>BOPP01000155.1:1532469-1554420 GCA_017312745.1 Gryllus bimaculatus
CGAAATGATCATTAGTGGAATTAAAATATTGATACCTGACAATATCTCTATTTATTTATCAAAATATCGCATTATTTGTAAAGGTCACTCAAAATTACGCGAAAACTAGTTACATTTACATAAAATTTGAAATGACTTTAAATAAAGTTCTGACTTTTAAGTACAGATTTCATTAAGACAATAATATCTATCTAGAATACTGAAGCTCAAGAACACACAGAAAAAAATTTAAGCTTTTGCAATTTTGGAACGCACTATTCAGGGAATATCAGACATCTTTTCTAGCGTACTTTACTCTCTCTCTCTCTTTCTCTCTCTCTCTCTCTCTCTCTCTCTCTCTCTGAGATAAAATAATGCAAAAAAAAAAAAAAAAAATTGAAACCATTTTGGAGATATTTTTGGAAATATCATTGTGGCTTCAGTGAAGTATCCCCAAATACCCGTTTCAAGTTGAAAGGGCTCGGCAACCATCCTTGTGAAGCTTGAGAAGTTTTCTCCTGCCACTTGTAAGTCGCGCGACATATTTGCAATCAGTGAGAGACAAGTTTGCTGACCCCGCTTAATCGTCTATGCCTAACTATAATTTCTAAGTTATGGAGACGTGACACTGTGGAATTGATGAGAAAATCTACCATTAAGAAACCTGTTGACAAGCATAACCGATATAAAGGTAAACTAGAATTATGAGTATTTATTTTCCATTTTAAAGGGAACGAAAACAAAAATACTACCAGCAAATAACCACGGTTAAAGTTAGATAATAGTCGCCTAGATCATAAATAACAATTAATTCATTATTGTACTGTCTTTTGTTTCTGCTTATTTACAAGTCAAGATTCAGATAGAGCTTCTATATTTCACTTTAAACGTTATTTATGTCCCTGGTTGAATTCTTTATGGCTGTGTAATTTTATCACCCAGAGTTGTATTATTATATACGCTGTAAATGTAAGATTACTATTCACCTTATATTTACTTACATTACACATTTATGAGGTCATTTATAATATCTTAACACCTGTCTCCCAAAAGAGATAAAGTTGAGAGAATTGATAAAGAAAGATACATATTGTATAAGTTCGTAAAAATGCACTATTATTGATTTATATTATATACTTCATAGCATTTATTATAAGATTATTATAGGTTTTATATAATATACTTCACAGCATAATAATTAGGAAATAGCATAATATTTAGCGTAATGATAAGGTGAGTTTTATGTTGATAGGAGGGAAGCAAGACAATTTTATTACAATGAAAATTCTTTAATTATACCGTTTAATATTGTTGCTAATGATAAATATGTAATATAAGTTTTTTAATACTCTGAATTCTCGTGAGAGATTTGCAGGTAGTGTAATGTTTCGGAATATTGATAAATTGAAGAGACAGCAAAAAGGAAAAGAATAACATGAGATGAGAAGGAAGGAGACAACTCAGAAGAGAAATAAGACGTTTTCTGAGAAGAGGAAGGAAAAATGAATCAACTGACCAATTGCTCCCCACGGCACACATAAGGTAGAAGTGGGAAGAGAAGGGGCGAGGTCGATTTTGGCGGCTCGGGCAGTCTTAATCCTACCCTTGCTCCAGCGTACGGAGCCTAAGATCACAGCTGCGGTCGGCTAGTGGGGCATTTTAAGAGAGATCCAACGCCTGCTCGCATATATAGTATTTGGCACTCATATAAGTGAACGGCCAAAAGAAAAATCAGGATATCTTGTTTTCAGTTTTCTTTGGTGCGTACCATAGTTTGAACATACACATCCACTCAGAGAAAACGCACAGTTACTAACAGCGCGTATGGAATACAATATATATGATTTCGTAATAAACATTTATCATAAATATAAGTAGTGTAATGAAACATTTATTTGACTTTTTTATCTATATTTAGAACACTAGTTTCAGAATTTATATAATATTTCCCATTTTTAATCAGAGACTGCTATTGTTCTGTGATTTTACTATTCATAGAGAGAAGAAAATAGTTGTTCGCAAACGAAGACAACAGACTTGTAGATATACACGTGCATAGTTTGCTGCTCATTTTATAAATTGTGGAAAGTGTGTCTGAGGGAAATTTTTATGAAAACATAATATATTTCCTACATAATCGTTTAGCTCTTATATCAGAGGTCTATCAATTCTCTTTCAAAATCTGTACGTACTATCTTATGTCTGCAAAAAGCCTGCCTGAATACAGAATAGAAAAGTTACGCAATCCCATCTTCAACATTGTCAAATCTTCAAAACGAGAACGCTGTTCTATTTTACAATGACATCAGCATCGGAAAGTGTCGTCAGTATTGTCAGACGTTGCAAAATGCGACGAAGGAGAAAGAGTTTCGCCGAGATACGAAGAGGGAGGGAAATTGTCTACGGGGGACGGAGAGGGGACTAAGGACGGGGGGGACGAAGGACGGAGAGGGTAGGAGGGATGGGGAGGGGTACGAGGGATGGAGTGGGGACGAGGGATGCAGAGGGGACCAAGCGGAATGGAGGAACCGTGGCTACGAAAGACGGTGAGGGGAAAGAGGGAGAAGAGGAGACGAAAGGCGAAAAAGACAGCATGAGGGACGGGAAGGGAAGCGAGGGGCGGAGAAGGACGGAGAGGAGTCGAGAGGGGGCGGGGAGGTAGAGGACGCGACGGGGCGCATGAGCGGCGAACGTGGACGGCAGAGGGAGAGAGAGGGACACGAGGGTGACCGGAGAAGGAGGTAAAGGGGACCGGCGCGGACGGGAGGGCTGGAGAGGAGGAGGGCGAGGGGGGCGCTGAGGTTGGCGCGTGGGCGGCGCGGCTTGGCGCAGGTCGGCGCGGTGGCGCGTGGGGCGGAGCGCCGTTAGAGCGCGCGGGGCGAGTAGGCCTCTCGCGGGCGCGGGCCGAGTCCGCGCTTAATCTGGGCGTTTTGACGACGAATAAATCACTTCCGCCGATACTATGCCCGCTCCTTCCGCTACATGCCATGTTAGATGAACGAGGCTGCGCCCGGCCGGCGACCGGTCCCGAACCGCGGCCGGGGGCGCGGCGGTGGCGGCATGGTGAAACTGCGGTCTCTGACGAGCGTCCGCGCGAGTGCTTTCGCAACAAACCGACCACGTGCATACAAAGCCGTCTCCGCCACTTGCTCTCTGTCATAGAGCCGTGTTTATTTTATTTATGTATTTTTTATTATTTATTTTTATTTCGAAAATATAATGGAAATGTGTCGATCACTTTCAAAATACAGAGATGGTAATGGAATAACCAACTCACGTACTGGCTTTTTCAAGAACGAATTTGGAAAATAAGTATTGGACGTCTCTAGACTTTTTTCAATGAAAGAGCTTAATGCCTTCTAGTGAAATATTGGATCTGTTTTCAAAGAGCATGAAGATATACTGGTTGAGTATTGAGTTTCATACAACGAATATGGTAACTCACAACTACGAATTTTGAACATAAATGAACGAAATTTTCTTTTAACTGTATTTACTACTCGTGATTTGATTCTAACTCCTCATGACTGGGCTGCATAAGTTTGACTTTCGTCTCTAAGCGAACATTACAAATAAATTGGACAAAAACATATGTTTATTCGGACTGCGCTCTCTTACGCAATGAATAAAAATCCCAATTGGGCATCGTGTTGGATGTAATTAGGATACGCGCAATTCATTTTGGTGTAAACGCTTCTCGGACGCACGTAGCATTCTTGGACATGGGCCGAAGATGATCTGTTGTATATTATTAGGACTTCACACGTCAGTTGCAAGACCTGTTGCTGTCTTATAGTATGAGTCTGACGCACTCGATCAGCGGCACTTGTCTTCTGTCCGGTGTTGCGCTCGCAGGTGGCGCTAACGGGTACTTGCCCCCAGGTGTGGTGGTGGCGATGATGCGCGTAGACGCTAGTGCGACACGCATGTGCACTCTGACTCTCCGTCTCATTTCTCTAGTGTTGTTCTCGCTTCTCTTTTCTCTTCTTCTTATCTCCTCCTCCTGCTTCTTTCAGCTTCTTTTTCTGCCTTCCCTTCTTTCTCTCCTACCCGCTTTCTTGCTTCTCCTCGCTATTCCTCATCCTCATGGCCGCATCCACATCCGCATTCATTTTTCGCGTTCATTCTTCTTATTTTCCTATCCTCTTTGTCGCTTGTTCTTCACCTTCTGCATCTTTTTTTCGCCTATCCACTGTACTTCTCAACTGCATCCTGTAATTGAACATTGTCATCGTCGCATGTCTTCGTCTTTTCATTTCTTAATACTTTTCTTCCCTTCTTCTTCTTCTGCCGTGGTGTTAGATCATGTCTATCTTTCTCTTTCATCAGCTTCGGATGATATAATTCAACTAGTAAGTCCAGATATACCACATTCATCTCTGCCCTTACTTCTCCGATCAGACGCGTCCGTTCCTCTTCTCTACTCGTCCGTCTCTTTAATATATCTTTAATATGAACTGATAAGGATATAGCGTTCTAACCATATATTTCACGTCATTGCAGAGCTTTTCTCTGATGATCACTGATTGAGTATATATGACAGTATAGTGATTTGCTAATAGATCTCTCTCTCGTTCAGGTCAGGTGGTATTCGCAGTTTGGTATATATATATCTCAGATGTGTGTGTGTGCAGGTCAGCTCTTATACTCGATGGCGTATACGTCTCATATTATTCTATTTCTCACTATATCGTGTTTCTGAGATTTTATACTATGAGTGTGGTGTGTGATTTTCGGTGATAAGTATAATAGCTTTGTAGTTGTTCTTGGCTTACTGAATATGACGGTTTTCGTTCGATTATGTTGCACACATATATTCGACTCTTTCCATTTTCCTGTCCAGCTTCCTCTCGCACCTCTTCCTCTTACGGTTCTACTCGTATACATCTTCCTTCATGCCTTCACCATTTCTTCCTGTCACTTATATGCACCTTCCCCGCTCCAACCCACACCACCGCACCGCCACGCACCCGCCACGCACCAGGCCACCGCACCGCCACCCGGCACCGCCACCGCCAACGGCCACCGCCACCGCCACGCCAGCGCCACCGCCACCGCCAAACCGCCACGCCACCGCCACCGCCACCGCCATCCGCCACCGCCACAGCCATCCGCCACCGCCACGCCAACCGCCACCGCACCCGCCACCGCACCGCCAACCGCCACCCGCCACCTGCCACCGCCACGGCACCCGCACCCGCCCAATCCGGCCACCGCCACGCCACCGCGCACGCCAACCGCCCCGCACCGCCCACCGCCACGCCACCGCCCACCAGCCCCGCCACCGCCACCGCCCACCGCCCCCCCCCCAAACCCCGGCCACCGCCACCGCCACCGCGCACCGCACCGCCACCGCCACGCACCCCACGCGCCACCGCCAACAGGCCACCGCCACGCCACCGCCAACCGCACCGCCACCGCCACCGCACCGCCACCGCCACGCCAGCGGGCCGGCCGGCCGGCCCGGGCGGCGCCCCGGAGGCGCGGCGCGCGCCCGGGGCGCCGGTGCGCGCCGCGCCGCGCGGGGCGGGGCGGCGGGCGCCGCGGCCGGCGCGCCGCCACCGCCACCGCCACCGCCACGGCCACCGGCAGCCGGCCAGCCGCCACCGCACCGCCACCGCACCGCACCGCCACCGCCAACGCTACCGCCACGCCACCGCCACCTGCCACCGCCACCGCCACCGCCACGGCCCCGCCACGCCACCGCCACCGGCCTACTGCACCGCCACCGACCAGCCACTGCCACCCGCCACCGCCAGCCGCCCACGCCACCGCCACCGCCACCGCCGCCGCCTGCGGCCAAGAGAAAGCAATCCGCGTAGTAGCGCGATGCGGTGCCAAGTGGGATTTAGCGGGCGCTTTTTAATTTTGCACGGAGAGCTACGACGCGGGGGGCACCGGCCAGCCGCCGGCGGGCTGCGCTGCGAGTCGCTGGCTGCAGCGGGCAGCCTCTATGGCCGACAGGCAGCAGGAAGAGCGGGCGAACATGATGCAGAAGCTGCGGATGGCAGATGGCTGCACGGCCTATTAGGTGGGCGAATTTTTACCATCCAGCTAAAAGACCTGATCCTTCAGGAGACGCGTCGCCAAAATGATGGATTCACACATGGAGTATTGAAATCCACTTGGCGAAAATAGAGACCCAAATTCAAGAAATCTAATTCTCAAAAGTCTACATTTATCTTACTTAGCAATCTAATGCTCTCACTGTCCACTTTAGTGAATACCTGATTCATCTATGCCTCATATGCGTATTGTTGTCGATAACTTATTGTTTTCTATTATTATAAACTATTCCCAAATTCAGGACTAATCCCTTACCAATCTTTTGAGTGACCTATGAGTTAATACTTTTTAAAAATATTTTTAAAACATATTTTTAAACATATTTTTAAACATATTTTGTTAACCAAATTCGAGAGATTTACGATCTGTGATTCTACGGTCTACGTTGCACTAAACACGATTTTCAAACTCTTGTTTTGAAGTCATTTCTTTGCCACCTTCCTTAGGTCGCATGGCAGAAAATATATACTAGAAGGGTGGGTTTGTTTTACAAATCCCGCTAAACGGTATCAGGTTTGGGTGGGGCTGTGGTGCAGTCAGTACGGATTCGTTGAATATTGAACCCAGCGCAAGAAACGGGGCTAATTTTGGCGAGTGTTGGCGTTTGGAGCATGTGTTTGGAGCTTTGAGAGCATTACAAAACTACCTATGAAGATAACTACATTCTGTATCGTGAATTTTTATGTATTCGAACCTTTTGACAAGCTGCAACGACCTTGTTGTTTTGATGTTCTTTTTAATAGTGGTGGTTTCTTTGTTATTCTTCTTACTTTTATTATTATTATTATTATTATTTATTACATTTGTTAATCTCCCAAATATCGATGTATCGATGTTCTCGGCATCATTTTCTCAGACGAGAGAGCTTCGCGGCTTATTAATTTTTTCAGTGTTTCATCCATGTATCTTATGGAAAGCAAATTCATCTTCTCCGGCTCGAGAGACGTTTGAAGTGTTTTAAAACAATTCTTCTAAATTCATCAGCTAGCTTACCATTTATTTTCTTTATTGTTGATTTGATGATCCGGTTTTATATATACCGTTTATGTTTGATTTTGAGTTCATAAATTACATAGAGTGTGGTAACATTATCAGAAACCAACATCAATGGAAGTGTGATAAATTATTTTTTATCGGAATTCGTGTTTTTCGAAATTTATTTTCTCTTTCAGAGATGAATGCGAATGCTGGGTTCTGATTTGTAGCCCACACGCCGTTGGCCTGACTAGTAGTAATTATATCTACATTCATCTTAGTGTCTTATGTCCTTGTGATAATCCTGAACAAATGGAAAACAATGGAGACACTTGTCATTGCATTGCATGTTATGAATACTACAAGTACCAATGAAGAAGACATCAGGGTACGACAAAAGGCTTTGAATTATGATTTATAGTCCTGGAGTGGGCACGTTACGACCTAGGAGCATTGATCAAGAATGACGGGTCCCAACTGCATTAAGCATTTGTGTGTCCGCTGCTGAAATTTTGAGTATCGGAAGGACCTAATTCCCATTGATGGCAGATTTTCGACATCTGCAAAATTTTTTGGGTGGAAGCCGATGACTTCCTAGCCCAGTTGATCTGTAGCGAAGTGCCGAAAAGTGTAGGGGAACATGTGGACATTCTGTAAAAATTGTTGAAAATATTAAGTAGTCCCTCTGGTGCGCTGCATAGACACAAGATATATCTACATAAGATCTATGTACTATCATATGTCATAAGAATTCCGTTAGAAAAATATATACAGAAAAAAATATACAGAATTAGCTCACTCCGCGGTCCCCCTGCTTCGTCAGTGCTGCTACGACCTGGTTGTTCTCGTGCCGCAACCGCCCCTCACAGCAGTCTCCTAGCTCTGCGTAAGTTTCCTCCCGTCTACATACCACGTTTCTATCCTGCTTGACTCCGCCCCGCGACACACGGGAACGCCTAGCTTAAATGAAACCCAGATGGTTTGGGAATTTCATTTAACTGAACCGCCATCTTGTGCTGCAGCGCCATCTAGTGGAGAGTTACAATCAAGTTTCATGGAGATCGGTCAAATAGTGTGGAAGTTTATCGATCTCGGGCAAGCGAACATTGAACTTCGAAAATAAGTAGAGGGAACTGTTTACAATTTATATCCTGGTTGATTATTCTATTTATTCTATATCCTCATTGATTTTTTATTTTCCTCTTTTTCTAAAGATTTAAATTTATGGAAAGGATCTAATGTGCTTATGTTAATATTAGAATGCACTAACGTTCGAATATATCTTAAGGAAAACAAAATGTAATTCTTGAAGTTTAAAGAACAACTTTACTCAATTTGAAGAGAGTTTCTGGGACCCGGGATGCAATTTTCATAAAAGTTTTTAGATACATTACTGATGAATTCGGTAATAGTTTTCGGCTATATTTTGTATTAATATGTTTCCACATCCCGATTTTGATCCAACTGTACCACTGGAAAGTGGCAAAATTTTGGTAAGTTTCAGACTAATTAATAGTCAATCGATATTTTCCCCTTGAACATGTTTGAAATACTTTAACTAAAAATATAGCAGTTCATATTAAATTAAACCGGTCACAATTACACGAGGTTTTTGATTCTCAAAAGGACGAACGTGGCTAAGAAGTACTTTTTGTGCTCAATCTGAACTGAAATCAGTTTGGGTATCACGTATAGTTTGGCAGACATATTTGTAAAGTAGATATTGCTTTGTAACGAGTACAAAGATGCTTTGTAACAAGACTGGTTCTTCTATCTGTTGTGAAAATTGTGGAACTCACGTTTCATTCTATAAATAAGTAATTATAATTATTAATTAACAAAATTGTATACCCAAATTAACCTTTAACCATGCGAACAATTGCTCTTAGTCTTGATTTTTCCGTTTCTTGTTCGCCTAGAATCATGTTTCAGATCATGAAGAAGAAGGCGAAGAATTTCATTTAGAAGTCGACGATGAATTCCATGTTTTTAATGTGAACAACTCCCGTATGGTATGTCAAGAGGAATTAACGGATCTAAAACTAAAAAGCACAATCTGTGTTGCTTAGATTAGCACGATTACAGCAATGGAATTTACTGACCAACGATATATTCGTGAGCGCATTTCAACTTCTTGAAGAGAGTTCTTAAAGAAAGCATCATATTGTGAACTAACGTAAACGGCTAAGTGTAAAACCTTGGATTAATGCACCATGCAAATAAATGTGTACTCTTCATAGATGCTTCTTAAGTCCAACCATTTTACTACATGACGGTTACAAATTCTCTTCAACTACAATTGCTCATTCTGTGCGCTTGAAGGAGTATTAAGAAACAATGGAATATGTATTAAATAATATCAAGTAAAATTATGTCCTGTGAAAGGTATGCGAGGACCCGAATGTTATAGCTATTCTTTTGAGAATGCAGCGTGGTTGCACAAAATACTGCTGCTTTTGGGATGGGACGGTTCAGCCAGATACGACACTACATAGTTATATTAATACTTATATCTGTAATTGGTGGTTCATTATTATCTTGAGTGATGTTTACTACTCCTAGTGATTGATCTGTGAGATATCTGGAAGCCGAGCATAAAACTGTTGCATTAAAATCTTTCTGAAATTTGTAAAATTTACCTCGCACGATTGCACCTAAAGCTAGGACTAATGAACGTCATCCAGTGCATTGACAGAAATGGATGAGCTTTCCAATACCTATAAGTTTCCAAATCTTAGTAGGGCAAAATTGAAATAGGGAATTTTTGTCGGTTTCCAGATCCAGCTATTATTCTTAGGAAACAAGAAATCCAAAGACTTTAAAATTTATGTGTAACAATTTGGATGTGACCGGACCATTTGGAAGTTGCCTAGGGCGGACTTGGAGAGCAATTCCATCAGACTTTTTGTGTATTGGAAAACGTTACCAGGGAAGATTGAAGAATTATTTAATTAATTAAAATTAAAAACAGCGTGAGAGAGAATCACAAAGCCTCATTCAGAAACCAGAAAAGAAGTTTAAATTGTTTGTCCAATGTGCTAGTGGCCATGTCCAAGTGCTAATGGCAATAAAATCTTACATATTCAATTCCTTCCCATATAGAAAAAGAAAAGAAACAAATGTTGTTCTATTCCATATCACTAGGCGTTCCATGTTCTGAAACATTGAAGTGAGTGCGTATGCTACAATACTATTTTTTCAAATTTTGTGCTTGACGCTGGCACTAGCCAGGTAGAGGCTACTACTTCTTTCATTAAGACTTTAGGGGAAAAACAATAAGTAGCACGATTTCAGAAGTATCAAATTGGTTTTGTAAAAAAAAATTAACAGTTAACGAAAGAAAAACAATTTTAATGTATTTTTGCATTTCAAATCATCATTCACATGCCCAATTGAAAATGAACAATATGCAATTAGCTGATGTTAATGTAACAAAATTTCTAGTTTTCTCAATTCAACCAAACCTTAAATGGAATGTACATATAACAGAATTTAACAATAAATTAAATTCATTATGTTTCTCATTCAGAATACTTAGAAATTCTGTCAGCCTTCAGACAGCTCACTGTGTGTAGTTTGCAAATGTGTATTCCCGCCTGAGATATGTCATAATATTCTGGGGAAACTCATCATGTAGTACCCAGACCTTCAGATTGCAAAAGAAAATTATTTCTGCCTATTTATTTAAAAGTCTGTAATATTTTTCAGAACTGACTTACTTAACGGTGGAAACATATTTTCATGCAATACTGATATTTATAATTACAACACACGTTGTAGAAATTACATCCATCAGGTGTCTGTATCAACAGCTTCCAATCAGAAATCCACATACAATACATGTATGTTACTTTACAACGCATTGCCAGATGACATGAAACAGTTGATGTCACAAACAGACATGAAACAGTCGGTTCACAAATTTAAGTTCAAAGTAAAATCTTTTCATCTGCATAACTGCTTATATACAATTAGAGACTATACTGATCATCAAAAAGAAAAATAATTATTATTTTAACAAAACAGTGATATATAATATATATATATATATATATATATATATATATATATTGAATTAATTTACATTTGTATTGTATACGTTCTTTAAAAATACTTAATATGTTTGTAGCAAACAATGTACTTCAACTTTCGGGTCAATGCCCGCAATCTCGATCAGATTTTTGTCCAGTTTCCGTGATCCTCGAGCAAATACTGAGGTGACCCCTTGTTTTGCTTCTGGACGTAAATGTAGCTTCACTAGGCGTACGCTTTTTAAAATATCCTTTTGCTTGTAATGGTAGGAGTAAAGGTACTATTGTGTTAGCAATGGAAAAAAATCAAATCTCCACTTTGTTTCCTGTCGCAAATATGTCTCATTAACTCGGGAACAAAAAAGTCCAGTTTTTCAAATGTTACTGAAAGCCCGATTTCAATCGCCGAGCCAGCCATTCTGACCGGGGTTTTCATGGTTTATCGCTGTCAACCAAACCGGCATCGCTAGTCGAATTCGTTAACTATGTGAAGTCACGTTGGTTAAGCGAATTCGCACTTTATGGGGCATATAACAGCTAAATACAAAAATATTTAATTTGCAAACATGTTTGAAATTGACAAAATATATATTTTATACCGTATATTTTGAGAGGGTCACCCTTCGATTAAAAAATTATAAACGTTGTCATTGCCAACAATAGTTTTTATTGTGACGTAGTGAAATAAGAAATAAATTTCAATAACAAAATAAAAATAATATATTCAAAGATTATGTACAAGTTACAATGAATTGCTAATATTAAAACACTCCGGCAACCTTTTCCTTTCGGAACACTGCTTTACCGCAGAAAATACAAGCCACGCGTGATGCGCGCCGTCGGACCTCTGTCCCGTGACAATTATCGTCACATGGCCTGACGCCAAAAGTTAACCCGGTCGTGGCGACCGTGTGCCTACAGCACGTGAGATTGTCTGGCCCTTACTCTCCGGACATCTCGCCCTCACTCCTACACCCTCCTTGTACATACACGTACAAGCTACCCGGTGCAAACTGAATGAGAACGCAGGCGCAGATAACGCCGCGTTAAATAGTTGAGGCTGACACCCCCACCACTGTTCCATAGATAGGCTCGCCGGCTGGCGCGAGACTCGCTGGCCAGCCTTGGTTTACGCCCCCACTCTGGATTCTCAGGGTTGGCTCGCCTGCTTCCGGTTGAGGCACGCTAGCTAGCATCCTCGGAGTTTACAGCCAACGGTATTTTTGTGGCTCTGCGGCTCTACATGAGTCAACCGCCAGAGCGCAAACTCCGGATGTTCAGGCTTAACCCCTTCCTCCCCCGCAGCGTACTTTCACCAACCTAACGGTTCTGGCCCTCGTGTTAACGACGCCACATTATTATAAGAGCAGCTCTCGATGGCTTAGCCATCATTATCAGTTGTCTTGTACAAGAAGAAAAAACAAAACATTAAAACGTGAATATTCCTTTAATTTTACAACAAAATTGTTGAACAATATTGTTGGCAATGACAACGTTTATAATTATTTAACGAAAAATGCCAACGATAACGCACCACAACACCTATAACTCATTTCGAGCCAAATCCAACGCCGAAAGTTCCTCTTTTCCTGTAGTCTACAACGAAATTTCGAGGTGGCTTCCCCCGCCCGATTGGAAAGCATCGCCCCGCTCACCGCGCCCCTGAGATGTGTCGGACTGACGCGAAAAGAAGCGTTTGCTCGTAGCAGAGTCTCCTGACGGGATGGTGGTGTAAATTATTGAGGCTGTCTGGGAATGTACAACGAAATGTACAACGTGACCCAGCGGCTCACACCTTTTACGAAATGCATTGCTTCCCTCGGGAAAGCGAAGATAACGCCCGCATTCCTGAAAACTGTCCTCGTGGGCTATAATTTTCAGTGATTCATTCAGCGCATTATGACTACGGCTTTTTTTCTTCATAGTAATTAAATACCCAGATGAATGATAAGACCACGATGAATAAAGTTCAAATAGTGTATTTAACACACATTGCACAAAACTAGTTTCGGGGGACTTTCTTATATTTCTATCAATTCATCATTTCTTCAAAAACAAGTAACGTGATTCTTCAGGAAACATCGTCAAAATATGCATAGATTGAGGTTGGCGTAATTATTTATCCATAATAAATGAAGCTCGGGTTAATTCATTCAGTTCATTCATACCCACTAAAAGTATGTGAAACTCGTTAAACTATCCGGCACGGAAATAATATTCATTTTTTAATAATATTTTGAATGGTGCTATAGAAAAGATATCATATTTTATTTTATTTTATTTTATTTTAAAGGAAGTACTAGGAAATTTCTGCAATATTAATCGTAAAGTCCTTATAGTTGTGTTGACATCATCTAGTGCGGGATTTTCCTTGAGTCTCCGTTTTTGGATTTATTATATTCTTAGATAATCCTTTGTTCTGCTTCTGGGCAATAAATTGACTTTTTCCTCCCATCTGTCAAATATATTTTCACTGTGAATTTTGACTCTAAATAAATCACTATAATAAATAAACAATCCTACACATATTTTAATTTACTATTTAAATTGTATATATCTTCATTTATCATGAAAGATCTTCGTTACCCATCATTCACAATCGCTTTTGTGAAATATACTGCCAGTGTGTCCTAACTATAAACCATTGATAAATAAGTTTTCTCTATTTGACAGATATCTTTCATGATCTTCATGTATTTGTACATCAGATTATCTCCTCTCCACGAACATTAGGTATTCTCCTCATTTCAGCATCAGCTTAGGTGGTCCCGGGCGAGTGTTGCCGTTTCCCATAAGGACTTAACCGCTTGATTTCACATAAATTTCTGCTAAATATTCGTTAAACGATACTCCTCGTTTCTAGAAACATTTGAAATCGAGCTGAAATTTAAAATTATTACTTTAAACATTTTAAAATATTTCCACGATTTTTCATTTTTATTATTCTTCACAAATAGAAAAAGATATACGTTCCGAAATAACTCTTTTTTCTCGCGTTCAGTAATAGAAGAAGAAGTATTTTGAAACACAAGATGGATGCATCTCGCCTGGTCTGTACACTTCTCAATAGAATTCAAATACTTTCAAAGTTGAATTTTGATTAATTAAAAATTTTGTTTCGTATGTACAAACATTAATTCCGCACCATTGGTAGTCGGCCTAAGATCAGTTACATGCGCTTCAGAACATTTCAGTGCTTTTGTCTCATTTTCGTATTTTCGTGAACTCTATATATCCGACGAAAACTCGACGAAATCAGCTGAATTCTCCGCTAACCACGCCAGCAATTTTTCCCCCGCTAAAGCTAGCGGAAAATCCTCTAAAGCGACAACACTGCCCAAGGCATCAGTTGATGTCACTGGAATTCACCCTCTCTTTACACACACTTAGACTTGCATACCCCCACTGCCGGGAGTTACCTAATTGGGGAAAACCAAACTAGCCACATGGAGGTCAGCGCCGGATCTCGTCCTCCAGCGGAGACAGAACACCGCCGCCATCCACGATAACACACGCACTACACTTACGGTGAAATGACTTGAGCGCCCGACGCGCTCGCGATCGCTAACCAATGAAGAGTCCATTGCCGCCGGGGGAGCTGCGCCCAGACGCGCTGGGAGGCGTCGCCGGCTGCGGCTTTCCCGGAAAGTGCCTGCGCCGCGCCGTCACCGGCGGGCCTGTAATGAAGTGTTCCGCGACTCCATACTGGCCGTAATATAGTGGTAGCATGTTTGATAAAATAATTATTGTATCTCTGGCGCCATAAATCGCCGCCGAGTCCGGCCGCGGCGACCGGCGCTGGCCCGCCGCTGCCCGCCCCGCCCCCCCGCCTCGCGCCCGGCCGGCCGCGCGCCTCGCCGCGGCGGCGATTTATGAACGTTGGCAAACGCAACGAGTTCTTTCGCTAGCGGCCGGCGTCGCGATGGCGGCGCGAGGAACACCACACGGCCGCCCCGAAATCGGAGCCCGGCCCGCCCGGCCGCCCGGCCGCCCCGCCGCGCGGGACCGCGTGTTCGCGTTGCACTTACACGGGAACGCTTTTCGCGGTTTAACAAGGGCACCGGCATAACGAGGCTCCGGAGGATGAAAAGAGCGCGGGGTATTGTGTGAGTCGCACGAACGACTACACGGGCGTGTCTGTCTGTCTGTGGGTGTTTGCCTGTGCGCGTCTGCCTGTGCGTGTCTGCTTGTGCGTGTCTGTGCGTGTCTGTCTGTGCGTGTCTGTCTGTGCGTGTCTGTCTGTGCGTGTCTGTCTGTGCGTGTCTGTGTGTGTTTGTGTTTCTGTGTCTGTGTGTTCGTTTGTCTGTGTGTTTGTTTGTCTGAGTGTTTGTTTGTCTGTGTGTTTGTTTGTCTGTGTGTTTGTTTGTCTGTGTGTTTGTTTGTCTGTGTGTTTGTTTGTCTGTGTTTGTAGTCTGTGTGTTTGTTAGTCTGTTTGTTTGTTTGTCTGTGTGTTTGTTCGTCTGTGTGTTTGTTTATCTGTGTGGTTGTTTGTCTGTGTGTTTGTTTGTCTGTGTGTTTGTTTGTCTGTTTGTGTGTATCTGTGTGTGTGCGTGCACATGTGTATGAGTGCACTCGTGTGCACGACTGTGTGCGTGTGTGTGTGTTTAATAGAGAATGCCCTAAAGAGCGAAACGACAACAGGAGGGAAAGGCAAAACTTACCCCTGCAATGAAGAAAATGAAGCAGTGATCCGGTGGGTGGTCAGAGAGAAAAGGATTGAAGAAAAGATGCAAATATGTTGATAAGCAGAACTTGCAGCTGCCAAGAGCAGGAAGAAGGCCAAGATGAATTATATAAGAGATAACTAATTTTTAATAAACATTGATTGACTTCGGAACATATTGCCACATCAGTAATGAAAGAATGATGAGAGGAGAAAGGAGAGAGATGGAAAGTGCAGGGAAAAGTAGAGAAGATTGAGAGGTAAGGCGATACTCAGGAATCCACGCAGAGGAGAGAGATATAAGTATCCTGAATGACAACATGAGATGATGAGTGTAGAGAAGTAAAAAAGAAGAGAGAAGAACGGAGTGGAACAGAGGAGAAGAAAGAGTCTGAGAATGAGTGTTTTTGTGTTCGTGCTCGCGTAAATTAAACGGAGGATTGTCCGCAAAAGGAGCTGTAAATTTGAAACGGCGTGGAGTTATACACAAATAAACATGCCCATTCCTGACACTTGTGTACTGCGCACAGAAAGAAAGAGGGCCTGGACCAGGAAGAATTATGTGCGTCACCGAGAGAAATGTTTTTAAATGGTGTGACAGACGGTTATGTATTGTATTGCAGCCGTCTCGAAGGCAAAAATAAAGAAAATAATGGAAGGTAAATTTGTTCAATCGAAAAAATGATATAGAGTATCATCAAAGACGCAAATATTTACATGAATGAGTAATGAATGTTAGGAAAATATATTAACACCAAAAAATATTCTTCTAATAACACCTGGTTTCTCCTTAGTAAGGTAGCAAGCGATGTAAATAAACCAGGAATAACACAATCATCAAGTATATGTAAAAAAATTCTTTTCACTGTCTAGTAAAACAATATGTATGAAACACAGCAAAAATTCGATTTCCAATTATTTTAATGCTATGCCAGAGTCGTTTCTTAGTTCTGAATCCTACTTTTTATTTCATCAATATATTCCTGCCTCTCCGTAATCCTATCATGAAATTACTTCTGATGTGGCTTAAGAATGAGATCCTTGGCCGAGATCGCAGAAGCAGTAGGGCCATAGCAATCTCGGACCGATGGATCGCGGGTTCGAGTCCCACCTCGGAGATGATTGTATTGCGTTCGTCTTTTCACCCCCTATCATCATATCGTGTCATTCTCTTGGTTACCATACCGTTACAAGAAATAGTGGTCGCTAATGACGTAGAAGTTGATGCAACATTAAACTTAAAAAAAATGAGAGAGATCATGCATGTAGGTTTCAAAGTCGGCTTGGTTGGCGATCCGCCTTGGAGAAAATATTGGCAGATGATTTAAATAAAAAATGAGTAGTTTATTAAAATATTACGGTATAAATTGGTAGAGTACCTTGAGAAATTCATTTTGAACATTGGAATTGTTTATCACAAAATGGTGATACGAACGGGATATGGAAGTATCCAGAACTCTCTGGTGTGAACACCTTCCGATCACACAACTCCTTCGCAATCCATCTAAACAATATCGACAGCATCATCCTCGTAGTGATCATCATTATCATCAAAATCATTTCACACAGCGTGTTTTTCTTGAGGGACATAAATTAATATGAAAGAGAATTTCTGAGGTACCGTTTTCAGAGTTAAGAATTTGCAAGTAATGGTGATGAAAGTTGCTGGTGATTACATAGAATATCATTTCCCTACTTTTTAACGTAATATTCCTTATATTATTAATTTTTACGCATCAGCTAAAGACAGTTATGTGTCAGCATGCATTTCTTTGTGTTGTATTTATCTATTTCAGCTGATTGAAAACATCTGTTAACACTGCTGCGTGCATTCCTGTTATGTCCCTCCTTACTCAAGTTGCTCTTTCGCCATTAATGTTTTGCACTTCATAGAGTCGTATGCAACAACCTACAGCATTCAGATGAACACCAACTGTGGGAATTATTATTTCCTTTGGATAACGGATACACCTAAACAGCGTAACCGAGATCCAAGTAAAAGCATTCATGTTTCTTCCCGCATTTCGTCTTATTTCAGAGAGTTGTTCCAACCAGCGCTTTCTCTACACCTTGAAATGAGCTTTGTTTATCAGGCGTTGCTATTTCCAACACACATGTGACACCACATTAAGCACATTGACACTATAGTTACGCTAGCACTTAGCACCTAGCACTTACGCAGCGAAGTCGTTAGAAAAACTGTCGTTCAACCCATTTAAGCTATTAAAATGTCCGCCTAGATGTGTGGTAACAGGTGTGGCTCTTGCCTACGCGTTCTTTCGAGCTCCAGGGGCACAGACGGGTTTCGTAGAGTGAAATGACGAGATGCAACAATAATTCTTAACGTGTGAAGAAAGCAAATAGAACCTGTTTAAGCGTACTTCTAAACATATGTTTGCTTACACCTGGTAAAATCGCCTACTATCATTTTATGTTTCTTTCCAAAGGTATGTTTTCACGTTTCTTTTATTTAGTATGACTTCATTGAGCAGAATGCAACTTAAAATATTGTTCGAGTTGATTGGTCAGCAAACATTCAGGAAAATGTTAATAAAAACGTTTTCACGCAGCTGCAGAAAGTTTATAAGTTCTTATAGTGAAACCACAAATAAAGCTATAATTGATCATATTTTTACAATATTTTTCGGTGAAATAAATGTTATGTTTTGAAGTAAAATGTGTCGTATATACCAAACATAGGGAGAGTTGGAATTCTTTGAAATTTGCTAAAAACGCATATGAAAAACAAACAAATATCTACTGTTATGTCGTCATAACCACTCATTGGCGTTTGAGATGTATTTGAATGTTTTTCTTGATTCTTTGATTATCAAATTTTTTATGTCACGTGACTGAACAAAAACAACTTCCAGAAGCGAGCTCGTTTCCTCAAAGATATAGACGGGACGCAATGATAGATTTCTTAACTTCAGAAAGAGATGCATCTGCCTGGTGTGGCAAATCACGTTGGTGGGATTTTCTTAGATTTCGATTTATTTAATTAACAAAACAGTAAAAAATTGTATGTAACGTATGCGGGAGAAGATCATTGCGACAGTAAAAAAATTGCAGATTTGATTTCTTTCATTGCTAACAAAGGAGTAACTCGCCTCCTACTCCTCTGTACCTCTACTCCTACCACTACAAGCAAAAGGAGAGTTTAAAGAACGTGCGCATTGTGAAGCTACATTTACGTCCAGAAGCAAAACCAGCGGCCAAATTAGTATTTGCTCAATGTATCAGGGAAACCTGATCGAGACAAAAGGACAAAAACCTGATCGAGATGGTGGTCATTGACCCGGAAGCTGAAGTACATGATTTGTTAGAGGCATATTAAGTATTTTTTTTAAAATTATACAAAATAAATGTAATGTAATTCATTATACGTCACTATTTCGTTAAAAGAAACCTTATTTTTCTTTTTGATGATGAGTATATTCTCTAATTGTATAGAAACTTCTGCAGCAGAAACGATTTTACTCTTAACTTAAATTTGTGAAACGACTTCAGTTGTTTAATGTCATCTGGCAATGTGTTGTAAAGTAACGTACATGTACTGCATGTGAATTTCTGATTGGATGCTGTTGGTACTGACATTTGATGGATGTAATTTCTACGAGGTGTGTTGTAATTACAAACATGAATATTGCATGAAAATATGTTCGCACATTTAAGTAAGTCACTTTTGACAAATATAACTGTTTCGTAAATAAATAGGCAAGGTAGTGGTAAGATTCCAAACTCAATGAAGGGAAGCATGCATGGATCACGCGGATGTCATTTTTTCATTATTCGAATTATCTACTTTTGCAATTAAATGTTTGGGTACTACATGACGACATTCCCTAGAATATTATACCATATCTCAGGCAGGAATGCACAATTGCAAAATACACGCAACGAGGTGCATCAAGGCTGATTTAATTTGTAAGAATTCTGAATGCGTCACATAATTAACTTCATTTAGTGTTTAATTCTTTTATACGTACATTCCATTTGAGGTTTAGCTGAATTGAGAGACCTAAAAATTTTGTTACCTTAATATCAACTAATTGCATACTGTTCATTTTCAATAGGGCATGCGTTTGTTGATTGGAAATGGAGAAATGCATTTAAAATATTTTTCCTTCGATAAATATTATATTGTTATTACAAAACAAATTTGCAACTTATATAATCAAAAATATTGTTTAAATTTTTAAAGATTTTCGTGTCATCGGGAAACAGTGCCGTTCTTCCGATTTTAATAGACGAGTGCATATCGTTTACGTATAACAGATAGATGTTACGACCTAAGATCGAACCTTGTGGAACCTCATATTCAATTGGTAAACAATCGGAAAGATAAGTAAATAATGTTAAAAGTACGAAGTTATCCAATCTAAGGCGATACCATGCTTTACATATTAAGATAATTTTGATTATGTAAACTCCTAGAAAATCACCAAATTTAAAAAAAAAAAACTACCTAACAATAAAGTACCTCGATATAAGTCAAGACGTAAGATGACAGCCGATTTCATGCTCTAGATGTCTTATTTAACAATTATTAACTAGAAGAATATAGAATTGTCTTTGTTTTATTAAAATGTTTTTTTGAACATGAAGATACAGAAGTATTACATATTAGTTAAGTTGTGTTGAGAGTGTGCCTCATCATTATATTATAGTAATATAGTTTGTGTTGTTTTGTGTTAATGCTGAAAATGTTAAAACATTAAAAATGCAAACACATGAGCCTGGGACTCTCCATATCGTTGAGGATTTCTCTCCCGTTTTGTAGTTTCCATAGTATCGGAAAATTTAGAAATAATACTCCCTAGATCCGCAGTACTTTTTATTAATGACAATACATTACAATTTTTACCTTTTCTTGTTGTTGTTGTTGATGACGTTGAAGTATTTTCATTTTTTGACCTTTGCGTAACCGAGATTTTTAAACTTCATTGGGCTCTCGCTTATAAATCATGATCCGCAAAAGTTATCTCTTCTTAGTAAGAAACTATACTTCCAACTTTGTATTACCGTTCAGTCATTCGAGGAAATATAGGTGTCCAAGTTTTTTTGTCTGTGTATTAAACACCTAACAATTACGCTTTATCATGTCACAATGAGGAATGGGCATTTAATGTCCCATTGTTTCTTCCTGTGCTCAGCCATGCGCTATTGATTCGTCACTTCGCCAAGCACTAGGTTCTTTTGTGTTTCCTTTGGTATTGATTGCGTCTAAGCGATTTAGTCCCTTTTCTTCTACTCTTCGTGACTCCGAAAATAGAACTCGTCGCCGCAGGAGGGTTGCAGGTGAGGTAGCTGAGTTCTCGAAACTGCTGAACTACGGTTGCTATACGTCGCAATTTTGTCGATTTTGACGAAATTTTCCCTACTGTATTATAAATATACCGCGTCCCTGTAAGGTTATGGAGGACGCATATTGTACATTGCAAGTTTTGAAAGCTAGACGGACTCTCCACCAGCCAATCACAGCACGCCTGACTGCTGGTTTGGTTTAATTGGTTTAGTTTATTTGGTTTACTACCCGAATTAATGGGTGTATTAAAATGTTATTATAAAAAATAAGTAGATCAATTTTATCAGTTATTTAAAAAATCCTCAATAGTTGGGGCAACGAGTTCAATTCACAATTTGATTTAGAATATGATTTAGATTTTTTAGCAGGTCTTCTGTTTGCTCAAAATTTAACCCACTAGGTTGGAAAATAAATTTTCTGTGGTAGTTCGAAGTTCATATAATTTTTTGAAGCAGTGTGCATAAGCAAGTAATAAACCACATTCCCAATAAAGTGAATTTCTGTGATGGTATACCTAGTTTCTTCTGTAAGTCTATGCGCGCAGTGCCTCCTCAGGGGTTCAGCAGCCCCTCTCAACATTCCCTGCCCGATCGATCAGCGGCAGCGACCGCCTACGACTTTAGCTGCAGCACCCGTCGCCCAGCGCAGCGGCGCGCGAGGTCGGTGGATGTCGGGGTGAGGCGGGGGTGGGGAGGAGCGGGATTTGCATTACGGAGAGCGCCCTTATTGCCAGCTGACGACCGCGCTCACCACCGAACGTTTGGTAATAGAGAAACGAGATAGAAATAGAGGCAGTGCTGGAGCGGAGGCTGTGACGATGGCTGAGACGATGACTGAGACGATACTGTGACGATGGCTGAGACGACGGCTGAGACGATGCTGACACGATGGCTGAGACGAGACGATGTCGGAGACGAGACGATGTCGGA
>BOPP01000155.1:1573802-1608308 GCA_017312745.1 Gryllus bimaculatus
GGCGGCGGTGGTGGTGGTGGCGGTGGCGCGGGCGAAGACGAGATACGTGCGATGGCGAACGGGAGCAGCGAGAATGCGTCCAGTATGTGCTTAGATGGAGGTTAGCGTTGAGATCCCCTTACCTAGGCTGCTCACCGTACGGCGATGTTTATTTGTTGCTTTTTTCGATGTTTGTCTTGTTCGTTGTGAGTTTTCGATGTTTGTTTTGTTCGTTGTGAGTTTTTGATGTTTATTTGTTCAATTCTGCCTTCGTTGCAGATTCCTTCGTTCATTTGTTTCTTCGTCGTTCGTTTATTCACTGGTTTGCTGTTCGTTTGCTCTTTTTTCGTGCGTTTTTCAGGCGCATGCCTTCATATCGTCTTTGTGGTGATCGACAAGAAGTTGAAATACTTCAAAAAATATTTGATCATTGATCGACAAAAAATTGTCTTTCAAGGGAATGAACATTCCATTAACGTCAAATACAGTATGAGAAGAAACTTAAAAAGTAACCTCTAAAAATACTACTAGCATGTATAAGTATTTTTGTTTCGTTCTGGAGAGACATGATGATATTACAAATAAACAATGGTTATAAATATAACATAAAACATGATAATGTAAACAATAAAGAATGCATGCAGGGAGGAAAGATAACTATGGAGAAAGAAAGAGATATTTTGAATAAGGTGATTCAATTCGGGAAGGATGTATAAAGGATTAACTGTTTTTCCAACTCAAGTTGAAATACTTTCTGTAGTGTACTCTGGAGTGTATCTTTTATTTTCGTTTTATTTATTTATTTACGTCAAAAACAGTTAAAATCTGTATGTGAGGTGCTATGGGGGGGAAGTTAACTTGAAGTGACATTTATGTCCAGAAGCAAAAAAAAAAAAAAAAAAAAAAAAAAAAAAAAAAAAAAAAAAAAGCGCAATCTCAGCTTTTGCTCAAAGATCAGGGAAACAGGACGAAAACCTGATCGAGATGAGTGTCATTCCCCCTGAAAATGAAGTACAATACTTGTTACAGGTTCTTTATAATTATACAACCAAATGGTAAATACGTTGTTAGTAAAATAGTTGTAGACATCAGTGTTTACTGAAAATATATCCCTGCCCTTAAGTAAGTCATTATTGACAAATAACACTCATTCGTATATCAAGAGACTAGGAAATGGTAAGATACCTAGATTAATAAAGAGAGGCTTATAAGAATTTCGAGGGTGGGATTCGCTTATTATTCGTACAATTCTTTTTTGTAATCTAAAAGTCTGGGAGCTATAAGACGTATTACCCCAGAATATTCTGCCATATCTCAGGTGGGAATGATCATTGGCGAAATATACACAACAAGCAGTATGGGAGTTGACTGTAAATATCAAAAAGAAATGTTTCATTAAAAGCCTGGCCATCCCTGCCTCAAGAAGGCCATGCACATCTGGTGTTATAGATGAACCTAAACACAGTTACTCAATTTTTACGTCTGTTTGTGAAAAGAAAACATCAAATTATGGAAGGGTCAACAAACGATGAAAAAATATTTTTTTTAAAGAGTGGACTGATTTTTCTTAAGAATTATGCGATTTTTAAAGGTTTTGTTGGAAAGCTGGAGTAAGAAATATTAGAAATTAACACTTTAGCAGAGTTTCTTATTTAGTTCAATAAGATTCTATTTAAATTTTTTTTAAAATGTGACTTCGGACTTCTTACTTGTTTATCCATACCAGTTGTAGTTAGATCCACAGAGAAAATATAACGCTATTGTAGAGAAAGAATTATATTGTCTTAAAATTTACTATCGAAGATGTTTTCAAACTATTTATATTAATACATAAAATTGCCAATGTTTTCGGTTTAACCAATGTTTCTAATGTAAGCTACTAATTTGTCACAATTTTACGATTGGCGTAAGCTTATTTAATATTGTGTTTCTCTTGTCCAATTTTGAGGGTGAAGTGCCTATGTTAGCCGTATCCTAGCCACCTTTTGGAACAAAGGTATCGTTTTATTGTTCTTCCATGTTTTCCTTTGAGTAGTGGTGTATATGAGTAAAAAGTCTAATTGATATTTCGTTCTCCCAGATGTGGACTGATACATTAAAAATAATATAATTGACTTTTTCCAATTTTGATGTGTAGGTTGGCCCCTTATTTGAACATAAGACCTTAACGATTTACTTTTAGTTCTGTAAACAGCTATGTCATGGTAGGTAACTTGAAAAGAAAACAAATTTGGAATTATAAAATACATTAAATTATAAAATACATTAAATTATAAAATAGAACTGATGTAGTGGCAGCGAGAATAATTTATCAATGATGCCTCCGAGAACTGCCATCAGTGCTTGACACGACAGTCTTTGCCAAATTCAGCTGCTTACATTTCATGATTCAAAAGCAAAGTAGTTTTTTTCTATAGTGAATGCCGTAGAAAGCCAGTGCGAAGTGCTTGGCATTAAAATGAATTTGGATATCTTATTGACAACAGTTGTATTTGATCGTGTGGGAAATTCAAATTTATGTGTATATTTACAGATCTTCAATTCTATATTTAACTTCCCGGATATTGCACAAAGAATTAACTATATCATATAACTGGAAATGAGATTTGAAACTCTGCAGAAAACAAAGTACCAACTAAACATGACTTCGTACGAAAATGAATCTAATAAAATTGTAGAAACGCTTTCATACTCGTCCTTCACACTGAATACAACAAAATTTAATCAAAATCGTTGCAGCCATTTTTTTAAACTTTTTGAAAATATCCAGGGTTTATGTAAAGTACCACTCAAAATTAAAACATCGGTTTCAAATTCAAGGGGCCGCGTCATAAACCAGATCTGTTCGAGAATGTCAATTTTGCTGAAAAATTGGCTAAACGGTATAGCCCCTAACGTTGTTCGCAGACGGGCAGAGATACATTTTGCTGTCATTCCAGTTTTTGGCATCAAGGACACACAAAACATGGAGTCTGGATAGACTATGTGTTAGAGATTTCCACCCCCCTAAATTTAGCAACTGGAATTATCAACTTTGTCGTTACCAGGACCCTGTAATAAGTTTTTCTGCAGAAAATTCGCAGTTTTTTCGCGCTGCATTACATATCTCTCTACCAGCTGCGTAAGCACTAGATAGAAAATAATATGAAATGCAGAAAACTTTAAAAAAAGATGGGACGTATATTATTGTTGAATAGACGAAATATGCTGCATGATTCTTTCTTAAGAAGGTAGATATAACATCGGTCTCTGACTATAATAAATACCTACTAAAACCTACCTACTATACCTACCTAATAAATGACTCCTTACCAACTAAATTCTTACTGCACTTAATAATGCGCGATTTTCGCCAAAAGCTCTATATAATACTGAATTGGTGAAAATGTTGTTGACTTTGTTTAGGCATCTAATCATTAAAAAGGCAAATATTCAACCAAAAATATTTTTAAGACGCCAAATAATCTAGAAAAAACATTAAAGACCGGAGTTTTACCCCATGTTTTAAAATAATATAATGTCAATTAAACAAGTTATCATATCTCGGTTTTAACGAGGGCAGTGATTTAAATTGATTAAATATTGATTGTTCCAACTAAGGAATCCACGATCTTGCTAAGATTCTAGTGTTAATGAATAACTTTGATCCTAAGGTCGTCACTGCTAGCATATCTACTAGTGCCTGTCAGCGCTTCATGCATTTAATAATTATTATAATTTGTAGAGCATTTTTATTTATGTTACAGTTGTGTCTGCCCTTAATGTTTAAGCAAACATTCTCCTTAAAATATAATTTTATAGTGAAAAATAAAACATCTCTTGAATATTATATGGCCAGTAACAAATTACATTATTACTGACAGACATTCTATTCTCACAAATTCAGGACTTGTCTTTTAACCGTCGGGTGCTGGTGTTGAATTTCAAATAACACTCTGGTTCGATTGGCCACTCCCGCCGTACATGCCAATTGGAAATTTACGAATCAGCTGCGAAGAGCCCTGTAGAGGGAGAGGCTCCAGACACACTCCTGCCCAGTACGTCGGTCTCCCTTGATTTTTGGCTTCTTATCCGAGTGGACACTTTCTCTAGAGCTCAGGTTCGTGCCTTTCTGTTCAGATGCCCGCTGCAGCCAGTACTACGAAACAAGCCCGCCTTCTGTCTGCCATATACTCTATAGTCCGCAATTTTCAGAGCACCGAGAGCGGATGACAATTTCTCGCGATTGTGGGTATTTCAGGCAGATCGATTTTAATGTAAATGGAAGTGACGAGTAATTAAGGGAGAGATCACTGAAAAGGCGAGAGCTGAGCTGCCGCGATCGCGAAATAGACTGAAGTTTGTTTGTCGACGATCACATTTCCTCGAGCGTTCTGTGTGAATTTCAATGAAGTCCTGGGAGCGAAACGCATCGCGTCTGCAATACGTAGCCGCCACCTTGCGTCGTTTACCGAGCCGGCCCTTGGCCTGAGAGTGGTGGTGTCACCCCCTTGCCCTAAAATCCCCGGCCACGCGCTTCCAGGGAACCTACACCGGCGGAGGGCATTCGTGTATATGCCTCCCGGATTCACTTCAGAAACATTAGTTAATTGAAGTGACATGGACTAAGAGCAGAGATATCTGTGAGTGGTTTACTCCCCTGTAATTTCCTTTCCATGTAATTTGTTCTTATCAGAAGCTCCGTAAATTCATTTAAAATGCCTTTTGTTCTTCTATTGTGGATTAAATTCTTTATTGAAACAACCTTGCAGATTCGCAGATGGTACTTCTCCCACTGACGTCACATACAATTTTTACTGTTCTTTCACTAAATAAATCAAATCAAACCTTATGTTATTCTCATGATCTTATAAAACATCCACGCTCTCCTTCATCCCTGGCAACTCCACAGTAAATGATAAAGGAGCTATTATTTTACTTCTGCCGCCGGATGACTGACGAGCCGCGGAAGCTTATCAAGGGATATCAGGTTACCCGGAATCTGTTGGGGGGTTATAATATGAATAAACTATTATTGGTTTCCTTTCTTATGAATTATATCCATTGGAGGTATAAAAATTTCAGTAGTTCAATTTAAAAAATCAAATATAATTAAATTTCTCCAAAAATAAATATATCATGAACAATACCTTTACAATATAGTGTGACTTGTCCTGTTTCAATATTTGTGAGGGAGAAGTGCAATTCGTTATCTTAAATGTTCCACCCCGCAGGGCTAACGCAACTGAACAAGAAGGCTTTGAAGCCTGTTTTCGCCGTGACAAACTGTTGACGGTCGGCATGATCATAAAAACTCTAAATTTCACAATTTATTGTTAGCAGGGTAATGTGAATATGAATATGTAATAAATCGTCTCTTTTCGCTCGTTGTCATTGGAGAAATCTAAATGTACCATTAAAAACAAAGTTGTGTTGTTATCTCTTAGGTTATAAAGTTATATCTGAATATTATACATCATCATTTATGCCACTCATCATGTATGTCTCTCATCATATACGTTCCTTTTAGTGAAAACAGCATCTGAGTATTTGCAATGGTTCGGGAGATATTTGAACGGAACATCCCATGTGAGCCGCCCGCTGTATTTTACGATTTTGTAGACTCCAGGTCACAGTGTGATAACCGTAAGTGCGACTTCTGGGCGGACAACTAAAAGAACTTGCTAGTGTCAAGCGGACTGTAACCGTCAATTAGCATGCCGAGAAATTAACTCTCTGGACATATGCCACACTTGAGTCCTGATTATCTCATTGAAGTGTTTTATGTGCTGGCTAATTCCCACCTGTGTGCGACCAGCTTGTGTTCTCGAGGAAGGCCACATGCCAGTTTGAGTCTGGTGTGTACAAGGGCGTAGCGACCGGCGTGATTTGCGAAGCCTGCTCACTGTAATTTTGCTCCGGTCGTAAAATTGGATATTATAATTAACTTCCTCACTCCCCCATGGCAATTGTTCTTGCGCCGGCTTGTTAAACGTAATGTTTCTTGGGGTCAGTCCTTCGTGGTATTATTTACGAAGTATATACGTATATATTTAGAGAGAACCAAACACTTTAGATTTCTCCTTGTCCCACATTAGTTTAGGGATTTTACCTATCAATTAGGCCACGCATTAAACAAAATGATAATTGTAATGATTTTTCAAGTCAATACATTGATATTACTCGTCTCACTATCTAAGACTTTCAAACATATGTTGTATGGATTTTCAACACTTAGACCACACGACCTTGATGAATTCGACGTATGTGCCAAATTTTGCTTTGTGCATGCATTATTTCTATATATAAGTAAATCTTCATCACTATTACTTCTATCATGCAGTATTTTACTCGACCAAGCTTGGCGAGTTCCAACTGAAGTGGTTTTGCGTTGTGTTAATCTAAAACGCTCCACTTCAGTCTTGTATCCAACCTCATATGTGTCATTTGCTCATCGTCAATATCACTACTTCTGTCGTGAGTTCCAAATCTCATATTTTTTAGGGTTGAAGAAACAGATTGTTTCAAATAAATTGCAGTGTTTCGTAGTACATGACAATTTACGTGAGTTAAAATGAAATTTTATGCTTAAAGAACGTAAACTTAACTGTCGAATTTGGCACAAGTTTTACTCACTACTTTACGAAGTGCAAAATTATGTAATGAGTCCAAACTTTAGTATCGGTTTCTTACACAAAGTCACGTTTTCCGAGTCCCTGATAGAAAAAAATTGTTTTTGTAAACCTCCGTTAGCTCATCTGTGTGTGTAAAATACACATCTAGACTACACATAATTTACACCTAAATGGAAATTGCTTGATTCTTTATTGACTAAAGTTTGATAATAAAAATTTAGAAGATGTGACATTAAGTAGAACTGATATTTGCCAAGTTAAAATAGTTTGTAACTTATGTACCTGTATTATTGAATATTCGTACTGAAATTCTACTCCAAACTTAGATAATACCATGAACATTTTAAAAATATGAGAAATTTTGAAATTAATCAAATTTACGTAATAATGACGTAAATTATTGTGTGCCAAATGTGATAATTTTCAAAAATTATTGTGAACTAAATTTTTTCAAAATTTTCTCCAAATTTCTTTTTTATTTTTTTCAGGGATACCACACTTTGTCTAAAAACATGAAAAAGATTGTAGTTTTTTAAATATCCTCTGAATTTGGAACCATGTGAACGATTTTCGAAATTACAGTGGCATTTAAAAGAGACAAACAGGGAAACAAAAGTTGTCTTACCTCTAAATTAGTGCTTAAATGCTCAATAAAAATTATTTCAATTTAATAATTTTGCTCAATTGCTTTTAGTGCCGACATTTTGGCGTTAATTCTTAATGACAAAATACACACAGACCACAAAATATATTATTACCATGACCCTCATTGTGCCGATGCTTACTACTGCTTTTAAAATAACACACTTACATGATAAGATTTGTATCTCGTCTTCTTTGTTCACTACAAATTGCTAAAATTACTCTTGGCTCGCACACACACTTAATGGCTAGGGACGTTCCAGAGGGTGAAACCATGAAGTTTATTGTTGTGCAACGTCTGTGCCCCAAGGCCTGACCTCACGTAGGCGTAAAGAATGCTTGGTCCGAAATCTTATGACTAAAGATACGTTAAATGGTTCTAAAGAGGGTTTTTGTAATAATGTATCAGACATTATTACAAAAACACTGTTAATGTAATCATGTCAAAACGAAATTCAAGTGTATTGATTCGAAATACTATTAACAGGCACATAATGTATTTGTCCTTGTAAAGTCAATGGTAATTTAACGACATTCCTTTGCAGTAAAGATTAGTAACAATATATTTTGTACTGCTGTTGAGATATTTGAATTTCAGAGTACGGAGTTTTTTTGCTATTCAACTGTTTGTATTCTTAATGAACTTAGTAAGCTGTAATAGGGAAATCTTTTTTTGTGTAAAGTTATTAAATATTATATTCATTGCTAGTTTAAAATATCTTTGAATTATAATCATAAATTGTGTTTTATACTATTGTTACGTATGACACGAATATAATCCGTTATTCGTTATTAAGAGGTTGACTTATTTTTAATATACATGCTTTGTGGATATAGAAATCTATATTGCATGACATATACTATTTATTTTCACATGAAGAGAAAGTAAGCATTGCGGCAAAATTAGTGATTTTTCGACAAAAATCAATTGTATCATGTAGCTCCTGGTAACTAAAATATAGATCTTTGGGGGTATTTAACACAAAGCATTAACATTTTCAAAAATGACTCCAAATTTTCGGATTAAACATTCATCTCGGATAGCGAAAGGAGACTTACAAAATTGCGCAGGACTCATTTTTGTTGAAATTCATCAACTTTCACACATTTTAAAAGTTTCAAACTTTTTCAGTGCCTTCCTACAGCTACAGTATTGAACATAGATATTTATTGTTAATAAATAATCTATATTCATACATACATCAATATTACCTACATATATTCTAATATTTGAAGACATCTACGAATAAGGTCAAGTGTAATGTTTCGAAAATATAATAATTTCCCGGTAATTTTTCATGAAATACAGACATGTTTTAAACATTAAATTCTCAAAAAAGCTCAAAAGTTTTTCTTTAAAATTTCTCGTCTTGTGTGCCAAAGGCGGTCAAAAATTTTGTGCTGGTCACATATAATAGAAATAGGCTGTGCGCATGTAGCTGCCCTAACTTATAAATCATATTTTCTTTTTAGTAAAAAGCTTGTGGAGCATTAATGATTACACTAAATTGGAACTATTAATCTTATTTCCACACTAGGAATTGCAGGCAAGTTAAGGTCTCCAAATGAATTTCATTCAGTCGAGGGGGGGGGTTCTGTTTTTTAATGACAAATTAATAACCTAAAGTTAAATAGATGATTTACTAAAATGAAAGTTCTGTGATTTATATTTATTTATGTAGTTAATCGTAATATGGTTTCGAAAGACATGAAATTATATTTTTGTGGATCATCAGCAAAAAAAAAGGCGACCGCTAATGAACTCGGTTTAGCGAGGTTTTACCGGATATCAGTGTTGGCAGCTTCGAAGCCCTCTTCCGCTTGGCAATGGCTGCAGCTTCTGCTCGAACGCGGCTTTCGAAGCGAATGCATTCGTCACCCCCGAAGCCCAACTTTTTTACGGCGGCAGCGGTGGAATCGGCGGCGGTTTCTACGATCGACTGACCAGAGTGAACCGACCACCTCATTGGTTATCGCACAGCCGCGACACGCTTGTTAGCCCGTTTGTTTGCGCAAAATGTTGAGCGGTGCATCAAGCAATTACTCACGTGCTGCGTGTTCATGAGAGATGAGCTGTTATTTTAGAGCGGAGGATGCGGTGGAGGAAATTGTGTGTTAGTGAGAATTTGAAATTTGATCGATATTTTTGTAAGTATTTGATTTATGGTTTGTGGATACGTTGTACTTTAAACGTTCAATGTTTGACGGTCCATCAAGAAATTACTCATTTGCGTGTACATTTTCCTGAAAAGATGAAGATTTTTTTTCTGTCACTAGCAGTTTTGCAATTTTTCATTTTTAAACATTTGCATAGCAAATATCATGGCGATCCGGGTGGCCGAGATCGCTATGGCAGTAGTGCTATGGTGATCTCAGGCCGAAGGATCGCGGGTTCGAGTTTCATCATCATAGTTTCCTTCATCCGTTCCCTCCTCATCATCGCCTTATCACTTCATTCAGTATTCCCTGCAAAAAGGCAGGAAACCTATTTCCGAAGTATTCAGGCTCATAGGTTTTTCATAAGTTTCTCATAAGCGATTCAGGCTCAAGTTTATTGCCGATATTGTCAAACTTTTACGAAATATTTATCTTCAAGCGAATACTTCCTATCATAGTCGAAAACAATTCGGCTATCAGTTCGGCGTCAGGATGAAATTCGCACCTACTGAACAAATTAACAATAGTACATGTCATTAATGAAGCTCTAGAGAAGAAAGTGTATTGTATTATATTGAAAAAAATATTCACTGAGAATAAAAGTATATTTTATACTTTGTTCCCTTATTCAATGAAAAAGAAATAGTTAAATGAATAGAAAAGTAAAAATTATTTTCACAACTATATGGTACATTGGTGTTTGGTTATATAACTTATATATTACAGTAGGTTTTGTGAAAATCGTCTGTGAAGTAACGAACTTTTTTACCGATCCTGTATACCTTTGCATTTTCAAGAACATACATTAGTAACTTACAAGACTCCACCAATGACGCGACATGACACAGAAAATGAAAGAAGCTGGATGGAGTGTCCAAGAACTTCATCTTCCGGAAGCGACCTTAGTAGCCGTTGAGATGACACTCAGGTGGTCGCTATGGCCTTCCTTTACACAATGAGCATGGAGGAGGCGGCTTCCGAGGAAGGGCCGGCGATAAGGAACCGGTCTTCGAAGGCTGAGCGGGAGGCGTCTTCGGGCACGGAGCAAAGGTCGTCCACCGTCCACCCTCCCCGCTTCCGCCCTTTCCCTGCGCCTCAGCCTTTCGCCTACAGTCCGCCGCCCGCCGCCCTCCCGGTGTCCCGCCGCCTCTTGTCGCCGTGCTCCTCCCCCGTCTCACGGGGCGCAGCCCTGACCTGGCTGTCCCGCCTCCCAACCCTCCCACACCGCTGCCTCACGCAGTCGCCACTCGGCACTGTAACGCTCTCCGCGCCTCTACCCACGTGTCCGCCCTACTAGTGCGCTTAACGTCCCTCCTTCCGCCTCCCTCACCTACCCGTACGTCTTTGCTGCCTATCGCCCCAATCACCAGCCCTCCCACCCCACGGTCGTCTTAAAATTCCCCCCTCGCGCCTCGTACCACTGCCAGATCCAACTGTAAAGCTCAGCCTCCCGTCCTCTCCCCCCCTGTATCGCCGCGCGCGTGCTTCCCACCACAGCTCTACGCCTACCGCTCACTGCACGCTGCCCGTCGCCCACCCACCTCAGCCCTATGCCTACAGTCCTCCGCCTACCTCCCTCCCAGCACCCTCCCACCTACTGTCCACTGCCTGTAGCCTTCCCACTAGAGCTCTACGCCTACCACCCATTGCACGGTGCCCGTCGCCCACCCACCTGAGCCCTACGCCTACAGTCCTCCGCCTACCGCCCTCCCATCACCCTCCCACCTACCGTCCACTGCCAACAGCCTTCCCACCACAGCTCTACGCCTACCGCTCACGGCACGCTGCCCGTCGCCACCCACCTTAGCCATACGCCTCACACTGCCCGCTTCTCGCCGCCCGCCAGCCTTTGTCCATCGACCATCACCCTCTTCACAGCCTCTCCTCCACCTGCAAATCTCTCGTCTGGGAAAAAGAATTATTCAAATCTGTTTTGTATATATGACAATAATAGTTGTGTTCTATTTGAATAATGAGTTTTCTACCTAATCCTTTGCAATATCTGTGACCCTTAAGTCCACAAATAATATTGTCTTCCGTTTTCTGTGTGATAAAATGTGTGTTTGTACCATATAGTCTCACCTGTACATAGTGTAGTTACTATTGATGATAGGACTGCAAATATATTGGTTATTGTTGTTCATTAAGTATGAAATTACACTGTAATTCTCTATTTAAAAAAAATGCAAGTGTTGTATATAAAAGTTCTAATGTAAGAGGTATTAAAAACACAATAATATGTATATTTTGATAATCAATTTCAAAGCTTAATTTCATCCATTATTTAAGTTTCTGCTTTGAGTCTATGCATGTGTAACTACTAGAATTTTCGTTCAGTTTTTCAATATACTTAAAATAATGTAAAAAGTAAAAAAATATCATAACATTGAAATCTTCTATCATAAATGGATTTAAGGAAAATCAGGGTGAAATCGTATACACTAGTGCAACAGACGTGAATGTACCAAAGTAGCTATAACTTTTAAACAAGTTATTCAAGTTCTCAGGATAAAACGTGTTTCATTGCCATAGTCCGGATTTCGATTTTTCATTATCACAATACATTTTTACCAGATCCTTTTTGTAAATTAAGAATGCGAGGCAAAAAGCAGCCTATTCTCCTAGTAAATTGAACTTCTTGTGAAGCCGCAGAGGATACTTTTCTTTTTATAATCAACAAATTTGTAAAAATATTTCATTTAATTTTTTTGGTTTTTACCGTTACGCAGATTTAGCAGCAAGAATTTAAAACCAGTTTTACAAAGTCGGTGCGCAAGTCGGTGCCCTGCGTATAACTTTACATTTAAATTAAGGTATACTGCCTTTTATCTCGTGGCTACGGAGGAAAAGAATTGTTTTGTTGCATAAAAAGCTGCTCCAGTAAAGCAGCTACAGGGTGTGGAAATAATCTCAACCACGCGTATCATGCGATGAACATGTTCAATCTGTTTTGTTTTGTTTTTTTTCAATTTTTTTTCAAATTTCAATTCAAATTTCAATCAATCAAGCGATACGTTGTCGATGGGAAATGGCCGTGTTATTTCGATGTAAATAGAGATAACAATCCATTCCATCAATGTGTGACTAATTGTAACTTTCCTAAGTCGGACACCTACTGTATCCCCTTTGTCTAATATGTGAATGAGGATAAAGAGTCGTGCATTTTTACTGTCTCGTGGACATACTTCTTAAGTAGTTTAGAGAAAGTATGGTAGTACTATGGCAAAAAATGGGCGATTTTTTCTCAAAAAATCACATTTTGGGGGTATACGGAAAAGTGGATTATTTGTGTTCCCACATACAGTAAATTTCTTCCTCTAACACGTTGTGTAATCAGAGTTCACGCTCTGTGGATCCATGATATTCAAGGATTCATCTTAAGGTTAAATGTCTGCCAGGCTTCCGCGGCTCGAGTTCATGACTTTTTGACTGTCCGGGTGACACCACGTCGTTGGCTGAGAGGCCGATGTTTCGCCTGTCATATCACAGGCTTCTTCAGGGTAGTGCTGATAAGTGTGCGATATGACAGGCGAAACGTCGGTCTCTCAGCCAACTACCGGAGTCACCCGGGCAGCCAAGAAGTCATAAATTTCTGCCTGTTTATCTGACCGTCCGTCCATGATAAACACTAACGCGTAAACCATTCAGATTATTTTCTCTAAAACTGACATTTCCCGATCGATTTGGCAGAACTTGGGGCCTTGCAAGGCCCTGCTAAAACATGCGGTTGTATTGTTTTTTAATATAGGCCTATTAGTAGTTTTCATGTAATTTTGTGCTCGTCTGAATTCATATCATGTTACAATACGAGAATAGAAACTTGGCGACACGGCGGTTTGACAAATCAGTTCTACGAACTTCATTGTTAATTGCAATGTTTCTCACTGTACGGGTGGCAATTTTGAATTATTGAATAAGTATTATTGTACTGACTTTAAAAAATTGGTTTTGTACAAACATATCTATAACGATCCAGATATAATATTTAAATTATATAACGATAAGTTTTTTAATTGTTTTAAATGGATTCACAAGTTTATATATTAATCTGCAGAATCGTAATCCTTTTTAAGTCCTATTTATAACGTCCTTTAAATTATGCATTAACGAGTTTTTGCATCATGGACCTGCGAACACTGTTACTAATGTTATTTAAGCATATGCTTGTTTTGTAACTGGGTAAGCAAGGCAGCTATTCTTGGTTGCCAATGTACGAGTAATTTGGTATGCTCCTCATATGCTACGATTGACGAGACGTTTTACTAGCGATGGCCAAGATGTGTTAGTATGAACAAATTTTGCAGTGTTCTGAAGTCGCCATAAACTGACCAAAAAAGGAAAGAATTTGAAGAATTTTGAGATTTGTAAGCGGCAGCAATCGAAAATTTTCCCCCTAAAAAACCTCGAATTTTGGGGCACTATTACGGAAAAAGTATATCTGTCTTGTCTTTAGTACAATGAATTACGTTCTTTCACACGTTCAGTCAATACCACTCTTTGTGGGACCATGATACCGAAAAATATTCCGACGGTAAAACATTTGCCTGTGTATAAAGCTAGCGCCTAAATCATTCAAACGATTCACTCCAAAATTAATATTCCCTTACCGAACTCGTGGCTCTGGGAAATTGACACATATATTTAGGTTTATTGATGATCCATGAAGTCTCAAAAATTTTTTGTCAAAAATTACTCCAAATGTTTTCGTTAAACCTTTTTTACTTTCTCGCTTCAGAGTGGAGAAAACGTTTTGTAATTCGGCGCAAGAAACGGCGAATTTTCGGCAGAAAACTTTACTAAAGGGCCTTGGTAATGAAAACGTGGAGAAATCCATGCTTTTTGGTTCCTTGATTCCGAAGAATCGAATGACGGCCAAAAGTTTGTCCGTCTGTCTATGAACAACGCTAGAATTTGAAAGACATTTTAATTTTAAAGGGTATTTTACATGAAGTCCCTTGAACATTTTCCAAATTTTCAAAGAAATGGTTCCTAGTTTTATAATATATGTAACTAGAACTTCGTATATTACCAGTATTATCAAATAAAGTAAATTATGGCTGAGGGATAAATGTCGTTTCATTCCTGTGTGTGTCATCCTTTCCATTGCTACAAATAAATTTGAGTCATCTGCAACCGCACATTTTTTAAAAAAATGTCTTATGGACTGTTTTGAATTTTTGAATGATGGAATGAGTGTCAACATTTATTCGACATTTCTCAGCAATTTGTTTTTTTGCAAAATTGTGGGTCCTCTCACACGTGAATCAATACGAGATTCTAATGCAGAGGTCGCCTCTATCGCCAGGCGCTGACACTTGCGGCGACTTTTAAGCTTTTCCACCCTGGGATTAAATTGGCTCGTGCAATGCAACTGGGATCTGTTTGATTATCCAAAAGCATACTTTTGGCAGTTGCACACTTTCCATAAGCTAACTAATGGTACTCAAACAGCACGTAATTTCTCCCCCGTTTTCAAGTGAAATTTTCGAAAAATTGTACATGACCTTATTTCAAAATCTATCTTTAGGGGGGGAAATCCATTAACACAAAAAAAATGTAATTATAAGAGGACTCTGACCTTTTGCCATTTTCGGAAAATGAAGCTTTTTAACTATAGTAAGACTATAGTACTAACTATAGTAAGACTGCACCGTTGTCTTCAACGCCCTTTACAGTATCTGACAACAAAATTTAATAAATAACAATAGGACAGTTTTTTGAAAATTTTGGGAAATATCCCCGGGCCTTCATTTAAGTACCTCCCAAAATTAAAATATTTTTTCAAATTTAAGTAGCAGTGACATCAGCGAGATCGATTGAGAAATATCAATTTTGGAGAGAATCAGCACACGAGTTTATTCGCTAGCCTTGATCACACACAATGGATTCGGTATCAAGGACCTACAATATAAGGATTCTGACTACATCACGTGATAGAGGTTTCTTTTTCGTAATTCAGAAAGTGGATTTATACGCTTTTTCGTTACCAGGGCCCTGTCATAAGAGTTATCTGCCGGAAATTCGCCGTTTTTTGCGCAGCATTACATAACTTTCTCTCTACTCCGTAGCGAGGAAGTAAAAACCGGACCGTAGAACCTTATTCTTCGCAAGTTTTTTCTTTGAATGGGCATGCCATCGTAACTAAGACTTTAGAGGATATATTAATGAAAAAAGTTATCGAACAGCTAAATAAGACTCTGCGTCAGTCAACACTTACAAAACTTCAATTGCTTGCATTAAGCGTTTCTTTCACTAAAAAATATTGTTCAAATGATGAATGGCATACGAACCTGTAAGAAATCCAATATATTAATCGCAACGAAAAAAATATTTGCCTGCTTCAACCATTTTGAAACGTATTTTACATACTCTTCAAATGTTTGTTAAAACTTTAATGTAAGGTATAATAGTTACGAGTAACGGTTACGAGTTCCTTCTAAAATCGCGGGTTAATTTTAGAAAACTACCTTTGAGAAGAATGTAAAATTAAAACTGATGTAGTTATTACCATTTCTACACTACAACCCAGCCATCGTTACTTTGTCAAACATCACAACGCTGGGCCTACATATTTGTCATCACGAGTTGTACCGACGTTTCTCTTGCGATTCCTTGTGCTTCACGTGCTCATCAGCCCTGCCAACGACCCCGATATCCAGCTTGTTTCAGAAGAAGCCGCTGCCCTGCTGGTATCTCCGCCGCCCCAGCCCCCGCACCCGTTAACGGCTCGCGCCCGCACCGCCACCGTCGCTGACTGCCAGATAGCCGTATACGCACGCCCGCTGTCACGACCCCGAGATCACGTGCCCCGGCCGGGCTCTCGTCCAGCCGGCGTCGCCCCTCCCCCTTCCACCTTCCCCTTCCCTGCCGCGGCCTCCGGCTCCACTTCCACCAGGCACCGTGTATACCATGTCACTGACACCACCTCCCTGTCGCCTCCATTTCCTGTACATACACCTGTACGTTCGTCCCTACCTCCACCACCATGTCGGTTTTCCTCGCCAATGATCCATCTCCATTTCCAGCAAGCACCGTGTATACCTTGCCCGCCACTGTCAATGACACCACATCCCTGTCGCCTCCATTTGCTGTACATTCACCTGTACGTTCGTCACTACCTCCACTACCAAGTCGGTTTTCCTCGCCAATGATCAATCTCCATTTCCCAACCACCTTCACATACTCCACAACCATTTCCTCGTCGTCTTGGCTTGGCCTCCGTGTCCACCTCCACCAGCTCCGTCTCTATCTTACTTGCCACTGTCACTGTGGTAACTACAGCCTCTACCACCATTTCCCGCTCCTCACACACACATCTGTACGTTCATCACCAAGTCATTGCCTCCACTAACCTGTCAGCGTTCCCCGCCAATGACACCGTCACCACCATGTTCATTACATTCACCTCCTCAGGTGAATGCAGGCCCATCTCTACCTTTCCCACCACCGTCAGTTTCGGTCACCGCTACAGCCTCCATCTCTTCTTATGCCCTCATTTCCTCCATAAACATTTCTACGTTCGTCAACACCGCCATCGCCTGGCTATCCTGGTCGCGATCACCGCGAATAACAGTATCACTTTCCCAGTTACTACCTCATCCACCGCCTCCATGTCGCCGTTCTTTCTGCCTTAACCTCCGGCTCCATCTCCATCAGCATTATATAAACCTTTCTTTGCAAACGTCACCCTTGAAGCTACATCCACCGTCACAGCCTCCATCTCCCGCCTCCATCACCACTACATACATCTCTTCATCCCATCAAATCCCCATACACCGAACCCTCACCATCTTGCCGCCTCCACTACTTATTCTCATCTACATCTTCTCATTATCTTCATCTTCCGGGTATCTTCCAGCTACCTATCTCTCCACGTACATTTCTCTACCGCCTCCACCACGTCTCCCTCCATCGAATTGCCCTCCTCATCCATCCATTCCCTGTCCACCACCTAGTAGTTCTCTCCTCCACCTCCAATGTCCCCACTTGCATTTATTCTCCACACACACCGTTTCCACATCTCCACGGCCATTGCCACTGCCCTCCACCTCACGCCGCCGCCTCTTCCAGCTCGTCACTCCGCCGCCGCCGCCGCCCATTCAATTATTTTCGCAATTAGCTTCAGTGCGTTCTGCCATTGGAGATAGCGCTGGCGAGATAGAAGGGCGGCCATTGTAGTTAAATTACTGGGGGATTTATACAGCCTGGGCGGCGCGCGCGGGCAGAGATCTTATTGAAATATTAAGTGAGTCACCCCCTCCCGCCCCAGACGCCACCGGCTTTTCCCTTCAAACGGAGCAGATATCAATGAATGTTGGAACGTGTGGGTAGGATGACACGATGTTTCAAAATACTGTTGTATAATTTTATGCAACGTCTAAAAAACAGGAAAAACAGGACGTTTTGCAGTTTATATTGTCATATATATGGCACTAGATGTATTATTTCTTTGATTGATTATTTAGTATTTCCGAGCGCGCCACATGCAATTGACTTTAATCCCGTAAGTATAGGTCATTTTATATTTCAGCAGTTGGGGTGCCAGAAGGTGAGGCACGCGCGCCGAACTGCACGTTGGGCTGCGTGGGTTGAGCGAGGGCTCAGTCTTTCCGAATGGTCTCTTGACATGTCCTGACGTAGGGGAATGAAGGTTGCATAGTAATGATGAAAGTGTGTGGGTGTAATGGGAGAGAAAGGGACAAGAAATAGTAAGGAAAGGTCGTGCGTAGTGCAAGCTCGTATATTAAGGATATGAATTTCCGAGAGTAGAAGAAACTGTCCAAAAGAAATAAGTTGAATGAACCCACTTATCGAGATAAAGGACTAAGCGCTGCTGCGACGCGAGGCGGACTACGAACTATCCAGTTGCAAAATTAGTTTTGTTCAAAACTACAACGTGAAGACAGACCTAGTATGATAAAATCGCCTAAAGCGCGAACACAACTCGTAAACAACCCGAACACAACTCGAACAGAACGCGACCAGAACTTGGACAGAGCTCGAACAGCGTGGCCAACTTCTTCTATCGAAAGTTCCTCCCGAGCCCAACACAAGTCAGAAAACAATTAGACATGTGGTCGATCAGATTCCGTTCAGAATGCGATTCCACCTGCGTTTCGAACGTAGATGTGCGGAAAGTTATTTCTGTTAATTTAAGTGTGTACATTTCAGATTGGATTTGAAAGTGCTATGTGTTTTTTAGTTCATTTCTGAAATCATAGCAGAAATCACTTTCCGAATTAATCTTCAACATATCTTAATTTACACAATCTTTTTTTCTGTGATGAACGTAGTAAATTGCATTCCCCACGTGTAATCGACCTATTGATGTTATATTTTAACGAAATATTCTAAAATCCCAGATAAATCATGTAATAGAAACAAAATTTAATATGAAAACCTGAATATATTGTTTTCATATTTGCTAATTGTATTCAGTAAGAAATTAATTATACTTTAATGGTATTATGGAATAACACATATGAAACAATTTAAAAATTATTTAATATAATTTATATAAAAAATATATATTATTAGTTATGTGAGATGCAATATCGTTATTGGTGTAACGTCAGAAACGCCTACAATGCATACCTTAATAGATGAAATATCAAAAGATTGATGTTAATGATAATTGGATAACATAAAACAACATTTCAACAATTAAGCTCATAATTTGCATTATCGGTCAACACAATGATCATGAATAATACGCCAGAGAAATTCTTCACTCCATTCTGATTTTCGATTGCACACACAATTTAACAAAATACCGCATTAAAAGACATTCGACCTTCTTCAAACCACTGACATTTATGAGAAAAAATGGTCATAGAGGTGGAAGGGTAATATTGGCGCGCAGTTCGTCTCCTAAGAAGTACATTAGAAATACCAGACGCTTGCATGTACGCATCACTAAGAAAATTTTATGTTGCCTTTTGCGAGCGTTGAAGATCGTTTAGCTGAGCTTTCGCCATTATGTTCACCGCGACATTGTGATCCCCATCTCCTGCTGCCCTTCGACCTCGCAATACGGTCGCCGGTCAGCAGACGCCCGCTTGGCCCAACGCGATCCTCCGTTAAGGAGACGTTTGCCCTGGGCCTCGCCGAGCACGACCTTAATATCCTCGCTCCCTCTCGTCACTCCGCCCCCTCGACCTCGCCGCAGCCTGCGTCGACCCGCTGCTCCCCGCAACACCCCGCAATACAACCTACGTACCTTACCGAGGATCCTCTCCATCTCGTCACACCTGATCAGTTTCGTCCATCCCACCGCATCCCGATAAACATCACACTATTCCCAAACACATGTCTCACCGCGCTATACCCCGCCTCATCCGTCTTACTCCCCTTCATTTCGTCTCACGCCGCGTCATAGAGCTTTATGTCTCCTCACTCCGCCTCTCTCGCTTCACTTTGCCTCACCTCGCCCCACCCAGCCTCAACCCACCACACTTCATCCCTTACGACTCCAAATCACCCGTCCACAACCTTGTCTTTTGGCTACACAGCCCGATACAGGACTTAATCGACCAGCGGTGGCCCAGACTCTCGACCACGAAGACATCCCTTCACCGTGTATCCTGTTTCTAGGGGGGGGGCTTTCTCATTTTCACACAGTAATAGATACTGGCACGTTTGTAAAGAATCCACACAATTACAATTTTACCACGGCCGGGAATTGAATCAGGCGTTGCGTCGTGAAAAGCGAGCACTTTGACCATTGAGCGCGTTCGACAACCAGCCATGCCTCATTCCCTCACACCTCGCCTCTCTCCACAACACTTCGTCACATGTCTCTACCCCTCATCTCTTTTAATCCAACGAAACCCCAACACGACACGCCACGCCATGCCACCACACCATAACCAGCCATAACTCCCTACAGCCCTCCAAACCCCGCCAGCGCCATCTCTGGCCTGCCACATCTTTAAAAGCAATGGACCCTTTCCGAACGCGTTCCTTCTTCCGGTGGAATTTCGTCAGTACCCTCGTGGCTTGGCCTCTGCCAGCCCGCTCCGCCCCCGCTACTCCGCCTCTTGCACTCGGCGCGCTCACCGTGGCCCCGGCCCCGCCCCTCCCGCCTGCTCCCGCTCTCCCGCGCCCTGCTGCCTCGCCCTGCTGATCGCTCGCCGTATAAAACGGGTCCAAGCGCCCTCCGCGCCGCCGTTTCCCTGCGCACACGTCCGCAACTATGTTTAGTACCCGCGCCGCCGCCCGCACGTGCGCCCTGCCTCTTCACCTGCCGCCCCGCCCACTCATTAGCCCGCGACGCGCCCCTCCCCAGGGCGCTGCCCCTGTTGGGGAGCGCGTGAACATCATCGCCGATTGTGCAGATTCCGACGCCCTTCCACACGCCGGGCGTAAAGCTTTCAGAAACTAATGGCTATTTACGCAACTAGCACGGAAAGTGGGGCTTGGGCGTATAAACCATAGTATTGCCAAGGAGGAGGACTCACCGTTGATTGATTTTTTTTCATTGATTAATAATTCCGGCCGGGTCAACGGTTAAGGACATTTACCTGTAAGTGCAGTACATGATTCTTTCCTCGGGAGTTTCTGGTGACTGGATGGTGACCTCTGGCGCCCATCTACCTGTCGGCTAGCTGAGTTTTCTCAACCAGGTATCTCCCACCGGCGGGCAGGAGCTCTAAGCTCCCGACGGCCAGTCTCCCGACGTGTGTGCTAGTACATTGTATATAAGTATAAATATGTGTAAGTAAGAGGTGAGGATAGACTAGGATGGGGAAGGTAAGATCGCGCGTGGTCCGTGGCCCGTCTGTTTGGGCACTGCGCCGGCATTCGCGAGGTATTGATCATAGAAAGCACGGAAATCTACTGATAAGAGCAGTTAGCCGCTGGAATTCTTCTCCTGACAGCAACTGCATTCGACCTAACTGAGAAGCTATTGTCCAAAATTCTGTCACAGTCGGCACTCGTTCCTAGAACCTCCCGGTCAAGACTGCAGTAGCATGAGTAACCTCAGCCACCTCTCACGTTATTATTTTTTTGGGGATATTTTTTACGAAAATAGAAATCGTTCTAAAAACTCAGAATTCATTTTAGAAATATTTGTAATATTTAATGCACGAACTTTTTTTGGCTTTTTTTGGCCGACATTAGCCATCGGCAGTTTTGGATGGAGAATCTTGACGCAGGTTTATGTGCTTCCTAAGAGGGCAATTTCTAAAATGTTAATTGAAATGTAGTCTGCAAAAGGGGTAAAATCTTTTCACCGAAGTTCAGTTAAGGGAATAATCAACAAATTCCGCTCCCTATGTATTCTTATGGCACATTCTGCTTTTGGTAGTCGTTTCTGAACATCAGCAGAATCTCGAAAATAATTATCAAAATAATGTGGAACTAGATAGAAAGGCAAATAGAAAAAAAGTTATCAGAAAGTTAGTTATGCTGAAAGAGTTTCAAGACTTGTTTTGGTTTTATGCGTTTTGATTAAACAAAAGAAACATTGAATTATAATGAATATCATTCGGCATTTTGTGATGTGTATCCAAAGTTTAAAAAAATACTTTTTAGGGGAACGACAAAACAGTATGATGTTATTCTGTACATTTTTCTTTCAATGTTTCTTGTATGGTTTGGTATGATAAACCTCACCTCTACCTCTCCAGCGATCTAATTAATGGATGGTTTCCATTTCGTCGGAGTGTACGTATTAGAATGGAAGGTTTTCTTATTTTACGAAAAATTTCTGAGTTCAGGCTCGACGTTTTGATCTTGTGTTCGAAAAATGCAATTTACGAATGACGATATTACTGTGTTATAGTTCGACATTATTTTGTCCCCTCCCCCTAAGTAGAAATGCGCAGATACAGCGCGCAGTAGCACACATTCCACTGTTCACACTTACGAGAAATATCTCTTGTGACAGTAAATAGGTTTTGAACTACGAACCTTCACACTCCGCGTACGACACGGGTAGTATATACGTTGTCAAGAATATGTTGTTGTTTTGGTACTTTGATTATTAAAAATATGAATACTTGATAAATGTATAAAAATGCACCTCGGCAAAAATTTAAGTATACAAATTTTGGACTTCGTACTTAAACTACTGTAAGAATTTACTAAGACTTCATAGGAAATTACAAGTCCATGTTCATTCAGTTACAACCGTGTTCATTCGTGTCACCATACTGTTTTGTTAACTTAGGGGCACACGTCGAGCAATGTGATCATTACAAAAAGGAAATTATGCCCTAAAAATCTTAAAATATGCTTTTAAAAATATCCATTTCTGACGTAAATTTCACTTTGCTCAAATTTGCACTTTAATATGCAATAAAAATTAAGAATATTTCATTTCTTGCATTACCATTTTTTGATAAAATTCAGAAGAAGTGTGCTTGGAGTGAGTATGTTTGTGCAAACAGAATATAATCTACCTTACTTTGCGAGGAAAATAATAGAAGTAAATTTTCACCTTAGTGGAGTATATTGTATGTCTTGTTGCATTTCTTCTGCCTAGTTTAAAAAAAAATATGTCAACGAATTTGCACAAGTATTTTATCATGTATAGAAAAGGAAAAAAAACTCAAACTCTGAGGAAGTCTTTATAATCGATGAACGCTCACAAATGAATAATAATAATAATAATAATAATAATAATAATAATAATAATAGTCATTATTTCCATGCACAAGTGCTGAAAAACAATTTTTATTTTATAAGTAAAATCTCTATCAAACACTCATGCATGGAAGCAATTACTTTCGTTTCCAGTATGTTGATTGGAAAGTTGTAGCTTGTCGTACCACTAAATAGTCATGTCCATATAAAATGTTTATATGGCCTTATACACGGGAAAGTACCACAGGTTCGACATGAAGCATCGTGGGTGCCGCCTCGCATACTGTGAATTATGAAGAACTTGAATGAACTTCTCGAATTAGAAACTGTGTAATTAATGTCATATAATCTAAAAGTCCTCTTCAGTTTTATAGTTTACCGAAAGGAAATTATTTATATGAGAAAATATTAGAGATCTTTGTATTTGACGATGACAGGATGATAGATGGCATTGGCAAGTTGTACGCACAGATGTTGACCAACTGTACGAGTATTTTTGTTATTTTCTTAGAAATGTGATTTTTAATATCATTCATTAAGATTTTGAAATTTTCTTACTCTATCTCTCTCTTTTGTCTAACATGTTATCATCTAATTGATCTCTATCTCTTCTTTCCACCATTCAGTTGTCACTTAGCAACGAAGCCAAAGCGCTCCAAAAGCTTATATTTGTAAATTTCCACCTACCTCTTTCTTCTTTCTCGCATCTAAATTCGTACCATCTCGCACATACTGTTTTTATATCTCTTAGCATATTTTTCATTAGTTGCACATTTCCTAAATCTAATCTCATTATTAATCGTCGTTACACTATTTCTCCTTATGCTTTTCATCACTCTGCCTCTTGTATTTTTCTTTTGACCTACTCTTCCTGCGATTGTCGTATTTCTCTGTGCTATTTCATCTTAACACTGTCTTCTTCTCTTCCGGATTTGTCTCCATCCGTCGTTTTTACTCCACCCTTCGATTGCCATCTGTTTTCTTTATTCCTGAACTTCTCGTTCAGAGCTCAAGATCTTCTGTGGTTCCTATCCTATTGGTTTGAACCCAGCCTCGCATTTAAACTTTTAGTTTCGTTGTTTTTGTTTGCTTCACATTCTCGGTTTTATTCTATTCTTGTATTTTCCCGCCATTTTTGGTAGTCCACACAAAAAGACTACCACCGCTAAATTGTTGACTTGTGCCTCTCATTGTTAGCTAACGTTCATTTCATCACTTCAGCTCTTCTATCTCTCTTACTCTCTCATTCTCTGTCTTTGCCTTCTCACACTTTTTTCTATCTATCTCTTCTTATCTTTCTTTCCCTCTCGCCCTCTCTAAGTCTTTCTTTGACTCTCTGCCTCTGATTGCCTTATATTTCAGTTGATTTAATAATTTACTACACAATGAATCCTCCGTGTGCCTGTCTGTGCTTATCGGTCATTATTTACTCGTTCCCCTCCCAGCCCCCGATTCCGTGCTCCTCCCAGCGCAGCATCTGCTCGGCCGCCTCCCCTCCCGCGGTCGCGCACCGAGCAGCTCATTAGCAATAATTTTTCGCCATTTGCAGGCGGGCGGCGCCGCTCCCGCCAGCGCAAGCGCAGGTTAGTTAGGGGCTCTCGTGATTTTCATTCCTCTTGCGCTAAATGAGGGCAGCTCCTCCCTCCTCGCCCCTCCTCGCCCCCGCCGCGCCTGGACCCGACACGCACATCACGCGCTGAGGTAGCTCAGCATTGTCGCTGTCTCTGCAGGGATGTCCTAAGAGGTCCTCACACTAACGAATTTTTGACACTAGCACACAGCTAGGTCGAATTCAGGTGCTGTGTGGATGAGAGTTCTAGCGGCCGGTTGCTCTGATTAGTAGTTTTCCGTAGTTTCTCTAGCATTCATAGCAAGTAAATGCCGGAGCAATGCCCTGATAAACAGCCCATAGATTGCTTATAGTCTTCCTTCTTCCTTATCCTATCCTCTCCTCATACTCACGCACCATACACTTTCACTACACTACCATACATCTCAGGAGCTTAGAATGTCTCCCGGTTCGAGCGGCGCCCTGCGGGGAAGAAAACTGAAGAAAAAATTCCCTGCATGCCGACGTTTAAGTCGGCGTCGGATCTTCATCAGGCTTCTTCAGATTATTCAGGACTATTCAGATGGGAAGGAATCACCGCTACCTCCAACGATAAAACAAACAGCACTAATGACCTTAGCTGCTAACTTGCCCGGAAGAAAATCAATCAATCAAGTAATCAATCATTCAATCAACAGATCCTCACTCTTTCTCTTCAACCCTTCGCTCGATCTTCCCTACATTTCCCCGTCCCGCCAAGCCGCTCGTTGTCCTCCCTTTTCGTCTCCCAAGCTGTTTGTCTTCTCTTCGCCACTCCATCGTGTCTGCTCGTCTTTTTACCACCACTCTGCTCCCATCACCCCTCCCTTATCTCCCCTCTCCGCCACTGTCCTCGTATCCACGCGATTCTGCTCGCCTCCTCCCCATCACTGATCTCTGTACTTCGCCACACTTCTCATCCACTCGACGATTCACACACCTCACACCCGTCACAACGTTCCGTTCCGGCAAGTTCCTCGCCCTATCCCACTTCACTCGCCTCTCCATGCTGTTCCTATCACCGCTGCTCCTATCACCACGCCTCACATCACACCGTCCCTTTTCTGCATGTTACGTGTGTTGTCGCCGGCTTACTCGTAGTTTGCGCAGGGTATCATTTAATGTCAGTGCAGTGCCTATGACTGGGAGGTCCTACGGTTTGAGTTCCGACGGTGGCAGGACTGGCAACACTAGCTACATAGCTAGGTCGAGTTCTGTCACTGCCTGGAGGATAGTTTTAACGGCCGGTTTTTTTGATAGTTTTTTGTCATTTCTATGATCAATACCCGGCGAATGGAGGACCAGTACCCTAACTATCGGGCCGCGGACCACGATATTTCCTTCTCATTCCTTGTCCTATCCTCATCCCTTACACACTACTAGACTTACTAGACTTAGACGCATTACACTTCCACAAATGCCGGGAGACCGGTCGGGAGCTTAGAGTTTGTCCCGACTGGAGCGATTCCCCGTTGGTGAATGAAAATATCGCAAGCTGGCATGTAGGTTGGCGCCGGATCTCGTCAATCAGCGGGCAGATTATCGCCATCTCCCGCGATAAAAACATGCACTACACTTTCGAGACTAATGACCTTGGCAGTTTACGCGCCCAGAATCACTAATGAAACACCCCCTTCTCCAAATCGCCACTCCTAACCACAATACCCCGCTCCTTTTCCCGCCCGTCACGTGTCTTGCGGCCCAGACCCGCTTTTCCCCGCCTCGTCATGCCCCTCTTCTCCCCGCCGCGCCTCTCCTCGCCCGTCGCATTCTCGGGCCATCGGCGGAATCCTCGGCCTCTCCGCGAAATACGAGCGGGGCGGGGAGCTCGGCGGCGGCGGTGGAGGCGGGCGGTTAATGAAGGCGTCGTGCGGGGGCCCCGTAACGCGACCCAGCCCCGCGCGCTGCTTTACGGCGCTCGCTCGCGTTTGGCTGCTCATCCGCGGCCGCTCATTAAGCCCAGCGCAGCGGCGCCCGGCTCCTTCGGGGGCGGCTCCTGTGTTGAGCCGAGCTCGTGCTCGTCCCTCGCAAATCTCCGAGACGTAGCACCCCCGCGTGCGCGCTCGGGGCTTGGGCGCGCGGATGGTTTACGGCGGAGCGCGCGCCCGGCCCGGCCCCCGCTATTCACATGCAAAGGAGATACGCGGCGCGGGCGATTTCTCACACCTGCGACGGGCAGCCGGCGAATTCGAGGCGAACGGTCTGCCAAGCCGCGTTAGGTTCGTGAGTGATTCACGTCACTCACGAGCGGGAGAGATCGGGGCGCGGGCGGCCGCGCAGGCGAGAGAAAAATCGCCCTGGCGCGCGGGGCAGGCGGACGCGGAATTGCCCTTCAGAAGCTGCCCCCCCCCCCGCTCCGGCTGACAGGCTCTGAAGGCTTCCAGCCAATCGAAGGACGTTGACAAATTTATGAATGAATATGATGCAGGATAACAGAGGAAGACATAATAAACATACAGGTTCTCGGGAAAAATAAGGAATTGTTAGGGTATCGAAGAAAGAATACGAAACGAGAGAGGAGGAGATATGGATAGACAAAAGAAGAGAGTGGCAGAGAGAAATCATTTAGTAGTGTAAAGGGAAAGAAGCAAAAATATGTTGTACAATGTGGTACTTCAGGGTCCTCCCTGGCATGACTAATTTTACAAACGTGACCTACTGGACCATTTCGGTAATATAGAAGTTAATACATCGACATATCATTTTTTATTAACAAATTTCAACCTCGTAGCTCCTACCTTTGTAAGTTGATGATTTATGTAAAAAAAAAAACTCCCTAACAGTGTAAATCCAAAGAACGTTGACGGATCAGTACTTTTTTGAACTATTTTAAAACACGTCTCATTAGAATTAGCACATTTTGAAACTTGTGGAATAATGGTCAGCCGATGCTTGCGCGGGCGCGACTTGGGGTGAACATTTGGTTTTGCAAGAAAAAAATAATTCAATCTATTAATATCATAGTTCTGTCTTAAAAATCGTGCATTTATTATTATTATTATTATTATTATTATTATTATTATTATTAGTAGTAGTAGTAGTAGTAGTAGTAGTAGTAGTAGTAGTAGTAGTAGTAGTAGTAGTAGTAATAATAGTAGTAGTAATAGTAGTAGTATTATTGGATATTCTTAAGAATAAAAAACTCAAGACCTATCTTGTCCTCCCACATGGCACAGAATATTCTTATTTTCAAACGGGCAGACTCCTTTATAGGCAAAAATGTGTTTTCTTCCGAATGTGATGATGCCATTGCAGAAGAAGGCTCCACGGGAAACGCGAAAGAGAATTGGCCAAAATGTCGACACACGCGAAAACGTTGATCCCAGGAAGCTGGCTTTGGAAGGGAGCTGCTCTCGCTTGCAGAAGTCTGATGTGGCAGTTTGGAGGCGTATTAGAAGACAATTTTCTTGAATGGAAGGGACCTTTTTTTATTATTCTTCGGTGTACATTTTTACACATATTTCTCCTTCATTATTAGTATTGAAAAGTAATTCCAAAGCCTTATGTAATGTTCAGTATTTCAAATTAATACTTTTTGCATAAAGGTATGTGATAAAACTATGCCTCAAGTTAGAGGCAAACTTGAAAGGCGTTGCTAAAGTCGGTGAGGTATATTTAATAAAAATATTCCAGTACTTTGATCCCTTTGCATTTTAAACTGATTTTCTGTTACTCTGATCTATGGTAATTGTAATTACTGTTATCATTTTGGGTGCAAAAATTTGCACTAGTAATTCTATTGCTAGATCATATTGAAAGACCGATGGTAAGAAAGCAGAACTACAACCAGTACCAAAGTGAATTACTAAATTGTGGTAGTTGACTCGAATTCGATCATCATCCTCAAAACTTCAAAAGAATTAGACATTTTGAGAATAAAATTATTTTAACTTTTCCACATTTGAAATTTTATAGAATATCCTAGTATTGCATGTTCTTATATGTAACTGCAATACTTTAACTCGTTATATATTCAAGTCAAAATGTGAAAAATAAGGTAAGTTTTATCTTTTATTCAAATTTTAACTGTAATTAATGTGACTATTTTCCTAATAAAATTAGGTGACGGGTAGGGAGGGGTGGGGAGGGGCGTGGAATGGGCGGGGCGGGGCGGGGCGGGGAAGGTGCTTGGGCCGGCTCTAGGAGGGCTCTTGTTCAGGCCTGTTCCGAAGTGTGACTTCGAGGAGTCGGAGTGAGGCGCCGTTGTTCGAAGTGAAGCGGAGTCGCAGGAAGCGGCGCATGGAGGCGCGAGGGCAGGGTTGCCTAAACGCTGGCTCATCGCTTCGGGCTGCCGACATGGCGAGTAAATCCATCGCTATCTCTGAAGTCATCCAAGCGCTTGGGCGTCCACGGCGCTCTCGGCCGCTTCCCTCTCCCTCACCCGCGCCATGCTTCTCTCCCAGCTTGGCTCGCACCGCTTTCAAGTCCGCTTCTCTAATTAGCTACACTAGCTTACCCTCTCGACCGCTTCCCTGTTCCCTCACCCCACGCCACCTCTCCGATTCCCCATCGCCCCGCTTCCTTCAACCCGCTTCTCTAATTACGCTACACTAGCCTTTACCCTCTCGCACCGCTTCCCTGTCCCCTCACCCCAGGCCACTCTTCTCTACGCCACCCTCCATCAGCTCGCCTCTTCCCGCTTCCTTCAGCCCGCTTCCATCCCAACGCTCCCCTCGCCACGCTTCTCTAACTACGCTTCACTAGCCTGTATCCTCTCGCACAGCTTTTCTGAACCCGCTCTATTATGTATTTTACCCTATGCACGCTTTTCTCTCGCCGCATCGTTCGCCCCGCATCCCACGACCCGCCTCCCTTGGCGTCGTTTCCCTCACCCCGCGTCCCTCGTCCCGATTCTCTAGCTAACAGATCTCGCCCCGCTTCTCTCCACCCGCTTCCCTAGCCACGCTTCCCTCACCACGCAGTGCTCCCAGGTTCCCTTTTTCACACAGGTGCCCAAGTTGCAACGGGGAAAAACATTTCGGAAAGGAAACCTTAATTTTATTTCTATACAGTATTGCAATATATCGGCACAGAATTTATAACGCTAAATTGAACCAAAATTCCGAAAGGCGTGGCTATCCACATGGGTAAATAGCAATGCGTTGCTTCTTAAAAGCAATTCCTCCTCCAATCACAGTCGTTCATCAAAACGACGCTCATGCACAGAAGTAATGAAGTCGCGCGGGGAGTCATTTAGCCCCGCGGATCTGGAGCTCTCGTCCGCCTCCCCGTTAAGCGTTGACCCGAGCAACGAAGCGCCGCAGGGCGATAAGGCGCTCGGGCCTCGCGACCCAATTACGTGGTGACGCCCGACAAGTGGGTGATGCGCTGTCGAGCAGTCGCGGCCTCAAGTCGAATGGCAAACGTATCGACGCGGAGGCACCGCGTCACCGGCGTCTCCCCGTCAATGGCTGGTCGAGTGCACAGGAAGGCGGCGAGCGCGGCCGTCCCGTATGCTATGCTAAGAGCTGAATGAGAAAATGAAGTGGTTATTTAAATGAGGTTTCAACGTGTCTGCTGTACGCGATCGAGAGATTTGATACGGGTGACGCGCGATGTCAGGACGTGAATGTCTGGAGGGGATTGTGGTGAAATGGGGAGAATTACCCTTCCGAGGAAATTTAATTGTTTACCACCGATTCATTTTTGTAAGAAATATATTTTAATGCAAAAATCTAATTTTAATTGTAATGAACCGTCCACGATATGCATATTCAGACACAAACAATTAAATATTCAAAGCCTTGGCTTTGTCAAAGAGATATTGTGGTTCAAGAAATTCTTGGAAGCAAATTCTGACAAAGAAAATTAACGCAATCTTAATAACACGGTGCGACAGAAAAGTCTCTCCGGAGTTGCTGATGAGAGTTCTAGAAATATAAATTATAATGGTAGGACGAATTGCAGCTTGTAGAAAATGAAAATGTGAATATGTGAATTGCGTACTCCCCACAATCATAACAGATGCTGGAAACATTGTTCCCTTTACTTGCTTCCCAGTAGTCTGGTTGCTACGGACATAAATGCGATTAATAGTAAATCGCATTGATGTTCGTGGCAACCATAGTGAAGAGAAACATTTCTCTTACACGTTAGTAGGAACCCTCATGTGAATTACGGGAAAATCTAATTATCGTAGAAGAAGGATGAATAGAACAAGTGCATCAAGTCTATTAAACATTGAGCAATCCAAATTCATTCTCATATATTTTTCTTTCTTTTCTTACGTTTCGTCGAAAACAAATTTCACCTTCCGATCTGGTGGCCGACATCGCTAAGGCAGTAGTGCTGTAGCGATTTGGATCGCGGGTTCGAATCCCGCATTGGGCATTGTTGTATTCTGTTCGTCCTTTCACCCCGTATCATCTTCATATCGTGTCATCCTCACCGTTACCATAACATTACAAGCAATAGTGGTCGCTAATGACCTAGAAGGGACTTTAAATAACGAAAAAATTGTCTTCTCTTTACCGAACTGATATCAAAAAGTAGATTTGATACATTTTTTGCTTTTGTAGCCAGTTGGCAATTTACTACAAATAAATTAGGAAAAGCTTTATGAAATTAATTAAAAATGTATTGTTAAGCATTGATTTCGCAAATTTACGTATTATGGATATAAATGAAAAACTGAGTAAAGTATGAATTACAAAAGTAATATTTATTTAATTTTTTGTTCAAGTTATTTGTTTTATCTCTTCAAGTATATTGCATCTCATCTTCATGGGTTTGGTTAACACTTAAAACATCACATTATTTTCTTTTGAATCAACTTTTCACGTTATCTGTTTGTCGCCTTCCTTCTCTGTCACAACTGATAATAAAATTCATTCTGACGTTTTTGCCTCATTTGGGAAATCTCATCAGGTTTTTACGTATATTAACATGCATCACTTTTGCCCTCAGAAGAAATATTGACTGACGTAGGAAATAGAACGACTCTCTTCCACTAAATTCGCGCACGTGTTTCTCTCCGCCATCAAATGAAAGCAGCATTGTTACTCTTTGCTTTTCTTCCTTCCGCTTATCCTACTACACCGTTTCATCCCCGAAGCCGACATACAGCGTCTTCCGAGAAATTTCTCGTCGCTCTAATGTTCCGCTCACGGATCGTGCATATTCAAAAAGCGACGCAATTTTCCGGCTGTCAAGATATTGGTTCTCGCTCGCGTGAAGAAATAGTCGAGGCGAGTCGTTTTTATCTCTTTTTTCGTGGCTTCGTACTCCGTTGCTAAAATGCGATCAGGAGAATATTCCTAGAAAAAGCATCGGGGACAAGGTAACAATTACTGCAATAAATAGTACTGTGTACATACATGTCGCAAAAATCATCCATAGAAAAAGCAACGGGGACAAGGTAACAAATACTGCAATAAATAGTACAGTGTACATACACGTTACAAAATCCATCCATTAATCATTTACAACAATTTGTTGATTATATTTTTATGGTAACGAATCTGAGGGGTTTGGTGTTAAGTGTAGTGTGGACATTTTTCTAAAATATAATGAACACTATATGAAATGCAATAGAAATAATATATAGAGTACGTTTTCAGTAATATAATGAAGTAACCAGAAACAGATCTCAGTTCTTTCATCTTGCTGTTCATGATGATGAAAATTATTATCATTATGATGATGAAGAGGAGACTTTTAAATCAATTTAAACCCTTCACTTCCTGTCTAATATCTCTTTCTGGTATTCACACTAAAGGCCGTGAATTAGATACGAAGAAGAGAGACACATTCGAAGCGAGTTCAGAAAAGTCCGTTGTCAGGAAGACAATACGATAACACTAAGCTGTACTCCTTCCAACTAATTCTTTGCAAGAACAGCCGTCGGGTGTTTTCTCCTCCTACACGTCTCTTTCCTAGAAGTTGCGATCGGCCCTTTGGTCTGGCGGTAACCTCCATGAAATGACGAAATGTGTCGGCAAAGATTTTCCCCTTTCAAATCTTTATCTTTAGAGAAGCAAGCTAATTTCGAAATGTGCGGATTTTGCCAGAGTTAGCTTTAATATAAGTAATACCGGATCAGAAACGTTGTATTCCAGGCGTTCATTTTCCAGCACTGAAACTAAAATAAAAAAGCCACTGAACGAATAGCACGTGCTAGTTCCCAGAATCTTCTCAAAGATTCTCAACAAATCATTGGATGTATAAGAATATTCAGCATATTAAATTCCTTTGAATACCCAAGGGCAGTAGAGGACCAGTATTGTAAAGAGTGAGGCGGAAAAGGTAGCTTAAAGGTTCTATTATCTAGGTTATCCAGCGGTTGTCCATTCGTGTTGTGGCCGTCGTGCTCACCGTCGTTCGCCGCTTCAAACCCCAGTCGGTTCATCTTGAGTTGGTCGCGCAGTGAACGGGTGGGCGCCAGCCTTTCACACGGAGTTGTATTGTCTGTCACTTATTTCACACTCATAGACCCTCTTTTAATTCCATTATAATGAACAATCATTTTCGTCCACATCGTCGCCGTATTGCAAATGAACGCCTAAATTAGCGAGAAATGGAAGACCATTTAAACCAGAAAAGAAGATGGAGACCGAAATTCGGCACGATTAATTGCTTTCAATGAATGTATATTACAAATTATTATTATTATTATAATTATTATTATTATTATTATTATTATTATTATTATTATTATTATTATTATTATTATTATTAACTCTATGTTGAACTACGTTGAATTACACCAGTCGAAGGTTTAACGGTTCCGAATCAATTTACTATCTTGAATATTTTTTTGAAATTAAGAAGAAGTTCAAACCGTGCTCCTTTGCGTATTGTTGTCCTGGATCCTTTCTGTCGCCTTCAAAGTTTTTATATCAGTAGAGCTATCAGTCTTTCATTCTCGTTCGTTCCCGTTCGCGTCATCGACTGTCTGTAATAATATTTGCCAATTCCTTGTCCGTTAATTCGTTTCTTTGCTGGTATATTTTAATGCAAGTGAATATGAAAATTGGATGTTTAAGTCGGCTTCGGACATTATCTTCAAATTTGTCATAAAAATGTGGCGATAGCTCAAAACATAGTAAACTGATTGAATTTCTCTCAATGCAAAACTAATCACCGGGACATAGTCCTTAAACGGCAGTTGATCAATGATTGATAGTGAAAACGGAAGTCCATGTCGATTTGTTCTTTTAAATAAATGCAAATATGAACAATATTTTTCACTGTAATGTGTTTATGTGACTTAACTTATAAAAAATATATTTTCTTTAGACATTCACACTCATTATTGACTTTCTGGTATAAGCATCACACACATCGTCTTCTTTCGGCTACGTAAATGCTAGAATGATTTGTATAATCCAACAGATATAATCGCTAACCCAATGCAATGTCATCAATGCAATCGTGTTTCTGCACTTACATTTCAAGCGTGATGCAGCACATATTGGCAGTAATGACCAGTTCTATTACTGCTTTAATTAAATTCATGACTTCGAAGTGTTATGGAATACAATCACAGCGTTTTCTTATTTTACCAGTATGGTAATGATTTAAAGCACCTTGAAAATGTATTGGGCTCCAGAATTAAATGCATTGTCACCCAAACTATTAAAATTGTTCCTTCAAAATCTTTCTTTTTCTATTCACAGATTTCACAATTGTATTATTGTGTAAATACTGAAATATTTCCTGCAAATGTTTTGTCTTCTTCTCGAGTGTACCTACATTGTATCGCTGTATATCCAAAGGTCGCACAAAATTGAATAAATGTTCGCACCTTATAGATAATATAAATAAAACAAATTAATTTGTAAATGTATCATGATCAATATTACGGGTTTCAGTATATGTCTCATTTCTATGACCGAACACACAATGGAGTGTGTTATTGTATATTAGATCCATCTAATCAACTAATACATCCCATACAATCGTTGCTGAATCGTTGATAATGACTCGGGGGGGGGG
>BOPP01000155.1:1620207-1659306 GCA_017312745.1 Gryllus bimaculatus
GCCGTGCTCGCGCCGCCGTTTGTCACCTGCGCCTCGCCGCGCACCGGCCGCCGCGGCCCGCAGTGGGCGGCGCCGAACATCCCACCACGCAAACTACGCCGCACTCACGATTTGGGAAGTAAAGACGGCGGTTCTGTGTCGTACAAATCCCTCAATCCCCGAAAAGCGCATGAAGAAAAAATACCCACCACACCGCAGTATAGCAATGAACTAAGGTACGTATTACAAATGTGGAATTTTCCTAACAATTGTTTTGTCGCCTAACATTCCACCAATGGTTTCGATGAAGATATCAGCTCCATGCATGTTTTGGGAAAGCTACCATCTGTGATGGGCATTCATTACATTAACCATGCATGCGGGGGGACTTATTTATCGTCTGCTCGTTGCCGTGTTCTATCGCCGGTCAACCCAATTCTGTCGAAGAAAAAGGGCATTGGGGAGGTTTCTCGGGTTTTTGCGCATCCTCCAGACCACTTCTCAATTTGCATTCACTTCACCATTGTCGCTATCATTTATTCATTATATCAAGTATGTTCTTCAATCCTCTCGGCAATTGAAGGACCTCGAAACCGCAATAAACAAATGAAAAAAATATATAAATTAATATATGAAAATTGGCCGTCGAAAAGGATGTCGGATGTCAAGCTGCCGGATCAATTTCCCACTTTTGCGACTTGCATTGGACCTCTGTATCGACACCACTGATTAATGATTCGGTTGAACTCATAAAAAAACGACAACACGTTTAGGAACGTTTCCATATTAGGAATTCCTCAGTTTTCAGACATCTGGCCGTGTGTTTTAGATAGCACGAAAAGCGAGAAAATTTCGTGTGATCACTTTTCATGGCTCGTCCAAAGACCAGACGCACAAAGGTATTCCCCAAAAAGCAATTTTTAAATAATAGGACTAGAATTAAAGTGAATAATATGACTAGAATTAAACCTTCAAAACGCCCACTTCCATTGAACGGTCACGTCCACTAACAGCCATTTTTTTGTGTGGAAACGTTTAATTTTTCCAAGACACCTATAAAGGTGTCTTGGTTTCTCCAAGACTCCTTTTCAAGGCGCCAACTGGCTGCGCGGCGAGTGGCCAGACACATTTCGTAGGTTCACTTTTATTAAGCGATTTTGAACTGTATTCCGTATACATTAATTTGATCACTATTGATTTAATATCTTCAAACGACGGGACATATTGATTATTACGAATATCATCCACCTGTTTAGACGGCAAAGCTCAACTTATGTCAATGCAGTGACTCTTACCGGGAGTCCTAGGGTTTGAGTCCTGACGGTACGGGGCTGGATTTCCCTCACAAGCTACACTGCGAGGTTGAATTCGCTCGCCGTCTGGAGGAGAATTCTAGCAGCCGGCTGGTCTGTTCAGTAATTTTTCGTGGTTTCTCCGACCTACTCCAGGCGAATACCGGAACAGTGCCGTTACAAACGGACCAATGACCGCGTGCGATCTTTTCTCTTCCTTGTCCATTCCTCACTTCTTACTTACTAACACACACTTACATGTATTATACATGTACTGACGGGGGACAAGTTGGGATCTCGGAACTTGTCCCGACGGGGATGGTGCCACTCATTGGGAGATGATTGGAAGTCTCTATTCAGCCCTAAGTATCTGCTTATTCTGTTTATTCTTAATTCCACCCCGGCATCCCATCTATGTCCTGCTGTTCAGGATCCTTTGAGAATGATCGGAGGATACCTTGTCAGGACCTCTGTTGCGCATTTATAGAATTATCGACAATACTGCGAACCTCTTCGACCTCCTTCTGTGTATAATATCAAGATCAATTAACAAGTATGAAAATCATTGTTCGAAAAGATAACGATGATGTACGTTGGTTGGTTTCAAGGTTGTCATCCTGCCCATGTTCGTTTGTACGTTTCATTGGCGCACACAAAGGTACCAATGATTTATTTACATTATTCCAACCAAGGTGTCTAATATCAGATTGTTGTATTTAATTATTATATATATTTATTGCGGTTTAGGGACCCTTCAACTACCAAGGTCATTGAAACCTAAGATTTATTATTTAACGAGGCGACAGCGATGATGGAATATTTGTGCAATATTAAGGAAGAATCACTAGAATACCTGTGGATTGTCCACTTTGTGTCTTGCTTTGTCCACCACAAATTCCACATTGTCTAAATAATTAAACGAAACGTTTCAAATCGAACCTCTTTTATCTTGCCAATACTATCACATTTAAGTTTAAGGCAATTATATATGTCAAAATAATTGGCGCACAAGAACAGTGATACATTTGAACAATAGCTACTCTCTGACAAAGTTTTAGTTTATAGTCGCTTTTTACAAGCAAAATTTCATGGTTTCATCAAAAAACAAAATTGTTCACAGAACATCGTTTAGAGTAACACTTTTACACTGGTTGCGGGATAAACGGCTGCTCTCGGGAGAAAGTTGTTTTTCTCAAAATACATTTTAATTTTGAGTTTTCTTGAGTCTTTCCCACGTTGAATCAAGACCCTATTTGTTATCCGATCAACAGCCTAGGTTTTAAATATTCTGAAGGAGAGAAAAAATCATCTCATAGATCTGAAACTGAGACTAAATAACGCTTACTGTGAAAAATGCTTGTCTGAGAAAGCTAAAACTCTTCAATCGTCGCTTCAAAACCTCGTCTCTTGGTATAAGTTGCTTTGCGAAATGGAATGGTAAGACTTTGGTGTACTTGAATTACCTTACGTGTTTGTAAAGTTTTATGAACTTTTAGGTCCCGAAACGCGGCACAAATTAATTATTAATTTAACAGAAACAGTTATATAATTGATATAATTTAATAATTATTCTCGAGGTACCTACACTCAGCCAGAAATCAAGCTCTGAGAATCAACAATGAAAACTGAACTTTAGTAATGTCAAAAAACACATTTTTTCTCTCAAATATTTTTGACCACGACGTTGTCATTTGGGTTAATAGTGAACAAAAAATGTGCTTGGTCCGGGTCATGACACGAACCAAATAATCTGGGACTAGGGCAGTGCCCGAATGCCTTACAAGGAATTGCACTCCACATGACACATATTCTCTGCGAAGAGGATTCAGTTGGAACGAAAAGTATGGGGTGTGGAGACGGTATGCACCATTTATCTTACGATATGAGAGGCGAAATTGTTCCTGGTGTCATGATAAAAAACGTCTGTGGACGTCTGGAATTCTCTGTGTTATTGGATGTGCCTTTCAGATACGGAAGCGTATATGTTAAATGTTCGTGAATCAGATTATTGTAATTTTTTCAGTGTCAAATGCAGAAGTCAGGCGTAGTGTTTTCTCTTGTAGACAAAATGAAATATGACTTTGAAATTGAAATGATAATTAGACAGCAAAACATCTTCACAGGTGGCGAAATATGAATCGCGTTTTAGAAGTAGAGTAATGGAGCTCGAATAAACTAATCTGCAACATATAACTACAGTGTGAGTGCTGGCACTGCCTCAATGTAAAGTTATCGTCTTTCAATATACTGGTGAATACCCTACAAATAAATGCTTTGTTTTAGTATTCCTAATTGATATTTTCATATACAGGGGTTTTGAAGTAAATAAATGGGACTGACATTTCATGTTTCGCAGGGATATATGGAAATACGTAACGCATAACAAGACGCATAAGATATAACTCAAATATTTTTATGAACTCGTAATCAGTTACAAACATACAAAAAGCACTACAAAAAATCTAGAGAGAGCTAGCTGTTTTTCTACAGAGATTTAGAAAAGCTGTCAAACATGAAAACATATTTGAGTTGTTCTTCGTCTTCACTTTCAGAATCTACGGTGCTCGTTAGATGGTATCCACAACAATAATACAATGGTCAATGATTTGATGCCATGAAATTTTTCCAAGTTGAAGTAATTTGTTTAGAACAGTTTTCACATTCTATTCATAATTGAATACATGAGTAAGTGCATGCTCAATACTTATAAATCACAGACTAATTTGTCAGAAGTCTACCTTATATTTGTGTGTAGTTACCAGCATAAAAGATGACCGCAAAAAGTTTTGACATAGTACTAAAAGGTATGTTTTGTACATTTAAAATGTTTGAGTTCAAAAACGAATCATAAATGGCACTAAAATATAGATATTCACAGTTTTCAGTAGTTCTTAGTCCTTCACTTTCGTTTCTCTTTATTTTGGTTTTTGGTGATGGGTGTGCGTTGCTCAAATATTGTTCGTTAACCGAATATAATGTTACTTGGCGTATGTGTTCGTCACTGAATTAGTCGCGGTCCGAACTGTTTATTAACCCACTGTGGATTGGACGCCAAACGCAGGATTCGGTGAAAGCACATCAGATTTTCAAGTTTTTTAAGAGCTCGTCCAATGCCACAGCATCCTCCTTTTGCCACTCGTTGAGGACTTGCTGTCTAGCGATCTTGTCGCTTTCCCTGCGCAAGACACCCCCAGCGTGCCTTAGCTGCTCGTCAGCCGTCAACTGTCAGCCTCCTACAGCCTGCCGCCAGAGGCCTCGGCCTGGCCGCCGGCCGTTCGCAGAGACGGGCGCTCGTCAGTGGTTGAGGAGCTCGGGGCGTGGAGGGAACCGTGGAGGAGAGGGAGCGAAGATAAGCTTGGAGATAGTGGAAACTGGAGGACACATTTGGGGTGGAGGTATGGTGGAGAGGTGGAGGCGTGGTGATGGAGGTTTGGAGATTGAGGTGGAGTTGTGAAGGTTGAGGTGGAGGTGTGAAGGTTAGGTGTGGAGATGGTGGGAATGTGTGGAGGTGGTGGGGAGGTGTTGAAATATGCTCCAAACATGCCGTGTCCATCAGAGTTGTCAATAAATATCCACTTCACCAAATTCCCTTCTTTAAATTAACGTATCTTTTGGCACTATTAAAATAAATTAGTGTTTATGATTTAAAATCATATTTCCTTTTGTTACTCTGCCATACATGACTTAGAAATTCATCGATGATTCAAAATCAATTGTGATCGTGTGTGGCCTTGAGCAGAGGTTTGTAGTATATCTGCTTATGTGTGCACTCAGCATTTCATTGTAAAAGAAAATTGTTAAATTCATTTTAACATTTTGATATTTTACTGCTAAGTGTATGACAGCTGTTCTAGATTCGGACGAGTAACAGAGCCCACGTATTTGGGTCTTAAAGTTATAGATCCATGATGGCATTAGTGTTTTCACCATGTGACTGCATGATGTTTTGCTTCGAATTTCCCGTCGTATTTTACCTGAACTTTCAGTGTATATCCAGTTATCCCTTGTCATCGTTCCCCTCGTGATTCCTTATTATTCTTTATCCAGGTGAAGGCAAAACCCATCACTTGCGGAGTAATGATCAGGACATAACTTTCCTAACCTACGTTTGCAAATGCTCACACAAGTGCATGATAACTCCTTCGGAATGTTGTTCCCTCTCATTTGTTGCATGAAATTTTCGACTATTTTTGATATTACATAAAAATAAACCATATGCATTCTATGCCACTGAGGAATCTCTACTGGGAACGACTCGTCCAGAACCGCTCCTGCCAACCCTGACGTTCGAGAACCCGTCGTCCACGGCCTTCACCGCTCCTCTCCCGGTGCCGGTGTCTCCGGCGCAGCGCTGCTCGCCGCCTCCCTCGCCGCCCCCCTCGCCGCCGCGGCGTCGCCGAGCCTTATCTTCACGCGGCCGCCAGCCCTCTGAGGAAGAATGACATCTGCCAGGGTGATAGCGCGGGGACTTCTAATCGCGCAACGACTGTATTCGCGATGCAGCGGTGGCCGCGGGCAGCCGGCGACCGCAGAGCCTCACGTTGCCAACCGACGCATATGTTTTTGTTGTTTTGGTTTTTTCGAATCTGTTTTCTTTCTCGCTTTCGTGTCCGCGGCCGCTGCCGACACTGATGTGGACGGAGAATGCTGCCTCGACGTTGAATCTGCCCACTCGAGCGCAGGGAGAGGTGTAATGGACGTAGGGTGGTCGGCTGAAGGGCTGTGGAGCCGACAGACCGGCGACAGTCCCGCGGTTCGAATCCTGGGCATTTCGTATTGAATTTGTCGTAAACAAGGTGTGTTGGCGGCAGATATAGCACAACGTAAAATATGTTCTCATTTTTTGCATTACGACGTCAACAGATAACTCCTATGCCTTTGGGGCCACTTTAATGGCCGAGAGCGCATCTTTGCATAGATACAAAAGGGTCTAGCAGCTTAACGTGTGTTTTGAGCCATCCTCACATTTTCCCCAAAATCGTCATTTGGAAACTTCTGTTTTTTTTTCGTTTTATACCTCTTTGATATAAAACTGAGGAATAATTCTCTATTTCGCGTATAATTTACTTGGACAATTTTAAGCATATTTTGCCTAATAAACTAGGTGGATATTCCGAAATGTTGAACCGCAATAAGCACCAAACTTTGGGTTCAAAAATACTTTGCAGGCTAAAATGTGCATCCCAGAAGCCCATAGAAAACACCGCAGTCGCCGCGCGGTCCGGGCGTCGCGGCCGGTCGCGTGGGCGGTTCGCGCGTGCGGGCGGTCGGGCGCGTCGCGGGTGCGGTCGCGGGGCGGTCGCGGGGCGGTCGCGGGGCGGTCGCGGGCGGTCGCGGGGCGGTCGCGGGGCGGTCGTCGCGGGGCGGTCGCGGGGCGGTCCGCGGGCGGTCGCGGGCGGTCGCGGGGCGGTCGCGGGGGCGGTCGCGGGGCGGTCGCGGGGCGGTCGCGGGGCGGTCTCCGCGGCGCGGGCGGTCGCGGGGCGGTCGCGCGGGCGGTCCGCGTCGGTGCGTCGCGGGCGGTCGCGGGGCGGTCCGGCGGATGGCGGTCGCGGGGGTCAGCGGGCGCGGGCGTTCGCGGGCGGTCGCGGGACGGTCGCGGGGCGGTCGCGGGCGGTCGACAGGGCGGTCGCGGCGGCGGTCGCGGGGCGCGCGGGCGTCGCGGGGCGGTCGCGGGGCGGTTCGCGGGCGGTCGCGGGGCGGTCGGCGGGCGGGCGGTCGCGGCGGCGGTCGCTGGGCGCGGTCGCGGGGCGGTCCGCGGGCGCGCGCGTCGCGGGGCGGTCGCGGCGCGCGGGGCGGTCGCGGGGCGGTCGCGGGGCGGTCGCGGGGGCGTCCCGGTCGCGGGCCGGTCGGCGTCGCGGGCGGTCGCAGGGGCGGTCGCGGGGGCGGTCGCGGGGCGTCGCGGGCGGTCGCGGGGAGGTCGCGGGGCGTCGCGCGGCCGCTAATGCGCGATCGCGGAATGCCGGGCAACCCCAGGCGCGCTGCGGCGGCGCGCCGTCGAAGCGACCTTGCCGAAAGCGCCCGCATTAATATGCAAAGCGCAGCGGCAGAAAGGGCCGTCATTAAGGCGGACGCGCGCCCGACGGCCGGGAGTGTCTGGAGTGCGTTCGGGACGAAGCGCCCGTAAGGGAGGAAGACGCGGGGGACACTGAGCGCCAGTTGTAATGGACCCGCCGCCCGCGTTGCACCACCACCCACCAATGCCAAACGCCACGCGCCTTCCTACATCGATCACCCACCACTGCCAGCCACGTAAACCCAACCACAGCGGACCACAGCGACGCCCCCTTCGCTGTCACGTACCAACCACCATCACCGACCCCATTCAACTGCGCCATCAACACGACTGCTGCAAAAAAAAAAAAGAGGAAAAAAAAGCGCTTCCACAATCTTTCCCGACGCCGCCATCGCCATCCCGCTTCTTTCATAGTCTGCGACATCCCCTTCGCCACCCACCTTTATTAACAGACCATCGCCATCTCCGCCCCGTATCGACCATCACCATTACCGCCATCAGCGCCATTACGCCACAACCGGCCCTGCACCACCGGGGATAATTCCGCAATGCCGTCACTTCACAAAACATCACGTGCGCCCCGGCTATTCCCCGCTATAGCCTCCGAACCCGCCGCCATCGTCCGCCTCCTCGCATGTCGACGGTAATTCTGCAGGAGCGTTGCGGGACAAACTGCTGTGAGCCCGTGGAGCTGCGACCGGGCGGCCAACTTCGTGCCACTTCGCCTGCCGAATGTAAACACGGAAGGTAGTGGTTTAAAAGCTCTTATAAAATTTAAAAACTCAAAATAATCGTGACCACGCTTAAAAAGACACTCGGTTTTTCGAACATTAAAAATTATATTTTTTGCTTTTGTAGCTTAGCGAGAGCCAGAAAGAAGTCTCCTTTGATTTATTCACAATTTGCATGCTTTAAACCCGGAAGGTTGCCTAGTATTCACTCGTCCTGTCGTAGATTGATCTCATTTTTGGAATTTTTTGAATTGTGGCTTCTTTCTAAAAATAATATCCAAATCGCACCATTGCCTACATTCTTCTTGGAACTTAACAATTGGATATTCACATCTTACCAAGAACATAGAAAGCTGCAAATCGAATTTTGGCACATTCAGCTTATTCATAAGGAATCGTAAGGAATCGGAGGCTTCAGCGAGACATGCGAGAACGATTTATTATTTTTATGTCACTGTGCAGTTACTAATAAATAAATTCCCCACTAAAATTAAAAAAAAAATTTTAAGTTAAATAATTAGGAAGAACGAAAAAACCCTGAATATCATGTGGATGAACCGCCTAAGACGAACGTATTCCCACTTTAACGATATTTCGGTGGCAGAGTGGCCGATGAACGCTGAATATTCAGTGAAATGCCCGTAGTAAACTAAAAATGCGAAAAGCTCCCCCTCGCCGCCGCATTTTCTCTCGCGCAAGCGCTCACGCCGACGGCAACACGTCCTCTCCGCGCGTGCTCGCGACAGAGCGCGCCGCCTGCCGCACTCATCTCCTGGGAGTCCGTCACGTTTGCGCTCACCTGCGGGACGCCCCGCGCCTTCAACCGCGCGCGCGTAACCAGCTTTCCGGTTGTCCGGGCGTTCAGGCCTGTCCCCGGTGGCACCCGCCCGCCGCGCCGCGCCGCCCCGCCCGCCCACGCCCCTCGACCGCCCCGGGGCGCCGACGACGCGCCGCCCAGAATGCCGCTCGCCGACGACCCGCGTGCACTGCCCCGTGCCGAGCCCTTCCGCCTCGACCACAATGGGGAAACGTATTGAATGTATCACAGGCCCTCAAGCTTCGCAATATTCATTACGCCCCAACAATGGATTCCTGACCCACATGATGGGATGTATTAAGTTCTGAATTTATTTATTTATTTATTTATTAATTTATTTTTTTATTTATTTATTATTGTATTTATTTATTTATTTATTATTTATTTATTTATTTATTTATTTAATTTATTTATTTATTTATTTATTTAATTTATTTATTTATTTAGTTATTGATTTATTTATTTATTTATTTATTTATTTATTTATTTATTTATTATTTATTTATTTATTTATTTATTTATTTATTTTTTTATTTATTTGTTTATTATCAAAAAGGTCAAAATATGTGTGGGACGCTTTCTGAACAAGGATAATCTCTGCACGTTTTCGAGTTTCCTATTTCCTTACCCCTCTAGTTTGCTATACTAACTTTAATTTTTTTAAATGAAGATAGCAAAGAGCGATTTAGGCAAAAATTGATTACAATAAATATTGATTCCTAACTATTTGCATTTGAAAATCAGCTACAGATCTTTACTCTTCTCACTTATCGTGCCCCACGTAAAAGAATCAACTCGCCACATAACGACATAACGTTGAAAACGAATATTTGATGGTATTGTTGACGAAAAAAGTCAACACCTACAAAGCTGAAGTGAACGCGAGCAGATACTGAATGTACATTTAGAGGCGCAAATGTTCACAGAATATTTTTTAGTTACTGAAAAAAAAATTAATGTTCGTTGTAAATAATTCCATGAACGTGACAGAAACTCAACATTATTTGATATCCTCCTTGAGGGCGAGATTTAACGTTTCCTGTTAGTGATCATTAACTGCCACCGGACCATAAAATTCTGCAGTTCAAATAAATGTATGTATGTATGTATGTATGCAGGTATGTATACATGAGTCGGGTGTGCCAGTATAATCGGTATTTAAATTTCTAGTAAAATTAAAAATCCAGATAAAATCAAAACTTCAAGCAAAAGTGAAAGCAATTTCTTGTGTTCAAGTTCCTAAGTGTTCATGAAAAAACTTGTGACCTAAACAAATTGAAAGTGAAAAGTAATGATTTCAGAAATAGATTCACCGTCTTGGATTCAACACCATTCAGAAATTCCATATCAGAAATTAGCAATCTCTACACAACCCTACAAATAAATATGCCTTTATCTTCCTATTTTCGTAGGGCTTCTGTGCCTTCCGCATTTGCATCAAAACTGCACAAAATATTTATTCAAAATAAGAGTCGTGCTAACTGCAATAAGCATTTTTCTCACAAACAAATGTTATTTTTCGTAAGATCTCAAAACTTAGCTCACAATATTTTCATGACATCACTTACCTAAACATGCACGAAAATTGGTATTAAAATAGGAGTTACGCCATCCGAGATTTGCATTTTTTCACAAAAAATAGTTATATTAGATCTGCTGTGTGTCTAGCTCAGAACAGCATTTTGAACGCATGTCTGTAACACGTATCCCATTGCGTATGCACGCATTTCATCTACTTCAGCTCACTGTGCGGCAGCGAGAAGTCGGGTTACGAAAAAGAATCTTACCATTTGCCGCTTTTCGCCCGCCCGCGCAGTCGCAACACTGAACTTGCTTGTGCAAAGTTGAATGCAACGCCGAAACAAGTGCACAATGCGCCGTCGTTGACTTGCTGGGTTCCCCTCCGTACACGCCTCTGGCCTCCACTTCCGAGCAGTACGGCTGACAAGGGCGACCGTCATAAACCCGTCGTATTCACCCTAGTCATTGCGGTGGTAATGGCGTTGAAGCGATTTTTGAAAACTAATAACAAGTTTTCATACCGAGCATTTCGACTTCCTGAGATTAGGGTTGAAAAATAAACCATCCCGGCCCCACCGGTTCTTCCCCGAAACAGCCATGCCGCGTGCAGGGAGACACAGTGATGTGCACCGTAGTAACCCCAATCAGGTATTAAAACGCGACCTGAACTGATGTGCGAACCTTTCAGCCTACACGTCTCCGCAGATACGGACACCGATGTCTAATACGCTACTCGCGCAGTTGGCGTGCGCGCTGGCCGAGGTCTGGCCTAGGGGATGAAGTGAATCAGCATCTCAAGTTGTTTATGCGTTGCCTCCCTTGCCAATTTATTCGCCTCCCCGTTGTTCGGCTGTACGTTTCTATTGCTCCTTTGTTTTATTTTGTGGTCGAGAGATGATAAATGAACATTTAGACGTACTAAGGAAGCTCTGTTTCAGTTGAATTGGAGATAGTTAAACTCAAGACTTCCTAAAGGTAATTTCTTAATCTAATGTTATCTCGTAACTGCGGGTTACTGTGAATATACTTCGTTCAACGATGTCAATCCTTGTGTCTACTTTATTTCAAACGATTTTACTAAAATAATTTACCTCATAAATTCACAGCATGTTACATTCTATAAAACTCTGTCATGGTTATAAAACCATTTCCCATAGAGTTTTTGAAAGCTGGTCTGTACGTATATCTTCAGATCGACTCGAATTTAATAGGTTTTTTCAGTTTAGGTCAGCTACCCTCTTCACGTCGCTAGGACAATTTCAGAGAACATTAGACATTAACACACCCGTGGACTCTTCAGATCTATAGACAACGGACCGTGAATCCTTCAGCAAACCATCCAACACACATCAAATATATATTAAATAGTTGCAATTATGTTTTCTAGTACTCGGAAACAAAAAAACTAGTTTTCAATGTTGCTTTTTTGTGGATTTATGTTGGTTTTACATAGGTCAGTTTCAGAATCAACTTTACATATGTCTGAAAGGCTTACGTGCTAACTTATATTGAAAACTTACTTTGAAAACTGAAATCTAACATAATGTCGAGGATGCCTAATTAGGTCCTCAATTCAGGTTTGAATTTGGAGAAGAGTTTTCGGAATATGTTGAAGGGATATCTGTTTTTTTATTCTGGTATGGTTAGGAATATTTGCAACCATTTATTTTCCTGAAGAGGTTTGAACTTGCAACACTTCGGTCCTAATCGTGGAAAAATTTCATGCTCAAACCACCTCGTCAATCGCGAACGGATTCTATTAATTAGTGAATTTTTTTTATAGATTTCGTTCGTAGTATTTTTATTTTTCCTATCTCCTAGTTCGTTTTTACAGAATACACACATATTGCAGACACTCCGAAAACTGAATGGTTAATTTAAAATTATGCCTCAACCCGTCATTACTCATAATTTTATTGAAAATATTGCACCAAGTTGAGAAGGACACTTCGCAATCGTGATTTTTCTCGTTCAATGCTATTTACTGTACTTTTTGTGCCCAGTAAACATATCTTTATTACTTCTTAAAGGTCATGAATTCTCGAAAACCATTCCTCCTCAAACGTGAATAATGTTGCAGGTGTACTATGTAAAATTTACAAAACAATATTGTATTAGTTGTAATGGAGTACTTATATATTTCTCCAATACTACACTTATATAATTTATTGATCATTGTGTTAGCTATATATTTTATCATGGAATTTAACTTGTATTTTGTAATGTGCTCGTTCATTATTCCAAATTTTCAACTAGAATAGTCCCTAATTATCGTGATGTATTTGGCTTTAGTTTTGATAATTGTATTAATTTTTATCATTTGTACTTGAGGACGTATAGAATTTTTGACCAAGTGCCTGAGTGAAACGGCGACTGTATCAAGAGGAACGTATCTCTCCGAAAGGGAAAAGCAGCTTTCGCGAGTTTGACGTCGACCCATGCTCCTGCGTTCACGGGACTTGCGAGTTTATTTTAATGAAATAAAGCGGCGAAATAAATACTGCGTGACCCTTAACCTGCGTTTTGACACGTAATCTGTAATTGGAAAAGGTGAAAAGTTAGATGCGCAAGGTAGAGAGACATACTGCAATTGCACATTTATTGTAGTGTTGACTTTGACCCTAGTTTCAGCCATGTATCATTTCCTTGCTTTCATAAGGAGAAAGCTCAAAGACCCTTGTACAGCAATAGCAGACGAGGACTTTTGATTTGTGTCGGTAGATTTCTATGTTTGATTCTGCATCGTGGGTTTGATTTGGAAGTTTATGTTTGGTTTTAAATATAAAATTGGCGAATTGTTGTATATATGGTGGGAATATGAAAGAAAATTGGGTGAGGGAGGGAAGAAGTCAGAAACTTTAACATTTCAAAGGAAAATACAAGAGATGTATTTGATACTCATATGTACGTATTGCAAACGTCATGTGGAATAAGGTTCTGGTTGTCCAGGAATCGTTTCCGAATTGAAATCAGGTGTATATGAAACCAGCTCCAGTAACTTACCTAAAGATATAAAGATATAAGGTTCTAACTGCTGTACCTTTTCAACCCTAAACTGAGACTTAGTGTATTAATACAGGTAGTCGGCGGTGCATAATCGCTTTCGAATTGGGATTAGACTCTCAAATTGAGAACTATCCGACGAAATTCTGATTAAGGAAAAGAAGTACGAGGAAAAAGTTCGCCATTCCTTTTGTTTGTCAATGGTTCAATAAATAATGAAATATTCAGAAGGGCAGTGCTTACCCATTCACCTTTTATTTTTTTTGTCAATTTGGACATTTTTGGGTTCAACTTGAGATTGAAACGGTATAGATTACAACCCAGTTAATTTGGGAAGAATTTATAGACACAATTGTAACTTGGAAAAAGTGAACTGTGGATAGAAAGACATGGTAACTTCTTGTGGTTATATCTTGGGCGTTCATAAATTCTTCATGAAGAGACCGTAATTTTAGCTATTATTCAGACAAGTTGTTTGTTACAAAGGTGAATACAAAGTCTACGAGATTTGTTAGTAACTGAAATGTTTTATGCGTTGACGGGTTTTTATGGAAATTATACCGCTGTGTATTTTGTAGTTAATTGTTTTCTATTACATATTTGCTATACATTTTTTGTAACCTTTTTACTGCTCAATGTTAATAAAGTTCAAAGTCGTATGCAGTAATACTATTGTTTAAATATACTATTGGTATAAAGTAATTCACACAAAAACTTTAACTTATCTTTACGATTTAAATTGCTGCAGGGCTCGGAAGTGAAAGTAAAACTCCATTAATGTAAACAGTGACGGAATAAATGCCAACCATCTTCCAGTTTGATGATGCGTTTTTATGATCATGTAACAGCTTCTTGTTTCTGTCAAGGCAGAGAACGTGCCGAACACAATAGTGTTGTAGGGAACAGACATGCCTTTTCAAACACGTGAATATAATCTAGTTGGCTTAATATACTCTCCTTTAATTATACTTGTTTTGCACTTGATGATTTATTACTTGCCGTTAGACCGCATAAACGATCATAAATGCTCATTATAATAGTTTCACATATTTTTGTTCATTCAAGACAAAGGAGTGTTTCGACACAATGAACAGAGATCGTGAGGTTACACGTTACATGGAAACATCTCTATATGCACTTGCTACCTATTTCTTTAAGGCCGAGTATAAATAAAGTACCGTCGTAGTGTGTATAATTTCAGTAGGGAGTTGCATTGTCCACACCACAAAAGACACCTGTCCAGAGCAAACATTCGATTTTTTTTGGATGTGATTTCAATAATACTAATTTCCAATGCGGGTAGAAATTGAAAGATAACTATGAAGTCTCCGGCCATATGAGAGATATCTATTGACATCCAGGAGCTCCAAAAAATCTAAACGCAGTGAAACAGTTTATCTTGACTGAAAAATGACAATATTTGATTGTGTTAATCTGCCAGTTCTCATATTGCGCGGAACGACAAAATTCTCGTTCTTAGTGCACCGTTCACGGCACTACTGATTTGCACATGACAACAAGGTGTCAAGAAACACGCTGCCTGCCGCCATTCAATATTTGTTATTCACATGTCGCGATATGAAAGAGAACGTTGTTGATATTACTTTCTCGTACACAACAAATAGTATCGTAATGTACCGCCAAGACGCCGACAGAATAACTGCATTTCACCGTGATATCCACCCATTTTACCCTGACTCATTTTGTGGGTCTTTAATATCGAGAACTTGGTTAATAGCAAAATCTCAATCTGTTGATAGCAAAACGTCCGTGTGTCCATCCGTCCACCCGTCCGTCTATCTGTATTCCCGTCTCAGGGTGTAAAGGACGCTAAAAATAATTATGTTTCATCCTCATTGAAATCCCGGATTTTGCGAAAATTGCTTAATATATATATGCGGTATCTTGTAACAACTACATTATTGAAGATATACATTTTTCTTTAACAAAATCTGCCCTCTAAACGTAGATATTGATAAAGGTTCAGTATAATCTTTAGAACATATGAGTAGTTTTCCCGTAATTTTGCGTGATATAGGCACTTTTTAAACAATTTTTTCTGAAAATTGGCTCCGATTTTTTTCTTTGAGTTTTCTTCTTGTGCGTATCAAAGAGATATAAAAACATTAGTGCTAGTCCCTTTTTCGACGAACTCTGTATTTTCTAAACTTGCAAAAAGCAATAAAACAATAACATTGCAATAGCACAATATTGAAGATAGAGATTCTTATCTTAAATGAAATCTGCTCTAAGAAATTAAATCATTAAAAAGATCCCACTATTTTATGAAATAAACAAATAGTTTTCGCGTAATGACGCAGGTCTCATTTTCGTTGAAGTTGAAGAATTTTTGAAATTTGAAAATTTAGAAATAATGCGAGAATGTCTTAGCTTCACTAGTTTTCTTTTTGATATGATCAGATGAGCATAGAAAATGGCAAATTACATTATCGTAAACTATGTTTTCTTTAAATTGTAAAACTTTAAAATTGTTCATTCCAATATTGACATGAGTTTTTTCGTAATAAAATCCGGTATAAACATTTTGCAACATAATGGAATGTTAAATGATTGAGTAATCAACTCAACAAAATCTTCCTTTATAACTTTTGTTATGTAAGGCATTCCTTTTATGAGCATGTTCCTCAGGGATCTATTATTTATCATTGGGCAGATTTACACAAGGAAAAACATACTTCTCTTTCCACTTCCTCTTTGTATTTTCCTTTCCACTTTCTCGCCTTTACGAATGTAAGAAGAGATAATATTGTAGTCGTGCGCTGGAAAGCGGTGAATGTTTGACAGAAAAACCTCTTATCTATTTTTAGACATTCTGTTTGTTTCCTACCTTACCCGTGCATGGTCTTCCTACTATTACCACGGAACAGAAACTGTATAGAAAATATTTCGCCTTTCATTCTCTAAACTTACCTGTTGTGGATGAAGTTCATTTTCAACATCATCTGTTCTTTATTCACCGTCTTTTCTTTTTCATTTGAAGGATCACTCGACACAACTTTTGTATCATTCCTCTATATCATAAGACTACTTGATACGTCTACTTCAATATTGTCAAATGAAAAGGCTAAACGTACGTTTTCTACGGATCAACCGTTCTTGGTCGTATAAAGGAGAAAAACTTTATATCTAGATTACATATCATAGAAGAAAGTACGGATTTCCTGACATATACCTAAAAATGAATATAGAAAAGAAGAGAAATATAGGAAGGCGACGAATGTCATTGTTCAAAAATATTAGCCTTTTGTTGATCATACTTCACGAAAGGAACCACTGCTTCTCAGAGGATAGGACAAGTTTCAGCGAGCGATTGCTAACTACCAAAAGAAGAAAATGCCAAGATCTATTTAGAGAAACCTCAATAATCTTCTAATTGAACGCATTGTATCCAGTTGCTTTGAATTCTGAACTTGCCACCTAACGTTCCCCCGTTCTCCATAACGTTCCAACCATACAGAACAGCCCGCACGACGTATTCTGCTGGTCACAGTGGCAACTAAAAAGGCGATCGTTGGCGTAACGTGGTTATGGGCGGCCTTTCACCGCATACAAAATGAGAGCCTAGGCTCACTCCAAATTGGACAAGTCCGCGCTACGCGCTGCCACCTCGATCGCCGGGCGCGATACAGGAGAAAGTAAAAATTGCGAAAGGCTGCTCGGGTGCGTTCCATGACGCACTGCGCGCGGCGCGGGGCGGCGGGAGACGCAGAGCGCTGCAAAGCAGAGCAGACATTGGCGGAGGAGGGGAGGTGGGAGGTGAGGAGCTGGCGAAGTCGATGTGGGGGGGCAGAAAGTGTACGAGATGGAGGTGAAGAGGGTGAGGAAGGTGGAAGTATGGTAGCGGCGGAGGAGCAGGGTAAAGGCATTGGCAGAGGAGGGGAGGTGGGAGGTGAGGAGCTGGCGAAGTCGTTGTGGAGGGGCAGAAAGTGGACGAGATGGAGGGGAAGGCGGAGGTGAAGAGAGTGGGGAAGATGGAAGGATGTGGCGGTGAAGCAGGGTGTAAAAGCATTGGCGATAGAAGAGGATGAGATGGTCAGTTAGAAGATGAAGTTGATGTGAAGGAGGGGCAAAAACTGGATGAGATGGAGGTGAAGGCGGAGGTAAAGACTGGAGAAGGTGGAAGGATGTGGCGCAGGAACAGGGTGTAAAAGCATTGGCGAAAGAAGAGGAGTTGGGCAGTGAGAAGATGAAGACGAGGTGCACGAAGGGCAGAAAGTAGAGGAGTTGGAGGTGGAGGTGAAGTTGGTGAGAAGGGGAGGGACTGGTAAAGGAGGAGGGGGAGAGAGGTGAAGGTGAAGGGATGGTAGTGGAGAGGGATGAAAAGACATTGGCGACTGAAGTTGAGGCATTGCCGACAGAGTCAAAAAGGAATGGCTGGAAGTGGAGGGGAGGTGAATGCGGAGGAGAGAGTAGGAAAGGAGGACGAGGGCTTGTGGAGGACGAGGAGCGGGTTGTAAAGCCATTGACGCAAGAAATGGAAGAGGAGATCGGTGCTGAGAAGCTGGTGAAGTCGAGGTGAAGGTTGAGGGGATGGCGAAGGGATGGCGAAGGCGCCGGAGGAGATAATTGTGAAGGTGCTAGTGGAGGAGAAGGAGGAGGAGGTGATGAAGGTGGAGGTGGAGACGAGGGAAATGGTCAAGGAGAAAAATGAGGCGGGGCAGCACTCGAGAAGCGAGAGGTGGAGACGGTGGTGGTGGAGGAGGAGTCGAAGGCAGAGCGAGCGGGAGCGGCGGCGATGAAAGCGGCGAGGGCAGAGGAGGGGGCGAAGGTAGAGCAGGCGGAGGCGAAGACGGAGGCGCTGCCCGAAGCGCCACTGGAACGCGCTGCTGATCTGGCGGTGCCCTGCAGTGGGCCGAAATTGTACCGACGAGGCCGTTATTTCAGTAAAAGCTTTATTCACCTGTGAGTTATATTATAATTTTTATTACTGATAAACACTTTCTAACACCCATGACTGGCTAGCTTTCTAAAACATTTAAGATCAGAACGGTAAGCGGAATTTCTGAGATAGATGGCAGCTTCTTGCTCTAGGACACTCAGGTTTTGCTTTAACGACAGTGAAAACATTATTATTTTTATCATTGATAGTCCTCTTGAACCCCCTTAAAGAGCATCAATACTGACATCTACCACCTACATTACCAGTGTTTACAAATTTTCGTCGCATGAGAATAAAACATTAAGGTTCTTCCCACGCTTCCATGTGCACTCTGCATTCAAAACGGTAAGGGCATTACTGTTCCTTAAACAAAAAAATCCTACATCAAAGCGGATCTTTGAGGAGTCGTTCCCACTTGGCAGTTCTGTCAAGCACAGCAATTGTACAGTCCTCATATCGGTGAAAGGGCCAGATGGTCAGTAGCAATCGTGTTTGTAGAGCTGTGGTTTACCTGCAGCTCTGTCAACTGGTTATTTACCATTAGTTGTTCAGAGCGTCGTAGGCAACATCATATGACACGTATAGTGGAGTCAATCAGAATGAAAATATGCATTGACAGGTGGTCCAAACTTAATCAAAAATTTTATCATGCTCTTCTTTGATAGATATTTAAAACATTAGAAGAAAATATCGTGAAGACTAACCAATACTGCTAGATAATTATTTCATGTTTAGAGAGAGATAATAACGTCCACGTACTCGTGCAAAATCCACAATAGATATAATCCACGTTCATTCATTCTGAGCTTAAAATGTCAATTTGAACATTTGTTTGGTTTGGTTTGGAGTTCGAATGTTACTCTTGGAGCACTGTGCAGCGGCGGGAGCTAGCTGAAAGCGATCTCGGAGCGCCAGTCAGGTTATGTTAATTGGAACCACTTTGGCAGATAAACGATGCGGTGTTTATTGTAAGGGGTCGACGGGCAAGGCATCGGGCGTCTGTGCGGGCGCCGTGCGGTTGTGGCGGTGGGGGGTGGTGGGGGGGCAGCTTGCGAAGGCGAGAGTCGGGAACTGCGGGGATGAAGAGGGTGGAATCCCGCGTATTACGACGGAATCAGTTGAAGTCGGCTGTTGGAATCTGTGAGAATGTTACGGTATTTGTTGAAGTGGGGGTTTGCCTTTGTGGAACACGTTCATAATTAGGACAGACAATAGGACCGACTCTGGAGAACTGGTACAGTATTTGGTGAAGTCAAGTTCTGAATCTGTGGAACTACTGTAGAACTTTTTAAATACAGGACTATTTCTGCGGAAATTGGATAGGTGCTTGTGGTTTTCAAGGGAAGAATCTGTGTGATATTTGTGCGATATAAGTTCAAATCAGCATTTGTCAGTGAAACTGCTGCAGGACTTGTTCGTTATTGAGCAGAATCTGGGGAATTAGTACAATCTGGGGAATAACCTCTGAGGTATTAGAAGAGAATCCGTGAAAGTCGACATTTGTGTGGATATTTATAAAGTGGATATTTATAAAGTGGATATTTGAACTCGGGGAATAAACTTTTACGTTTTTTGTTGGAAGAGGGTCCTATCCTCTTATTATACTGTACAATTAAATAAGTAACATTAATTCTGGTACGTGTAAATTGGATGCCTGTGAATTTACTACCAAAACGTAAATTTATCCAAATCATAGAAGATGTCCATTGATGCCGATGCAAGCATGATGCCGATGCATTCGTAAAGTTAATGCAGGAAAAGTTCTGGAAAAGGTTGATTTTTCTGACAAAATTGACAGAGATATACGCGAAAACTGAGAGTCATTAATAAAAGTGAGTAGAAGAGGAAATGGGAATAACGTTTTCAGGTCCACTCGTCAGTTTTGAGAAGCGCCATATTTGTTTCATGCATTTCGTATCAAGATGAGTATCCAAAATCAATGAGGGTCGAGAATTGATTCTGGAACCTCTCGGATTTATTGTGCCTCAGTTGAGTTCCTCCAATTACTGTGAAACCTGATGAATGTTCACGTTAATTAAGCGATCACCTTCATTAACAACCATTTGTTGGAACCAGAAACGGAATAATTGTGTGTGAGGGATGTTTAATACATATAGAAAATATTTCTATGTTATTAATTTAAAATGTAATAAGACAGGTTTTATCCTACGCATACGTAACTTGTAAATAAACATGTATACAGGATATTCTATTTCTCTTCCCATATTTTCATAACGCCCATTAAGTGGTCATCTGTGCTAACGGTCACTTTTCTTCGAATCGAAGTGTGACCACTTAAGAATAAGTTTCACTGTACATAGATTTGCTTCGTTCTTACTATAATTGAGTGGACAAGTATAATGAAAGCGGCCCATGGTTCGATGGCTTCTCACATAGACGTTTGATATTGTCATCATTTATAATCATCCTTTCGTATCCTCCTCCCCTGCTGATGCCACTGCCTCAGCGAGCAGGGTCTTCAGGGAGCGGCAACATACGAGGATCCAAAGTCTGCCGGTTGGCGTCCGGCGCAGTTCGTGGAAGAGATAGAAAGAGAGAAATGGAGGCGGCCGTATTTGTATTTTAGACCCTTGTAAGGTACTCCTTTCAACGTCAAAAAAATGAGAGATTTTTTTTTAATGTTCTGCCAACAAAATGAGTTTAAATGTTGATAAGAAAGAAACTATTGATGAGAGATCTCACGGCGAGACAGAAAGACAGAATGGAATTCCATTTAATAGTAATAACAATAATAATACTAATGATAATAATAATAATGATAATAGTAATAATAATAATAATAATAACAGACAAATACAGAGAATTAGTATTTGCCGTAAAAGAACAATGGCGAGTGTCAGAAGTGAAAACTATCCCAATTGTACTATCAGCAACTGGCGTGATACCAAAAACTCTCTGCAGATCGCTGGAAGAACTCTCCTTGGAGAAGAGCATTATCATCGGCCTTCAGAAGTCTCTTATAATCAGCACCTGCTCACTAGTCAGGAGATTCATGGGAGGACATGTTGGGTTTTGAAAGCTCATTCTTGAAATTGTATTTGTTATTAGCATTTGAAAGCTATTATTCTATGTTTACAATCTGAAAACAGTTATTTTATGTTTATGTGTTAGAATGCCTTAATTTGTTTTGTAGATTTTAAATATGTCTGTGTTACCATGCTCTGATATTGTATCTGTGTGGTATCCATGTGAAACCAAAAACTTTGAGAATAAACAAAATAATAATAATAATAATAATATATTCCTAATAACAATCTAAGAGGCCTCATCTGCCGTTTGATGGTGGGAGTAGCTGCATTTTCTTTTACGTATTTAAGTGAATCTCTGATAACGAGAATTGCTAATGCAATAATAATTTGCTCTGTGGTATTTTAACACGACTACCAGTAACGCTTTCTTTTATGTTTCCTGTGAAAAATGGTTTAGAAATAAAACCTTGCTTAAGCATTACGTCGTCGTAGAATCGCGTTGCATCGCCATATAATTGCATTAAACTCGCTTCATAGTGCTGGTTTTGTAGCGATTCAATGGAATTCAATACGATACTAGAATTCAGAGTGTCACATGCTCTTTGTTATTGGTGAATTAATTGCATTTCATTATCATTCAATTAAACGATTTTATTTACGCTATTACCTTTAGTTGTTTTATACTTTATTACCTCATCCAAATGAATTATTCTACATTATATCTTTTGTGATATTTTCTCTTTCTTTGCAGATTTATTATGTTTTGCTACTGTTTCATTACCAGTATGATTGTTAAGTAAGCTGTTTACGAGAGCACACACATTTTTATCATTCGGAAACTACTTAGTGAATGATAAGAATGAAAAAAATAGAAGACAAAATTTTTTTTCTTTGCCTAGCAAAATCACTTCTTGCCATGCGATCCACCGGCATGTAGTAATCAATATTCAGATCAGTATTCCGTGTGCTCTGCGTGCATCGAATTACTACATGATGTTCACTTCATTGTATTCGTTACCGCAAACTAGATTACCTAGAGGGCTTATTTCTCTGCTTCTTGCATTGCAACCTAATAAATCTCCGATTTCATTGTTGTCTGATTTGGTACCATCAATACAAGCAAATAACATGTGTATCAATGAAATCAAATTCCTTCTCTCAATTGTACCTGCACATACTACACGACGTGAGTTGTCTGGGGATATTTCAGCATGAGATGAATGGGTAACATCGGTTAATTATGTCTTAGTGGCCACAACAAACCCGAACTTGGTAACAATTGGTACTTGTAGAGAATTTTTGTTCGAAGGTTTCGTATTCAACAATTTCTTTGCTCGTATTTTGCACTGCCGTCCTCTTTGAATGAACGATCGGTCAGATTCTGGTAATGTGGACACAACAGGTTGCCACCGCAACTGGTTTCAGGAGCGAGTAAAATACGAATGAGATGAGGTAATTGCGGATTTCCTTGGAATCTGGAAGTGTCGCCATAGCTCCATTGCAAATTTGGAATATCCTCAGCACGCCGGCCTTATGCTCCCGGGGCACAAAGACCTGTTGTCCGTGGCTGGAATTTTTATTACTTTCCATACGACCGGGAATTCTATTTCGAGTCGCCTGCTTTCAGGTGTGTTGTGTTTTCTTGTACGTTTGGTATGCAAATGAAGTAGAAACGAAAGGAGGTGGTACTCCTTCGGAATTCCATAAAATGTTCAAATCTTTCGGAAGTGTCGTGTTGCATTCCGAATAAGGCTCTTAAAGTTCTTAATATGCACTTAAGAAATGTTTGCATTGATATTTGTGTTATTGTAAGATTTTTTATTAAATACAGGTTATTAACTATGCTCTGATAGATATTTAACAAAGAAGATATTCATGTATTAAAGCGTAAAGTATAAATATTAAAATGACCTTTAATAGAATCTGATCCAAGCTGGGCAGAGTCGACTTGAAATGACTGTAAAATATATGGAAGCAGAAATTTTGTTGAGGGGTTTGTCAGAGTGTTTGTTACTCAGTTTGCAGGGACATTTTAATAAAAATTTGAATAATATAATATCTTAGATATTCCCAATTTCATTCAACAGCCGATGAGATGAATGCCTGTTTTTTAAAGAATGAAACATAACAACCACGAACTTTATAACTTGTAGGGGTACAAGAGTACATATGTTTCGGCATCATTTATGCCTTTTCCAATTTTCAAAATTTGAGAGAGTTAAATGAAAATTAGACCTGCGCCATTTTCAAGCGTGTTTGCTGTTTTAGAAAAAAAAATTAAATAGGTTTCGAGATTTTTCCATAAACTGCATTAACTTCCATCAGAAATTACGCAAAATTACTCTATTTTAAAATTATACATAATAGTTTTTAAAGAACTGATTTTTAAAAGTATGACATTTATGACAAAATCTCTATCATTAAATTGTACTTTTGTGATGTTCACTTGTTGCAATTCTCTGTTGTTTGAAAATACACAGGATTGGCCGAAAACGGGACCAGCAGCACTTGTTTTACCGTCCTTCGATACACACGAGCAGAAAATTTAAGAAAAATAATTGGAGCTGTTTTTGAAAAAAAGTTGCATAAAATTTCTCAATATTTCATGCAAAATTACTTAACAATTACTGATAGTTTCGAAAAATTAAAGTTGGTTTTATTTCAAGATCTGTTCTTGGACAATGGATTTTATTGAGGGAAAAAGTCTACCTTCAAAACATGGCAGACTTTGTTACCAGATATAATTACAGAAAGACGCCGAATAAGGTTGATCTTTTACAAATTTCGAAATAATCAGGGATTTAAAAAAAAATTAACTCGCGCCATGTCTATAAGAATTTTTTGCGCTATCTCATGACAAAGTTTAATACAATAATACAAATCCACTTTTGAGAAAATTTAGAAAATGTTTTGGCTTAATGTAAAGTTACACTAAAAATCAACATATCCGTTTGAAACTCGCAGGGCGTCGAGTTCGCACACAAGGACCAGGAAATATAAATTTCCGAGAAAATCGTCTGTACGTTGTAGGCGCCCGTTTGTATCGGCCGCTACTCAGACACTCGCCTAAATGTGATCAGAAAAACATTGATCACAGTAGTCGGTCTAAGGAGAAACTCCTGGCTAGCGCCACAAAATTCAAAGTTCAACGCATCAAGCAGATGTTTGGCGCGCCGTCGACAGTCAAATTCCTGAAGCTGTAGAATCTTTGCTCCCCGGAAGAAGCTGCGTACTTGGCAGTGGCCAGCGTTTCGACGTCATTCTAGGTTCTTCTTTAGGTTCAAATGCAAACTCCTCATGCTTCCTCATGCCTTGGAACGAAATACAATTGGCATTTCGCCCTGAGGAAGGCCGCAATATGGCGACTAAAACGTTGGCCTGTGACTAGGATGCTGCTTCTTCGGGACCACCATGAATGTATTGACTCCCGCCGCGGATGCCGCCGTGTCCTGTGATCGATTCTCAGACGTATCTACTGTCCATTGTTACACGTCACACACATCTCAGGTGGTCATATAGTAACAGATATAAATATTTGTAAAACAATTGTAAATATACTTTCAAATGATGTATTATTTGTAAATTTGAAATATTAATATTCTTATATTCTAAACATTGTCTCCGTATATAAAAGGAACACGTTTGTAGTAGGAAAACTAGTACTAGTACAAAGATTTACAAAATATTACTATATAATAAATCAAAATATCAATGTAGTATATATTAATATTTAATTTCAATACACAATATATTTGTATCATTTTAAAACTATTTGTGCAGAAAGAATTAAAAATATGTATAAATGAAGTATGTATTAACATAAATTACATCAATTTCTTTAAAATTTCCTTTCTCCTGAAACGACAGGATTTTATTCATATATCGAGAGATACATCATTTAACTGCAGCCAATTAGGCATACGCAGTATTAGGAGGGCGCTCTTTGTGTCTTTTATGTATTTGCTGAATACATTTTGAATTAAAATTCTTTTTCTTTCTTCACTCTTCTTTTGTTTACATACACATGCTTATTTGTTTACTTTAAACTATATAGGCCAATACAAAAACAATACATACACACATACATGACAGAACACAGTAATACGTTTTCACACGCCACGGCATGGAGTTTACTGTGGCGTCCGTTGCGCCGTCACATCTTCACTATTTTCAACTGCAGCCGATTTGGCTTTTGCAGTTAGGGAGAGCTTTTTACTTACAAACTTACAAAAACTACCTTATAACTATATTCATTCCCGCTTCGGGGTTTGTTAGTTTTTAGACTTTAAAAAAAATTTAGTTATTTAATTTCGAGTTCTTTGCATTGTTCTATTTTCTTCTTTTATTGTGTTCTCACTCGCATTTGCACTTACATTAATTATATTTACAAATGCATTAATTCATTCATTCATACAAACACGCAAACTTCACAACACTATATACACTTGTATGCACGCCATGGCGCCGACTCCACTCAAGCGTCCGTGGCGCCGCGACGTCATCGGTCCCCAGCGACGCTGGCCCAGCGGAGCGCGCATCCGCGCCGCCCGCGCGGTTTCCGGCATCCGTGAGCGGCGACCGCCCTCCACGCACTTGCTGCTCCCCCGCGTCAGAGAGCTCAAAGACCATGTGCGGGGGCAGTGCGCGGAAGGTGAATGCGACGTGCTGTGGGTCCTTTCTTCTGTGGAAGGCCCTGTGCACGCCGCTGTTCGCTGCTACGTGCTCGCGCAGGATGCGCGGAGCTGACGGGCTCAGCGCCCTTGCGAACGGTTCTCTCTTTCTTACTAAGTTCCGTCCCCCCTTAAATGTTCTTTTGCCACCGCATGGTTGGCCCGCGTAGACGAGGTCCAGCGCAGATGCGGAGAGGGGAGGGGAGCAGCTGCCACTGCGCTCGCGCCAGGAGCAATAGAGAGGGGGTGCATAGAGGTTGACGCCCCAGATGCGCAAGCGCACTCGCAAAGGGGGCGGGCGGGCGCGGGGGATGCTGCGTTGGACCAGCGCTCAGCCAATGGGCCGCTCGCTGGGAAAAATCAATTGTATCAGGCGGCGAGGAGGTGGGGCCAGATCTCGCCAGATTGAAGCCGACGATGTGCCTCTGCTGCATCGTACGGTGTCAACCCGCCTCGCTGAAAGCAATCCAGGCAGGCCAACGCAATGTCAGCCCGCCATAACCGCAAATAATCACGACACTGGATGGGGAATTCGAGGAATGCTGGGTGGGAGCACCGTGCTCAGCCCATGGGTCGGGCACTGAGGAGAAATCAATCGTATCAAGGGGCGCAAGCGGCCGGACGACGAGGTGGTCTCGCCAGAGCAAGCGCGTTTTCGGGAATTGAAGCCCGCGGTATGCTTCTGCAGCTTTGTACGGTGGTGCGAAGGGACAACACCCCGCCCCGCAGAAAGAAATCCAGGCAGGAGAATGCGAAGTCAGGCCGCTTCGCCCATTACAAATGGCGGCGGGGGCGCACGGCAATGGCGGCGGCGATGGTGGATCGTATCGGACTGTTATACCCAAGTTCGCGGATTCAAACCTGATCGAAGCCGTGGATTTTTAAGAGCGAGAAAAATCCTTCGTTCGCCTACCTTTCGGAGGGGAAGTAAAGCCGGCTGTCCCATGTTAGTAGATTTACTGTATGTAAAAGATCCTCAAGCTTAATGAAGCCTCTGGGCTAAATTCGCCTGTTCCGTTGCCCAAGAAATACCTTTCTACGCTTTTGGTTGAAAGGAGCGTAGCGAAATATCCGTGGTCAGACGGAAGAGCGGGCCTCATGGCCTGAGTCACGCAACGTTCAATTCAATTACAGAATCGCAAAGACTTGCTACATTAGATGGCGGACGGGAGGGATGATGCTCTGGATCAACGCTCAGCCAATTGGCCGCCCGCTGGGAAAAAACAATTGTATCAGGGGGCGCGAACGCCCAGCCGGCAAGGAGCTGGGGGCCCGATTTCTGTTGATGCGTCTCTGTTGTATTGTAGCGTCACGGATTGGCAGCAGCAAGCTGAGTGCAAGGTAGAGGGTTGTGGGATCTGAAAATAGACGCGCAAACAAAGAAGGGACTTTCCGACAGCAAATGGTCCGCGGGCCAGGCAGCGCCAGGGAAAGGCTCTTTCCACCGCGCGGGGGTGGGGAGTAGTGACGTAGGAGGTCAGGTGACCTGAACCTATAAAGACGCCGCGGCGAGACGGCGCGAACGGGTAACGTTTCTCGTTTCCTCGTGGCTAGACCACAAAAACTTTGTCCGCCCAGGCTGGTGCGGAGTGCCGAGGGCACGTGGTTGTTCGACGAGTTCGGACAGGGTTATGTGTTCTTCAAACACATTCGGGCAGATCGTCAATCTGCCGGGGCACACCAGGTGCCAATTTGCGAGGCGGCAAAACAGGAAGGTCGCAGGCGTTGCCGCAAGGCGCATGTAGGGAGAGGAGGGCTGCAGTGGTAGCTCTGGCAAACCGCCTTAGAGTGAGAATTGTAAATATGTACATTGTGTAAATAAAACTTGTATATACTCACTCGTGTCTGTTTCCTTGTGGTGTAGAGCACTACACACGACGTTACAGTATCGTACGGTGCTGCGTTAGGACAACTCCCCGCCCCGCAGAAAGAAATCCGGGCAGGAGAAAGCAAGTCAGACCGTTTCACCCAATACAGAATCGCTACAATCGAAGGCTAGCGGTAGGGATGCTGCGCTGCACCAGTGCTCAGCCAATGAGCGGCCCGCTGAGAAAAATCAATTGTATCAGGGGGACGAACGCCCAGTCGGCGAGGATCTGGAGGACAGATTTCGCCAGATTGTAGTCGACGTTGTGGTTCTGCTGTATCGTACGGTGTCGAGACAGAACAACTCCCCGCCTCGCAGAAACCAATTCAAACAGGTGAAATCAAAGTCAGGCAGTTTCGCCTATCACAGCCGCTACACTGCATGGCGAGCGGAAGGGATGCTGCGCGAACCAGTGCTCAGCCAATGGGGTACGTGCTGGGGGAGACAATCAATTCAAACAGGGTCTGCGAGAGGGCAGGGGGTGAGGATCTGAGGAAGAGAGATCGCGAAAATGTGCATTTGTTGCAGTTGTCACAGAGCGACATGAAGACTGGATAGCTCAATGGAAATATCGTTATCTCTGCAGCGTGCTAACTCGATGCTAACTCGATGGGCCGAAGATGCAAATCCCGATGGTGCCAGGTTTTTTGACTCTAGATACATGGCTTGATGGAATTGAACCATTGTCTGGAGGAGAATTGTAGTGGATGACTCCTCTGATCCGCAGGTTTCCATCACGTCCCCTTTCAATATCAGGCGAATACTGGAGCAGTGCCGTAATGCGCAACGGACCGTGCGCGATATTTCCTTCCATATATTATTTCCCCTTCCCTCTCATTTCACTCACACTTACACATTCATACTCCTCACACGTCTGGAGAACAGTCGAGAGCTTTGAGCTTGTACCTGTTCTGGTGCACCATTGCCAGCTGTAAGTGGAAAGGAAAAATCCAGTAAATCTCGGTGTAAATCGGTGTAAAGTTTCTTATTAGCGTCTTCTTATAAGAAAAGAGAAATAAGTAACTTTTCATTCAATGGAAGTATTCATGCGTGTCTTTTAATATAGCGTATTTCTCTAAGTTGATTTTAACGGACGGCGGTTTGTTAAACTTTTAGCGAACGCCCGCAGTCAAGAGTAACTTCTCAGCCTATGTTTGGATGTATTCGTCGACATGCAGTACAGTATTACGAAATTAATTTATGTGACCAGGAAGTGCCACTGCATCAACTGAAGCCGTTTTCGTTCTTCGAAACAGGAGTTGCATTTCGTAAAGTTTCATATTGGCTCCGCAAAGCCAGTAATCAATAATTTGCGTTTTTCTTCGTTTGTTTCCGGGCAAAGTAAATTTAATCTTCGGTGGTGCTTAATGATTTGCTTAATGATTACACTATGCTTAATGATTTGACTAAATATAAGAAGCTTCTCGACAATTTATAACTAGAACATTTGTTAAAAAAACTTATTTGCGGTAATGAGAAGATTTAGATTTAGATTTATTTAGTCAAAAAACTTTATGTGACGTATGGGGGAGATGATCATCTGCTCACGTTTTCTGGAATTCCAGAATCCCTTTTTAACTATAAATAGCTGAAAGATGAGTAAAAGTTGAAGATAAGTAAATGAAAACAAAAAAAATAGCGCGAGATTAGCAACATTTAAGAACTAGACATTTTGTTACCGAGTTATAGAAAACTTATTTGCAACGGTAAATTAATTGCAAATATGACTTCTCTGCATTGCAAACAAAATAGTAACCCGCCCTTACCTCCTACCACTACAAGCAAAGAGAGAGTTCAGTAACACGTGCGCATAGAGAAGCTACATTTACATCCAGAAGCAAAACAAGGGGCAATATCAGCATTTAGTCAATGTATCAAGGAAACTGGTAAAAAATCTGATCGAAATGAGGTTCATTGATTCGGAAGCTCAAGTACTTTATTTGCTATAAGCATATTAAGTCTTTTAAAAAATATACAATACAAATGTAAACTAATTCACAATATACCATTGTTTTGTTAAAATAAACATTTTTCTTTTTGATAATTAGTATAGTTTCTAATTGTATAGAAACGGTTATGCAGCAGAAAAGATTTTACTTTTAACTTAAATTTGTGTACCGACTTCAATTGTTTACTGTTCAATTGTCATTTGGCAATGCGCTGTAAAGTAACGTACAGGTATTGTATGTGGATTTCTGGTAGTCAGCTGTTGATACTGACACGTGATTTCTACGATGTATGTTGTAATTATAAATATCAGTATTCAAGAATTCGTGAGTCCTAAACATCCCCTCCCCATAAAGTCGATGTCAGGCTAACTTCGTTTTCCTGCTCGTCGATATCTTTATGTTCCAGACGATTCTCAACCTCTCTATGTTAACAGACCAACGCGAAGGGCCTTCCTCATCTTCACCCTCATTCTAATCATCATCCTCTTGCCCATGCTCATTTTTCTGCCCATGCTCATTCTCCTTCCCATCTTTTTGATGCTAATGCGTTAGCAAGCGCAAATGCTTCTCATGTGCGATATATAAGACTCGTCTGCCCAGGCTAATAGCAAACTCCCACACACACACCTCCGTCGCTTGCAGGCCAGGCCTACCACGTCATCTTCACCTTCATCACGGCCATCCTCCCCGCGTTAATGAGCCAGCGGGGAGCGCGTCGTGTGCGATATATATGACACGGCGGGCCGCGGGTAATGGCGAATGAAAATTGCGTGCAACACACACGTATATTTTTTTTCCTGCCGCTCTCGACCCCTCCCCTTCCTGCGGCCGGCAGCTGGCCGAGCCTTCCTGCCGCGCGGCGCGGCCGTATACAAAAGTCGCTCGCATTTACTAATGAGAGCATTGTTGTGGAGGCGCGGGCCTGGGGCGGCCTCAAAGGCGCCGCGTGCAAATGCGGGCGGCGCACTGCGTGCCGAGACGTTTGCGAGAGGTATTGAAACCTCCGATTCCGAGGCAGGCCCAAAGACGGAACAGGCGGGGTTGGTAAGAAATTGTTCCACTTTAATTGAAAGTTTAGAGGCAAACAACGTGCGCGGTTGTGGGTCCGTTATATGTCATTTCCTCCTGTGGGTTGAATTCAGCCGCTGCATGGAGGAGAATTCTAGTCGACGACTGTTCTGTTTGGAAGGTTTCCGTGGTTTCTCCGATCAGCACCAGGCGAATGCTAGAGGAATAACATAAAAATGGGATATGAACCGCGGGCGGTCATTCGCTCTCTTCCTTATCCCAGCATCACTTACACTTACATGCAGTACACTACCACTCACGTCAGAAGCTTACAGCTTGTATCGGCAGGGGCGGTGCTCTCTGGAGAGTCTCCTGGTTGAGGGGAGAAAACACAATTTCTAGGTTGGCGCTTGAATTTGCCTTCCAGCTTGGGAATTACCGCCATATCCAGCGACAAAACATGCACTACACTTACGGACATTCAGCAGTTACGGCTTGGAAACAATAATCAATCGATCATTTCTTCCATAACTAATTTTTGAATTTCGATAATAACTTATTTAAGCATATAAGCATTTATATAAATATTTTCTGTAGAAACCGAAGAAACTGTACCAAGTTGGAAGCCGAACTCGGGGGCCACTGAATTTAAAATGGATAATTATACTTTTGTGAAAACGTCTTACGAAGTTGGTAGGACATGTTCACGTATTTTTGACGTAAAATTCGAACGTTTCTTGAATTATCTTCCTTAATCGAGTTACCTTCCTACAAAAGTTGCAATTTTTACTAATCTCTTCTACACACTCATAAAAGGTAGATAATTATTTTTATACAATCTATTGAACAATACTTAACTTGAAATAATTTTATGTACTTTTCGAAACTTGAGTAGATTTCCCCTAATTTTTTGCGATATCCGGACAATTTTCTTCAAAATCATAAGCAAGAAAATTAAAAAATCGTTTCAACATTTTCTTTGAATTTCGTATTGATAAAGAACAACACATTAAATTCTATTGCAAAAGTGACATTGTCATTAAAAATTTTGAAGTATTCAAAATTAATTATATGTTTTTTTGTATCTGTTGCACTGAGTTTGGAGAAAAGAGTTATTTAAGAGATGGCGGAAGTATTAGTAGGATTCAAGTTGTTATTTTTTTATATAACGAAACCGTTCGAAATAAGACAAAAGTATTGATGTTGTCGCACCACTATTGTATTCATTTAAACGAATGTGATGTGCTCAATAAAGAACATATTTCTTCCCTTCCCAAATAAGGCCTGTGGATTTCTGATGCCTGCAGGCGACCTATTTTGAGCCGGCTTACCGCAGCGGCTGAAAGGCACCGAAGAAAGACTCGACGTGTGTAAATGGGGGCGGCACAATCCTTTGCAAGACCTTTGCTGGAGTTATTAAAACCTCCGATCCCGAGACGTGTCTAAAGAATGAAAAAGTTTGCAAATATTCACAAAATCTTATTGAAACCTTTAAAGCAACGTTTCAATTCGTGTGTTCAATTACAGAATACATATGTAGCCAGTAGTTCAAAAATGCTGCTGAACAAAATCCCACAAAATTATTTTCCAAAAGGGAGCTTTATTCTACTGCTCGAAACCAAAAACATAAATTATTCTCGCAATTTTTTTTTTCAAAAACAGTCTCAAATATTTTGAGTTTTCTAGTCGAAATTGTTTAATTATTTTTGGATGTTCACGCGTCAGGGTTTTGACGAAACCACAGACATACTTCATATGGTCGGAGAGTAAATAGTTCTCCGTCAATTTTGTTATCTGCGAACGAGAGATCCACGTTAGGCATTGTGTACTACATGACCTTGTTTCTGTGCGAGTCTTGAGTTCATCTAAAGTTACTAGTGGAATACTGATATTAATTGATAATTTATTACGTTTTCTATCTCAACATTCGCTTACAAAATCACGAGAAATCTGGAAGGATATCACGAAAGTGATGAGTCCCTCACAGAGAAGCATAATATATATCAATTACAGCAGTAGAAATTACATTAATGAAAAATAATTATAGTCTTTGAGTAGTTGTAATCGAATTCGAAAACAAGTATAATATATTAACAAAAATAATTTTTAAAATGTTTTAAGTTGGAATAAAAAAAAGAATATATCGTACCTATGGACCTTACCTATTCATCAATTAAGAACAACATGTCAATGTTTTGGTTACTGCAAATCAATTGTGTTTGCGGGAAAATTCAATTTTACAACACTTTCTCGTTATTTATCGTTCATCTTCTCATATGTTCGTATTCTTTCCCTAATTATCATCTAAAATGACTGAAGCGTTCACGAAACTTCGTACGTAGTAAGTGGGTGATGTTATTTATTACAACGTCGACTTGAACAAACAAACAAGTCGCATGCAACTTCGACGTCTTTTCCGCTCCACGATACATGATTGACTCCTCACTTGACGCTTAATGGCAAGAGATCACGCAGTAGATATTAATCTCTTTCAATATATGAATCGCTTTTTGTCTTGTGAAAGCGTAGAAGGCAAAATATGGAGAAAGAATAAATTAAGATGAAAGAGCGATATGCAAATTATAGAAGATCTATTGATTTTTGTTACAAAGTCTATATAGGCCATGAACACGATCTATTTTATATCGTTAGCAGTATCTTGCAGTTAGCACTATTTTGTGTCGTACGTTACCATATAGGCAGCTTATATGATAATATAATTATTAATATATGAATGACATGTTTTTAATCTTTACGTCTATTTTACCAAACGTCACATTTGACCTCTAAGTATTTAAATAGAAATAACTTAGTAGAAAATGTGATTTTTCCTAGCTTGATAATTAAACATAATAGGGATTGCAAGAACCTGAAGCTACAAAAATCGTAAATAAAAGAGCCAATAACTCTTATGTGAAATAACTTTCTAAAGTTTATCTGCTACTCATCATTTCTAGTGATGGTTTGAGCATTTCAAAGTCGTACGTAAAACATCGGATAGTAACGAAATTTACTTCCAAACTCACAATATTTGCATTGAGTTCATTTGTATTAATGGTATCGCAATCCACATAATCTATCTGCAATATGAGGTTTATGAAACCACTTCATCATTCTTAATGTTTACATAAAAAAATAATTAAATTTGACTCATTGAACCACTTATCAGAAGAATTCAGAATATCGTTTTCGTATCACAGGTAACAAAATTTAATACCGCATTGCAGTGTCTTTCAAATTATGTTTCTAAGAGGGTGACTAAGTAGTAAAAATAAAAAGACAGTATTGAAATTTTAGAAATTTTAATATTCCAGTGCATTTTAATAATAATAATAATAATAATAATAATAACAATAATAATAATAATAATAATAATAACAATAATAATAATAATAATAATAATAAATAATATATTATAATATTTTGCATTATATTAACTGTCAATATTGTTCCAATCCAACTAATCGTGTTATGAGTGTGTGATATTATATCTAGACATGAGCGTAACTCAACAGATGGTAATATTTATTTATTATTTGTCTTACAATTTTGAAGGCAGCGTACTTCGGCTCAATTATTACTACATTAACTTCAATTGAACGGACAGGCCATTGAAGCTTCGAGTCAGTGTGTGTCGGTGTCCAGTCGTAATTGGAGTCATTTGGAGGGAATTCAAAGTTCCAACGATTTGGTCTCACCGCAGGAGAGAGACGCTCTCGAAGAGTTGCTGTTAGAGTGACATTTTAGCTTGTGCGGAACGTATTAGAACTATCCTAATAACTATGTAAGCACTATCTGTACTTAAACGCAATTAGAAATGACCTATGGTTAATAGCCGAATACCAAAGTGTCATCGCTGGACCCCAGCGAAGGTTACTTCAGAATATTGGTTTAGGTAAGGAGTTAGACCTGATTTACATGCTTCCTTTTAACGAACCATTGCGGTGTTTTCGGGAAAGCGAGCGTACGTAGTTTCGGTTTCGAATTCCAGCGGTATGCGCATGCGCGCGTGCACTGGAACTGTTCGTCAAAAGGACGCGCGCGGCGATGGTGTAAAGGTTAGCGTATCGGCGATGACGGTATAATAGTTATAATTGTTGTACCCAAGTTGGCGATTAAAAAACCCGATCGACGCCGTGGATTTTGAAGGGCGAAAAAATCCATCGAACGCCTTCCTTCGGAGGGGAAGTAAAGCCGACTGTCCCATGTTAGTAGATTTACTTGCATGTAAAAGATCCTCAAGCCTAAATGACCCCTCTGAGCTAAATTCAAAAATCGCCTGTTTCTCGCACAATAAATACCTCCTGCCTCTGCTAGTTGGTGAAAGGGGCGTAGCAGACTTTGCGTGGACGGAGGAGCAGGCCTCAGGCCTGAGTCTCGCCACCTAAAATTGATTCCTGATTTTCATGAATTAAGGAATAACTTATACTGGATACAATGAGTGTACAACATAATTTTCAATGGGTTAAATACAATGACCTACGCTTACAGTGGAGGAATTAATATCAAAGTCATGTGAGTTAGAAATAAATTACGTTCAAAAAATCATGGAATGTAAGAAAAACATTAAATACCAAAACAAAGGTTTTGTTTTGAAACCTTCGCTCCATTTGGTGAAATGAATGCCATGATTTAATGACTATTTTAGTAGTTTCATGTGTCAGTTAATGTGCTAAATATTGAAAAGAGAATGATCAATACTCTGCGGTTTGAACCCGAAGAATAGCGACATTGTCTCGCTGCATCAACCACTAACAATCACTTGCGCGGCCCAACACACCCGCCAACAACACCGGTTGTTCATTACGGCCCATCCGCCAACCGGACACCCCTCGTTGGCTGAATGACAGCGCTCTGTGTATGTTGTGAAGGTTCAATTTCCGTGCAGTGTGCACTTAAATAGAGAAGTAAATGCGAAAGAAAAGAAAACATACAGTTGTCTATTCATGCGCGATGGCGCTACATCAGACGGTGGTGTTGGCCAACGCGGCGACTTCCTTCTCCGAAAACAGCTGAGTCAACTGGAACACGAAGGCTGCCGCCTATCGGTCGGGCGATACAATAAAAACAGCGCGCACACGACGTGCGCGAAGGCCGGGCGGCGGGGGTGGGGGCGGGGGCGTGGGTGTTATGATTGCAATGCGGGAACAATGCTTTACTAATATAATGATTTGTAATGAAGCGGGGCTAATACTGCACGCTGTGTAATGTGATGCGATGACGGAACAGTTTAGGGTGCTCGGGGTGGAGGTGAGGGTGGGACGGAGTGATGGAGGTGATGGAGGCGATGGAGGCGGTGGTTGAAGGTGGGGAGTGTCGGGGTGACGAAGATGAAGGAAAGTAAGTGGTGGCGTTGAGGGTGGTACTGGGGTGGTGGTATTGGTGTAGGAAGTGGTGGTGATTGTGATAATGGTAATGGTGGTGATGATGAGGTGGTTGTGATGATGGTTATCGCAGTATACGTGGGGGATGATGTTTCTATTTCTTATGTCTTGTGGAATTTACCGTCTATAGCTGCATCAGCATCCGATCGTCTGATTTGTAACTGATGTTTGCAAAACGGATTTGTGGGAGGGTTTACATTCAACAATTTTCATTACATCATTGCTACATCATTCATACCATATTATCATCACCTTTAGCTCCTAAGCATAACCTTCATTCAACACATTAAGGTATTGGAATCGAACTAAAAATTAATATCTACATCATAATGTTGTTAGTTCCAATTATCTCACCAATATACCTATTCTACAAACGTGTGAGCCTTTTACATGTCCTTCACCAAAGAACAATGTAGTCTTTGAATGGGTGGCATTTAGAGAAGTGGCAGTTATTCGTCTATTAGTTTCGCTTGACAATACTAATATTTCTACAATACGCTAATTCGTAGTCTACGATTCAGTACAGAACAGTGGACTGTTTTAATTTCCCCTGCTGAAACTGTTCTACACAAGCTCCATTGATCCTTCAATGAATTGCTTGGAGTTCCCTCTCTATGATTTTGAATCCTGTTAAGTATTTTTCTGTCTGATGGACCTCAAATGTCTGAAAACACTCCTTTCTTTAATTTCATTGGCATATAATATTAAATTCAAGTCAAATACGTATAGGCATTATTTTCGGCGTTTCTATTTCACGGATGGAGATCAGCAACTTTGCTTTAATTTTGTTGTGGTAGTAGCATCTAGTAATTAATTTTTTATTATATTTATTAAGAAAATGTCTTCAATAAAAATATAAATGACAATACGAGTTTATTATACCACACAGTAGCTCACGGTAGTAGGAGTGTTGTGGCTGAGCAAAGTTCCTCCCCTTTCCACCAAGGAGGTCCGGGTTCGATTCCCGAACAAGCTCATGGGTAATTAGTCAAACAAAACAAGTCTACCTGCTTCATCAGGGCTAGTACAAACCTTTTCAATTGCCCTATCCTAAATCCTTCTTCTTTCTGGTCGCTGGATAGTGACGCTGGGGGGCATGGTGTAGGTGGAGTGTACGCGGAGATGCATCCTGGAAAACAGAGGGCGCTGGTAAATAACAAATATTAATAAAGGATTGCTTCGGAAGAAGCGCTCGATCAGGGGTAAGATACGCGTAGAGTCGATAAACAATAATGAGTAATTAAGACGCAACAAACGTTAGAAAAGGTATAGTTTCAGATAGATGATATTGGCCAAGAATTAATTGTTTATTAATTAATTATTATTAATTAATTATTTAATTAATTATTTTTAACCCCCAGGCCGACGTTGCATCTCACGGCGAAGCGCTCACGTACTTCGTAGTTGTACTTATGTCCTTGACCTGGACATGCAAGTGAGGCAGACGTTTCAGAAAAACTCAGCACGTCCGCTTTCCCGACTCCAGGAAGACGTGTTACGAACTTCTTACTTTGCAGGCGGCGTCAGTTTTGTTGCAATTGAAATACTACACAGCGAATTCAGGGCGACCATTTCCACGAGGATTAAATCAATATCCGATATTGGCAAAAAGTGGTTTTGCTAGGCAAAAAAAAAAATCTATGATTTGATTATCATTCACTAAGTAATTTCTGAGTGATGAAAATGTGTGAGCTCTCGTAAATAGCTTACTTAACAATCATACTGGTAATGAAACAGTAGCAAAAGATAATAAATTTGCAAAGAAAGAGAAAATATCACGAAAGATATAATGTAGAATAATTCATTTAGATGAGGTAATAAAGCATAAACCACCTAAAGGTAATAGCGTAAATAAAATCGTTTAATTGAATGATAATGAAATGCAATTAATTCTCTTTAGTCCATCTCACGTTCTCAAATTTTAATAACTTCTTAGGATTTGGTGAAACTGAATTAAATTCTCACTAGATCCTTCTTTTTTACATAGAACATCAAACTACTACATTGCGATGTCCATATTTAAAATTTCAATTAATTTTGCGAAAATACAGCGTTTATCGCGAAAATATGCCAATTTCTGTTTTCAAGCTCTATGTTGCGATAATTCTTACAAAAATAGAATTGTGACTCGCATTAATTCAATTTGTCAAGGAATCACGAACCTCTTAAATTTAGTTCTTATCGCATCTATAAAAAATAACCTTTATACATTTTGTATATTTATTTTGCATTTCCGAGGCGGCTTTTTGATTGTAGTAAAGCATTCAGCTAGTAGTTCACGTTTCTGGACAATGATCTCTCAGAGTCAGCAGTTTTGTACATTATTGTTTGTTCTTGCATTTTTTGTGATGAACAAAACATTCACTCCTCCCTCACTCACCACTCACCCCTACAGAGTGACCGTCGGCTGCCCGCTGTCTGTGTGAAGTATTGTTCGCTACCGCCGGACCCAACTTCGTGATTCAGCACACTGACTCCACGGGGGGTCGAGCGCGGCCCGCGGGGTCTAGGGACCGGGGGACCCGGTCTCTCCGCGGCTTATCTCTGCGCTGGGCCGCCCGCGCCGCCCCCGCCGCCCCCGCAGGCTCCGTGACAGGCACCGCACTGCGCCGCGCCGTAGGCCTCGGTCGCCGCATAATGGGCTGCCTATTATCCGGAGTCACGACCGGCCATTTCGTCAGGACGCCTCGCCTTTCAATGTTGGGGCCGCGAGGTGACTAAACGGTTAGGGCCTGCCAACAGGGTCATGCCGGATGGACCCCGACGGGCCGGCGGCGCCCCGGGCTTCGCGCGGAGGGAGGGTCGCCGCGAGAGCTCCGCCACTGCTCGTCAATGTGATGGATTTCGTTATAGCGCACGTTGACGGGTGCGTAAGTGTTTCTTTATTTGTTTTATTTCTTATGTGAAAAACACAACTTCTCTCTCTCCCTCCCTCTCTTTCCCTCTCCCTCTCTCTCCCTCTCCCTCTCCCTCTC
>BOPP01000155.1:1671463-1692832 GCA_017312745.1 Gryllus bimaculatus
ACGCCTGCGGCCATCCTAGCCTCCGAGGGGACATTGTTCAGTAATTTGCGACTTCTAACTCCTCCATTAGCGGGCATGCAATAATGGTGCATAATTGTAGCCTATCATACGATGAATATTTAAATACTCTAATTTGCATATCATATGAGGCACGTTCAGCAACGCGACTTGCTGGATAATTACTGCTTTATTTTTAAACATGGGCATCTTTTTCTATAGGTCACCCGTGACGTCAGGTTGACAGGCGTTGTGGCGGCGGCGACGCGAGCGAACGGGTGAGTACGTGAGTACGTAAGTGCGTGAGTGCGTGAGTGCGTGAGTGCGTGAGTGCGTGTGTGCGTGTGTGAGAGCGTACGCGCGTGGATGTGTGTGCGGTGAGCCAGTCGCCGCAGACAAAGAAGCGCAGACGGCGCTCGCGCACGTTGATAGGTGGCGTTTTGTGATGTGAAACCCAGCGGACGGCGGTAGCCGTGACGTGGCCATCCAACGAATTCGTCTATTACGTTCACAGGGACGAAACCACTAGCGTATCGGATAATGATCGGACTTTTCTAATGATCCCGCAAATATTGTTGAACTATTGATGTTACAGCAGCACGTACTTTCTTGCATTATTTAAGTTTATGTAATGTTATAATACGGAAATTATTATCGTTATTAACAAATGTCATCCATCTCTTGTAAATTCATTACTAATCTTGTGAGCGCATTAAGAAAGAAAAGAAATTAATTTAAAAGTAATACTTCAACAGAAATTCGTCAATCCAAAACTACCAGAATTGTTGGCCAAAAATTAGAATGAATTCTGAGATGTTCAAACTCCCATTTCGTGAATGTAGCCATCTACGAACTGATATCTCCTGAAAGACTTGAAAGAATGGTGAAAAATTTGAGTTTGTAATTTCGGAAGGGTAAACATTACACCAAACTACGCATACGTTTTAGAATCAATGCTCATGACTTCATTTAAACACCTAATTTTAGGGAACAAATTTAATTTCAAAGTTATTTTGCAAGTCTCAAAAATTTTGAGTTCACCGGAAATGAGAACTGCCCCATTTTATAACGGCATTTTTGTCTATTTGAGAACAAATTAAAAGAACAATGGAGTCTGTACATTACACGAAACGTGCACGGTTTTTCAAACAAATTGCAATTCACCATATTTATAGATGTGTATTGTGAACATATTTCATTTAAAATAGCTTATATCTTTATTGTTATAGTTGTAGTAAAACACCGAAAACTTTTTTTATCTTTTGCAAATTTGAAAAATTCAGAGTTTCCAACGGCTTCATTAAAATTACCACCAAAAATAAAAATATTAATTTGAAAATAGCACAGGCTCCAGTTGGAACAGTTCGTTAAGGTATTATTGATTTTGGAACAAAAAGGCATCTGAACGGTTTAGACTCCAAATTTTCAGTATCAAGGACCTACAGGGCTTGGATTTTGTGTACACAATGTACTACATATAGAAACATGATTTATCAAATTTCTCGATATCAGAACCCCGCAGTTAGAGTTTTTCTCTATCGAAAAATCGCCGTTATTTGCAGCAGTATTGCAGTTCTCTATAATACGTAAGTACTATGCGAAAAAGTGTTTTAAAAAATCCGTTTGCGTGTAAGTGAAAATTTCGCATTTCCGGGTGTGTCAAATACATTGTTAATTACCCCATATTGCAGGGCTAGTTACTTCGATCGAATGTTGGATTAGTGGCGGGTGCGTCAACTGCTAAGGTCATTAGTCCTGAAGTGAATTGAACGTTTTCATCGCGTGAGGTTGTGGCGATCTTTCGTCTCAGGCACGCGAGATCCGACGCCAACCTACGTCGCTTTACAGGGACTTTCCCCAGCCCGGTATCTCCCAGCAGAGAGGCATCACACCAGCCGGCATAAGCTGTAAGCTCCTGACTGGATTTCCGCCAAGTGTAATAGTGAGTGTGAGTGCATGTGAGTGTACGTGTGTGTAAGGGGTGAGGATAAGGCAAAGAAGAGGAGGGAAAGATCGCGCGCGGACCGTGGCCTATTTGTTAGGGTACTGCTCCGGTATTCGCCTGGTGTTCATTGTAGAAACCACGAAAACTTCCGGTCAGAGCAGCTGGCCGCTAGTATTCTCTCCAGACCGCGGGAGAATTCTAACTAGTGTCGCAAATCTTGCCATCGTCGTCAGCACTCAAATCTTAGGATTCGATCACATCTGTCACATACTCTGCAAAATGAAATTGTACAACAATGCCTGCCCAAATCTGAAAAAGGGAATATTTGATAGTTAGGGAATGACGCAAGACAGCGATAAATGACTGAGACTTGCATAACTGACAATATGATTGTGCCAATCTTTTTACAACCAAATCTGTTAAACAGCATACTTTTTGAGGTTTTACACTTTCTATATTTCAGTTGAAAAAAGCCGCCTGTCTTGAGTGTCGAAGAGCTGCCCAGAACAGTAGCTTTGAACGCGTACAAAGGGTGGGAAGGTGTACAAGGTATCCCTGCAACACTGGATGCAACAATTGTTAAAAACTGCTATTTCATATTACTAACAACAGGGATTATCGCCGATGCAAGGGGACTATCAACTACGTGGTCACAAGGTAGTGTCGTAACAGAGTTCGAGGAATTTTCGTGAGAAGACCTAAGCAATCACTGCGTCAAGGTTAACGTGAAAGTGGTCATTCACGTTCTTGAATTTCAACCATTGTTAAGAAAGATCTCATTTATAAGTCTTGGAAGCCACATTATGTGCAGTGATTGTTTTCTGGAGACTGTGACAGAAGAATGGAATTCGGAGAGATATTTTATGTTGGAATGACGATTGGCCTCAACTTTTTTAGAACATTCTATGGACTGATGAGACAGTTTTTCACATTGCAGGCTGTGTAAACAGGAATAACTGCCGTTATTGGGCAGCCGTAAACCCACACGAATGTGTTAAAAAAGCACACAGGCGTCCGAAAGTGGCAGTATAGTGTGGCATCACGTCAAGGGTTGTTGTTGGGTCTTTCTTTCTGCGGGAAACAATGAATAGCGAAATATACTTAGAAATGCTGCATGATCATATACGGCCAGTAATGTCACGTGGAACAACAAATAGCTTACTTCACGTAGGGCAGAGCACCTGCACATTTTGAAAAGGATGTTTGCACATTTTGAAATAAAATTTCCCAGGTCATTGGATTGGCAGGTCATTCATGTGGTGCATAGTGTAACGTCGTGCCGAGGGGCCAGATGGACAACACATGTCGGAAGGCCAGCGAGGGGGCGGGGGCGGTCCTTTGGCGGCAAGCGGAAGGCCACCAGAGGTGGGCCCCTCCTCAAGGGCCCGGGTGGGCGTGACTCGGAACGTGGGTGTCAACTGGCACAGAGGGAATTGATGGGTGAGTCCAGCCGCGGTGCAGCTGGACTCCAAAATTGCAAACAGGCCCACGTTTCGGGATGAGAAGACGCCGCCGGCATGTGAGGTCTGTCACGTGACCCCTCGCGAGGCGACTGGAGAGCAACCAGCCGTGTGGTCATTCATTCGAGTTTGAACCGAATCGCGGTGCGGAAGGCACATTTCACCCGCCAGGGGTTATCGCGAGCTTCGGCAGCGAGGTGTGGCGGTCGCCACGGGACAAAAGGCCAGGAGCGGCGCCAAGCCGCTGGGGTCTGCGTCAGGCTGGGGCGGGGATGCCTCAGATGTACAGTGCTGGGAGTGTAGCGCGTTTCCGAGGAGTATGTGTACTGTGTAATCAAAATTGTAAATAAAACTGTATAATCAACTCCGTGTCTGTGTGTTACTCGCACCCGACGACGCCACAATATTTGTTCAAGTGGTGCTCGCAACGCTGATTTAACCTTGCGATTTTTTTCTCTTGGAGTGGTCTAAGGAGAGAGTTTGTATGTATGTTTGTATTTATGTATGTATGCATGTATGAAATTGGAGCGACAACCCGAGACTGGGTAAGGGGGTACGTGTGGTTAGCACGTAGACATCCCCACGCCGTATTCCGGTCTTCTGAAACGAAAGGGAATTTTCGCATCGTCACACAGCAACACATACTGGGACATTGCAAGGAAAACGCACACACAATAGTACCTATGTAAAATAAAAATTTATAAGTGTATTCATTTTTCCTACATTGCGTAGTCCGTCAGCGAAAATGCATGTCAATATGTGTACAGTTCCTCGCTGTTTGGAATGCCCATCAATTGCTTTACCTAAATTCGCGGAGTATATAACAAACAAATTATTGAGCATTAATATGCATATATGAAACGTTATATTTCAGGTTTCCATTCAGATGCAATGCCAACATTTACTTATTCCTAACATTACATATTCAGCCATTTTACTAATACATTTAGGTTATTATTCCCTAGTATCTTTCGTTCTTACAACATATCTGCCATTTTGTCCCACAGCATGATCATATAACAAGAAGGATGCAAGATTACTGTTCTGTACTCAATACGTAAACTTGCAGTAAATAACATTCCCGATGTTATGTTCGTAGGAGAGTTCTCGCCCAATAACATCCACAAGATTCTGCCGATGCGATGCCACGGACCCGTCTATTTGTAATATTGGTTGCGCGCTTAAGACGTAAGCGGGTTTCTTAATGAATTCACGACGAACGTAGGTATAATGACTCTATTATTTTGCTTGTATTTTCCATACATAATACCGCTGTTTGGCCCGTAAAGCGCTACGTATAGCCGTATATCATACGCTGCACCCGCTGCCCGCCTCCGCCCATAGACTCCACATCTCGCCGCAGCCACCGCCCCGCCCCGCCGCCGCCGCAGCTCTCACCGCCTCCATCAGGCCGCAACCACCGCCACCGTCATCACCGCCGTCACCGCCGCCGTCACCGTCAACGCCGCCGCCGCCGCCGCCGCCTCCTCCGCCGCCGCCCTAGCCGCTGCCGTCCTCGCCACCGCCACCGTCTCCACTACTAACACCACCACTATCACCACCGCCAGCGCTCCATCACCACTACCACAGCTGCCACCGCCGCCGCCTCTGCCCACAGACACCACATCTCTTCGCCGCCGCCGCCCACTGTCATACGTCGCCCACGATGCATCCGGCAGCTGGTTTGCCCATCACTTCGCTACGGCCCGATCGGCTATGATGGATCGATATTCAGAAGGACCCGGCCTTTGATTCATAGCCTTCCTACGTTTCTTGCACGCTATGTTTTCCTCTGAAACAGTTCTGGCCTTGTGGTTGTACTTTTGACGTATTTTACGGACAAGGACAATGTTTACAATTCTCATACGTCTCATCCTTTTTTGAAATGTTAAGTACTTAGGCGTAATATGCAATTGAAACTTGCATTGTATGAGTGTTTGTTTTGTAAAACTTCGCAATTCTCAACATTTCAATAATTTATCATTTCAGTAATTTATTTAGCATTGGCTCAGCAATGTGGAAGTTTTTAACGAGCAGTTATTTATATAAATTTAACAAAAGGATCATATTAGCATAACAATTGAAATAGCCTTAAAAAACGTAAATCTTGAAATAGTGCCTTAAAGACAAAGTTGATAAGTCGTTAAGACTATCTAAACATTTCAAGTTACGATGCATCCACCTTGAGGGTGAGGATCAGGTGTCCATTATAATCTTAAAATGATATATTCATAAGATTACAACATGGAAAATGGTGAAAATTTAAAACTATTGTCCAGAACCGTACGAGGGATAATTTTTCATATTATCAGTATATGCCTCGATTAAAAGGAATAATAATTAAACATGGAACCTGAATCAGAAATGGTTCAGTGATCAGCAGAATAACGACAAATGTCATGCGGGTCGTGTTGAAAGAGAGTAAGTGATCAGGAAGAGAACTAGTACTAATTTCTATGGCCTAATCCCCAATGACCTACGGATCAGTTAGTATAAAACCAAAATCAAAGGAACATTTCAGTTATTCCGTTTTTCGTGTCTGTGACGCTCAGAATTCCATTGTTTCCAAACGGGATGCATCAATCAAATGAAAGCCTATTAAGAACGTGTCGTGGCAGAGTTCGTTATAAGCTTTAATATCCCGCGTAGAATTCCAACATTTGTGGAAGTGTAGTGCATTCATGTGTGTGAATGTAAGGAGGACACGACCTACCGGAATGAGGAAGGAAATATCGCGCGGCGCTAGAGCTATCCTGCAGTCAGCGTGGTGTCGAAAATATGCTACCGTCGGGTTTTGAACCCTTGGTTCTCTCACTCAGAAATGCTGAAATGACTACAGTTGTTGTACTGAGCCATCTCCGCAGATACCGGTTTACTACGCTTCAGTTACGGACTTGCAACAACACTAGCTATCGCAACTGGTAAATATAATAGCTGGTAAATGGGGTTCCTATTTTATAATTGGACAGTTTATGCAGTCGAGACGTTGGGCAGCATTGTGTTGTATCACGTTAAAATATATGTCCAACAGTTTTCCCTTTCAGTCTGCAAGGTACTTAAATATTTATGTGGTAATTTACGGATTCTGTGGTCACGGTCAGCTTGTTAATTTGATTGCGTAAAATCATCGTCAGAACGCCTGCAAAACCTGAAATGAGGAATGTGGATGCAAACCCCGCCAATCCGATCATCTCACATATGTATTAATTGACTACCCGTGAAAAGCTTTTGTAGACAGCAAAGCTGTGGCTCGTCTTTTGGAAATCAGTTTAGAAAGTACAATGCCAAGAAAGTCTCTCCTTAGAGTCGAATCAGGGCCTCTTATTCAAAATTGCATTAATGTCGGTAGCATCCAGATTACTGGGAAGCAAGTGAAGGGGACCAGCTTCTATTATAATTGTGGTGAGTGCGCAATATATGTTTTCTTTTGTTACAAGCTTCAGCTCGCGATACCAACACGAATTCGTTGCATACCAGCATGCTGCTACTGTGGAGTTTATCCCGACGCTCTGTACTTTTCTTCAATTTTTCCAAAATGCGCTACTTGTTTGAATATGTCACGTACCAGGGATCACTATGTCGCGTTTGGAGTACCATTTCTAATTGACAAAACTATATTTTCCTAAATATAGTAATCGCAGAATAATCGCTTAATATAATGGCAGAATAAGTGTAATACGACCGACACTACTTGCCTTAATTTTCTAATATCAGTTATCTCGCAAATGAACAAAAATTCAGCAATGAGAACTTTATGATGAAGCAATGCTAAATAAATACCAGATTCAAAACAAAAACGTATTAATCGAAAGTAGAAATAAATGGTGCGGAAAAGTCTTAAGGTTATTTTAGTACATGACACTAAAAAAACAACTAGTGGTGCTAAAGCAACACGTATAAAGGACCCTCAAATCATGGATTCTGGCTACACCATGTGTTAAAGCTTTTTCTTTTTTCTAAATTTAGCAAAGGGATTTATCCACTTTCTCGTTACCAGGGCCCTGAAATTGAATTGAATTGAATTTGCCTTATTTTACGTGGCGAGACTCGGGCAATCAGGCCCGCTCTTCCGTCTGACCACGCAATTTCGCTACGCTCCTTTCACCAACTAGGAGAAATAAGAGTTTTCTGCTGAAAATTCACCGTTTTTTCGCGCAGCATTACCTAACTTTTTCTCTACTCTGTAGCGAGAAAGTAAAAAAGTAAATAGTAACGTTATTTTAGAGGTAAGCTTTTGACTATGCGTTATTACAAGAAAGAATAATTTAGAAAATTATTAGTGAGAAAATATTTGGAAGGTAGCCTATCGTAATTCCACATTCCTTAAAATGGTTGAACATTTCTTAAATATTGCAGCAGAAATACGATTCCGTGGAAAACTGGCACTCACTCAACGGCAGCCATAGAGAATACTATTCGTTATTTAAATGTTGCACACAGTGCGGTGCGAAATACGTTGTCTGAAGAAAAAATACATTATCCTGTTCATAATGTATTTCCATTACGTACATTATGTGGTCCCATTTCATCTCATATACGATCTTAAAAATTCATAAAGTCCGTACAAGCAACCACCGCAGTGAAATTGCATTGAAAATGGCCGCTGTAGTCGTTTCGCTTAGGACCTTCTAGGTTTATTGAAAAGGCTGAGCATCTTATAGCACGATATGTGCGCATTATGAACTCGTTACCGGCGTGTGATGTATTCTATTTACATCTCCTCATCTTTATTGATCGCCCGCCCTCGTTTGCTCGCGGTCCGCCTCGACTTTTACGATGCACCGGCGTTCTAACTTCGCAGAGTCCACTCTTCATGTAAATATCTGCGTTATGTATTGGTTTACCTTTGTATTGTAACTATTAATTCATTTACCGCCATTGTCTGTTTTCGAAAATAAATGTGGAATATACGGGATTGATTTCCGTTCAGATCTAAATGGAGTGTGTTTGCTTAATTTTATTTTATTCCGACTCTCGGAAGGTAAAAATTCCTGTCCATGACTAAGGGAGGGTCCATTTTGAAAACGGATGGTTACTGTTTTCGAAAGACTCGAAATATGTTATTTAAATAATTTTATTTCATTTTCTAGTAAGTCAAGCAGTTTACTAATATTTTAACATGATATAGGGTGACCCTTATAACTTCAAAATTCGAAGTAACTCAAAAAATACGGATCGTTTCTGACAAAAAATGAATATATTCAAGGGGGATATTTGCCAGACCTAAAATCAAACTTCGCTCCCGCTCCTGGGGTGTGGGGCGGGGGATAACTTTGAAATATTAAACGAGAGCTCCCCTTTTTTTATTGCATATTCGAATTCTACACTAAAATACGTAAGTTTAGTCTGAAGTTTTTTGTGTTTCGTTATAGATGGCGCCGTAATCTCAAAAGTAAGATTTTTGCAATTATCGAGGTTTGTGAGACATTTTGGATTGAAAACTAAAGAAACACCTGCTCAATAATTTACAAAGAATCTATTTAATGACAACAGTTAAGCCCCCACACAACCTTCAGGGATTGGGGTAGGGGTTAACTTTCAAATTTCAAACGAGAACCCCAATTTTATTCATTGATGAATGAGATTTAACGTCTAGGTATTTTTATTCGTGTGTGTAAAATTCGAATATGCAATTTAAAATGGTGGTTCCCGTTTAAAATATCAACTCCACCCTCCACCCTCGGGGAGGAGAGGAAGTGATTTGGCAAATATTTCTCTTGGAGATATTAATTCTTTGTCTGAAACATTTCTTTAACGATGCTATTTTTTCAAGTGAAATAAAACATCCCTTTTGTGCTTAATATTGGTTGCTTATCTCTAGAACTTTAAACTTACTTTCTTTTCTCTTGTACCTCTGACTTGACTTTTCGTATAGAATTAAATGTTTACTCTTTAGGGCAACGTATGTAAGTTTTACTCACGACTTGTTTTGAAATAGAATTTTTGAGATAAACAAAACAAGACAAGCCTTCATAGACAAAAGTATCATTTAGTTCTAATGTATTATCAATTGGTGTTTTGTGGAGATGCAATAATTTTTTAGAAACTAAAATTATCCTCTTATAGTCAAAGATAACTTATTTCTTTGTATTAAATATTACAGCTTTATCATCGTCATCGCATCGTCAAATAACATTACTTCAATACGAGTAAGACAAAATTACATTATGATACATTTGATTTGATTTGAATTTGCCTTATTTTACGTGGCGAGACTCGGGCCATCAGGCCCGCTCTTCCGTCTGACCACGCAAATTTCGCTACGCTCCTTTCACCAACTAGGAGAGAAAGAAGGTATTTCTTGGGCGAGAAACAGGCGATTTGAATTTAGCTCAGAGGCGTCATTTAGGCTTGAGGATCTTTTACATGCAAGTAAATCTACGAACATGGGACAGCCGGCTTTACTTCCCCTCCGAAGGAAGGCGTACGAAGGATTTTTTTCGCCCTTAAAAATCCACGGCTTCGATCGGGTTTGAACCCGCCAACTTGGGTACAACAGTCCAATACGCTAACCGTTACACCATCGCCGCCGCAAATATATAAAACATTAACTAGCAAATATATAAAAGTAATTAAAATCAATGATTATGTGAATAATTTAACAGCAAAAAATAAATATAGCATAAAATAAAAGTGAAAAGAATAGCGTATTTAAATGTGTAAGAAAACAACGTAAAAAGGAGGTCAAGAAAGCCAATATTGCATGTTACATTAAATGTTTAATGTTTCGTTCATCCATCAAAGAAAATCAAAAGAAAACAAAACCCTATCCACATCCTGTTGGCAATTTCGGGAGACTGTTCTATTTGGAATTAGAAACTGTTAGATTCCATGGACAGTTTAAAGAAAACAGGGGAAGGCAACGAAGGGAATTTTAATTAAAATAGGAAAATAATATCGAAAATGGATAAAATAAAATAATTAAACGATTTAGGTTTTTATTTTAGATATTAGATTAACATGAATGTTAGTAAATAAATTATTTTCGAGTATTCTGTTAATGGTACAATGACATGAAATGCATAAACTTTGTTAATTTAGTCAAACAAATTTACATGTTTCTTTATCAAGAATGGAAAGATTAGGGAAATAAATTGTGTGGTCAAAGTTAATCCACACTGTTCTGAGTTTAATTTTTGTTTCGAACTCGATTCCTTAATTTTATTTTCGTAGTTTTTATTCTAGTGGATAAACTTCTTGAGGTTTGAACTTCTTTTCTTATCACAATTCAGACATTTTTCTTGATAAAGAATACCATCATTTTTCTTTTTAGGGTGTTTATTTTTAATACACGTAATGACCTTAATTTAATATGTCATTGCATTAAAGATCGTTGAATCAGGATTACTATGAAGTAAAGCAGCCGGCGCCCCTAGCCTAATTCGTTTCCCTCGCTCCACAGAGTCAGGGGGGTAAAAAAAATTCGAGTCGTCGCGGATTTCTGGTTGGGTGACCGTCTAGAAACCTCGGGATCTAACGGCGCCGAGACCCTGGCCGAATGGATAAAGGCAAAGAACGGAGGATTACTCCAATGCAGGCGCTCAACGCCCAAAAGCTTTACGCAACATATTCAAATTTAGAAAAAAACAAACCAGTAAATATATTGTAAACCTTGAAAATATAAGATTAAATGTTCCTTTTTTGTCGTCATCATTAGAATTTTCAACGTTATATTGAGTGAAAAAGTATCTTCTTGTTCCATAATGTTATTGCAATGATTCACGATTATTTTTGACGTACTTATCAAAAAATATCAAAGGATAATCATTGGCTAATAATTGTATTCTACTTTTATCAATATCACACATTATCAATTAGATTATATGTAACAGTCTTCGTCACCATGGCATGGGCTGAATGAAATTTTAAGACGCGGGTTAGTGGCAGTATGATTTTGTTATTGATTTGTTGCAATTGATTATCTACGTATATTAATAGTAAGCACGACTATTCTGTACATTTTGTCAAAACAAACCGGTGAACAGAGTGATCACGTAATCATCTTAAATTGAACATCGTGGTACACAAGCGCGCAGGAAGTACTTCAATCACCTATATTTAACTCTAAATACTAATAATTTATCTTGACAAAATGCAATTTCGACTACTACACGCGTCCGTTCTGTGCTGCACTCCTTAGCAAACAGCAAAACATCCCCTTCTACACGGGGCAGGACGCGCAGATGATGACGGGCACGCACATGTGTTGTGAGGGGCCGGGAGGGGGGCGGTCTTTCTAGGCCAGGGCAGGGAATGTTGAAGCGACACGCGGGATGGATGCTGCGCTGAATTGGCCACTGAGCCGCCAGGGTAGGATCTACCGGCGTGTGATGCAGCGACGGTAGTGGCGGAGACGGTGGGAGGCTGTGGAGACGGTGACGATCGGCGGTGATACACAGGCGAATTGAGAAAGCAATTTAAGGAAGAGGGCGCAATTTCGGTTCGGACACCCCATTACTATCTTTGAATTAAAAAAAATGTTAGCTTGATATGTAAAAAAATGTACGAGTATATTTACATTGGGAATACTGTTTTGGATGTGACGATACCTATACACGGTAATTATTATTTTATAACTTATGTAACGTTATACAAAGCTAAATGACTATTTTTTCCCTTCTCACTGATTCTGCCACAGGGTAATCGCATGATTTCTCCGCATTTATGGAGTTGCACATCATCTGGGCTCACGGGTAGCTCTGTTTTCCATTTGTTCAAGTCTTTCCATTAGATTTTCAAGCTATAAAACTGTGTAGAAATAAATAATAGTAGCGCCTAAACCGTACACTCGTTTTTCATCAAAATGAATATTTCCTAATTGTTTTACGTGTTGCGGCATCACCTACGTTTCATAGGTATCTTTTCATTTTGGGGGGTTCTTTACCTCAAGTTCTTATACAATATAGTAATATAATTTTCACGATGTTTCTTTAAAAGTTTTAGATAAAAAGTAAACAAAAAAACGTTGGCTCACGGCGTAGCGCGCTGACTTCACTTTCAGGAGCCCGGGATTCAATACCCGGCCTCATGACCGAGGTTTTCGTTCTTTCCCTCGGTCATCCAGGCGAATGCTATGATGTTTCTACTGAAAGGCCATGACCCCAAAACCGGCGTCGCTTGCCGAATTTGTTAGATACGTGATATCACGAAGCTTAAGAGAATTCGAGACATCGCGGGTTCCTGGTTGGGTGACCGACTAAGAACCCCGGGATCTAACGGCGCCGAGGCCAGTTGCCTTTTACGGAACGCATAATGGCTAAATACAAATACAAATGTTTGACACCTACGTTACGGCATGTACTTAGTGGAACTAGCTAGCGGTTGAATGTGGGTTTTGTTTGCGCGTGGAATCGAATCGGCGCTCGTGTGTGCGTGCGTGGCGTGGCGTGGCGTGGCGTGTGGGGGCGGGGCCGCGCGAGCCTAGCGCTAAGCATCACCTGAATTGCGGCTAATGGCCGACAAAATGATACGTCATTTCGTGGCAGCCACTTGACTAGGGCGCCCCCGCGCCTACTGGACCTGCCCGCCGCTTAACCCATGGCGAATGATTATTGCTGATGATGATATACGCGAGCTGTCCGTTGCTGCTCGTCCATTAGCCCACGTTCTCTATATGCAAATGAGGGCCGTCTCACTCAGGCGCGCGTTTATAACTCGCCGCGATTGTAATATATGAACCAAATTGCGAGGACGGGCGCCGCGGAGGCGCAGGCGGCAGGAGTGGCGGCCAAGGGTAGTGCAGCGACGGTGGTGGCGGCAACGGTGACGGTGACGGTGGTGACGGTGGTGGTGACTGTGGTGACAGTGCCGGCGGTGATAATCGTTCATTAATTATTTCGTATTTCCGGGGGCCCCAACTGCTAATGTGAGTAGTTTATGTTTTTAAGAGATGGCGGAGATTTTTCCCTGCTCGATGGTGAGATCTGGCGCCGACCTACACGTGGGCTTGAAGGGGATCCCCACCAGGTATCTACCACCACCGCAGCACCGCTCTAGCCGGGACAAGCTTGCTCCTGATTGGTCTCCCGACATGTGCGGTAGTGTATTTGATAGTGTAAGTAAGTACGGGATTCGAACCCTACAACTTCCTTGTCAATGACTCTGCAGTGACATTTAGTTAATGCCCTGAAGCATCATCTGAGCCGGTGTAGTGATCGCGATAGCGATGGTGATGGCCGCGTTGGCAGTGACGTTGGTGGAAACACTGACAGTGGGCGTGGGGAAGGCGGTAGCGGCGCTGACGGTTAAGGTTGATGGCGGAGGGGGTGGCCACGTGGAGCTGACGGTATATAGTAGTGGTAGTGGTGCTTCGCGGAACACTTAAGCTTCGATACATGCTGAATGTGATTAGGGTTTGTCTAGAGGGAATTTTCCTCCTGGATAGTGATGGCAGTGACTAGCCCAACCGTGGTTGAGAAGAGAGATTGAGGGGTGAGAATGATAAGAAACTATATTGCACTGCAATTGAGTACTTCGGTCTCAGGGAGTTGACAGTAAATGTAGTAAAAATGCTCTGCACTTCACTGCGTAGAGATTGTTTAAATAGATTAAGATTTTACCATGACAGACTCGCTTAACTTCTTATTACTAAGATAATTGTAATATGTTTCTAAAACTGGGCACATTAAAAGAAAGAGTTTAAAAAATATGTCAGGCAATCGTCTTCCACAACTATGTCACATGCACTTTTTAACTGTTTTATGCGTTAAATAGCGTTTGTGAGGACTCATGTGCAGTGTATTTGCCTACCGTGGCGGATCTCGATTTCGATTCCTGGTCGGAGCAAAAATATACTCCTTTAATATCATATTATTTTATGTAGCTGTATGACAAAGAAAAGAAACAAATTACAATTATCTTAGTAATAAGAAATTAAGCGACTCTGTCAGGCAGGCGTAATTGGCTAGTTACGATGAAGGGAAAATATCATTTCCCTTCATCGTCATACCTCTCTCACACCCCAAGCGTGGGATTTAGGCCCAGACAAAATGTTAAAGGCTAATTTTCCGCTAATTGGGTACCACAAACATTCTTATTGCCGCGCCCTTGTAACAAGAAACTGAATAAACCATCCTATTTGTAGTAATTTACTTTTATAAGGCGATGTTGATTCAAAATCCATGTATTGAGAATCCTTGATACCCCAAAATGTAATTGACGGCAAAATGTCTATCTTCCCGTGAGACCTATACGTCGGCTTGCGGGAACCACAGGAGTCAATAGAAGCTGTAACCTCGTGACATATGTAATAGTGTATTGCATATGCGTGAATGGGTGTCTGTAAGGGGCTAAAAGAAGAGATGGGTGAGGAAGGAACAATCACCAGCGATTCGTTGTCCGTTTGTGTAAAGGCTCCAGCATTCACTTGATATTGACTGGAAAACTGACGATCAGAGCAGATAGAATTTTTTTCCTGGAAGGGACTGAACGGATGATTGGAATGTTAGATCGGCTTCGGGGCATGGGTAGGGCGGGGGATGCGATAACGATCTTTACAGCTTCAAGGAAGGGAGTCTCAGCTCGCGGCTCTCTCCACAGCTTTGAGGACAGGGCAACAACGACGACTACTGCAATCACCATGACTACCATGATGACGATTGCAACATTGATCACTTCAAAAATGTCTACTATTATGGTGAAGGTAATAATGACAAAGGTAATCAGAGCGATCTCGCCGATTCACGATCAACACCATCGACTAAGAAGTCAAAAAACTGTATCTAGGACAGAGCTAAATGGCTACAATGACGACACCAACAATTCCAACACACCACCAATATCAACGATGCCAACAACAAAATCATCCACGACTCGACGAAACGCATTAACTATGTTGGCGACAACGACGTCAACGGTATCGACGTGGATAACGGCGATAAAAACGACATCTACGAAACTGACCATGACGGGAACCGCGCAAACGCTGGCACCAGACGATGTGGCTGCCAACTGGATCCCTTACCTCGCAGAACTCTGAGTTCTATGACACACACGCACAGCCTCGCAATGAGGAACTCGCTCTCCCGCGGCGACGCGCAGAAGGGAGGTTGCGCGAACGCCGACAATGCGCTCCATGCAAATGACGAGAGCGCCTCCACTCGCAACGCACAAAGGAGCAGCAGCAGACAGGACGCGCAGGCCAGTGATCTCTGCGCCCCTGTGGCCTTTTGCTTCTCTTTGCGATTCCCGCTCCAGCACTAAGAGATAGTACCAGCACCAGGAGATGCGGTTCAGAGTATCCACTGATGTCCCTCTGCGTCCCTCTGAGTTCCTCTGAGTCCCTTCGTGTCCCACTGACCGGGAGGTCCCGGCGATGGTAGGATTTTTGACAAGTCAGATAGCTAGATCGTGTTTTGACGCTATCTGGAGGAGAATTCTAGCGGCTGAATGCTCTAATTTCTCGATCAATACCAGGTAAATGCAGGAGCAGAACCCTACCAGACGGACTGTGCGAGATCTTTGCTACCCATTCCTTTTCTTATCTTACACTTTGCTTGCACGCTATTCTACCACACGTGTCAGGGATCTGGAGCTTAGAGCTTCTGCCCAGCTGGAGCGGTGCCCCACTGGTGGGAGATACCTGGTAGGGGAAACCCCGCTAGTCGACGGTAGGTCGCACAAGATCTCACTATCCAGCGGGGGGATAGTGAGATCGCCACCTCCCGAGCAAAAAACATGTACCACCTTTACGAGACAAATTGGGAACCTTAGAAGTTGACCTTCCCGAAATGATCAATCAGTCAAATCTAACACTTAGTCTTTCATCGGGCACCTGCATATCTTTCATTCGTAATCTATGGTACTTTCATCGTCCCCGAGCACAAAACAAGCATCCCTAACACATTGTAAATAGTAGATTATAAAATTATTAACCGTTTAGGTTTAGCATGAAGTTTTGAAAATTAGTGCCAAATTCAGCATTTTACTAAACTAATTTTATTTTGAGAAGAAAAAATAGAAGGTATTACTTTTTGACTGACGTACTTTGAAGATTTTCTCTACTTGCGATCCTTTCCGCTGGCGACGATATTTTTTTTGAGAGACTAGTTCGACATTCAGTATATTTCACCAATAACACAATTGTTTTCTACATTGCGAGATATTAAAATAAGATTTTTACCTGATTATCTGTGATTCTGGTTATAAGAGAACATCGCAGATTCCATGAAGCAATGACGCGTGGCAATAGTTTAGATTTTTTTTACAAACACGCTACAAGTGTTGAAAGTTACTACTATGAAGGTATATTCAGTGAGATTCTAACAAAATTCATCAAAGATGATACAGTAACAGTTTGCTAAACAAATGTATTGGAAAAAACTACCCTGGGGTCCGTCCTCACGATTGTTTTTCTCGTTCGAAACAATATGATATTAATAGGGGAATGAGCGCTATCAGTAAAGTGAACAGTTTTAATAATACAATGAGTTATTTAATACCCTTGTGGTAAGTATTTTTTATACATTGCAATATATTTAGAGAAAAACACCGGCAATTATAGTTTGTAATGAAGTATTTTTACAATTATCAATGACATGTGCATTTCCAAAGAAAGTGAATTTCTTTGAAGTAGATTTAATCAAAACGTCCGGTGAACTGAAATGTCAACTACATTTCTGACTGTTCCTTAGAATGACGTTTTGGCACACATTCAATTATTATGTATGACAAATGAGAAACCAACATGCAGAAGCATTCATCTTGATATACAGCTTAATTAATGCAACATGCAACGCTTACAGAGATCGAAAGAAGCAGGAATTAAAAGTATTAGCAAGAAATACTTCGGCGTCTTTTATTGGGGTTTCGAAAACATCTTTTTTGTATACCAGTATTATAAACGACCTTTCCTGTTGCAAGAAATCGTTCATAATCGGGCATTTTACGGTACAAATGATGACGTATTAGATTTTATGGAACGATTGATTGTGTCATTACAAATTCAGCCAATCGCAGTGAGAGAATTATGGGGTGGTAGAGGGAAACGGAACAGCCGAAAACGTTTTCTCGCACAGATGTTAAATTCCCGAGGCGTCACAAGATCGTTGTTTCGCAAAATTAAGTTTGATTCTCTTATCAATTTATAACGCTGATATACAAAAAAGAACGTATGCAACTCGTTTATAATGTTGCTTTATTGCATTCGTACAAATTTGAAAACTCGCTCCTGACGTCGCTCTTATTCAGAACGTACTAGTGCATTAAAGCTTAACATGAGAAACTAATTGAATAATCTACAAGTATTGCCAGGATTAAGTAATTTTATTCAAAGTAGAAAAATCGCAATGTTCATTTTATTTACATTTTACGGAATTTGTTGATTAGGGAATCAATACATCTGTATATATTCTTAGTGAATTTACTGAAATGTTTAAAAATATGTTGAGACGTTGCCTTGCCCTTAGGCTTTTCTTGAATGTTTTTGGCGTTCAAGAGATTTCTGTCCGTATCTTATTCGCTGAACCATTAGAATTCGTAAAATGATCTACTCAGAGAACTGTGAACAATGTAGACGAAGTGTTGAAACAGTGTGTCGAAGATAGACATAGATGAACATGTTCACCTGGTGAAAACTTGGAAGGGGCCCGAAGAAGAAGAAGAAGAAGAAGATGAAGAAGAAGAAGAAGAAGAAGATGAAGAAGAAGAAGAAGAAGAAGAAGAAGTAGAGGAAGATGAAATGATATAGACTCAGAAGTAAATGTTGCTGAATCAAGTATACTGTATCTGCTGTATCTGCCTTACTCGATTGAAAGGGTCAATAGTTCAAGACCCCATCTTCGACATAAGATTTATAATTTAACAAGATTTTTTCATAATCATCGTTTATATTATTATTATTTCATAATTCATCTCTGAAGTAGTAAGCAGTTAGTAACAGTATTAACCGACTTCAAATGACGTTTCACTGTCTCATATCTTAGGAAGATCCCCAAGTACAAATATTTAGAGGAGAGTAACTTAGCATGAAACTCCATTCATCGCCCTACAAATGCAAATGGTCTAACGCCCACGCAGTCCATACATACTCTACTTGCGTGTCATATTAATTTCAGTTCTAGTAAGAAGTTCTAATTTCTCTTCGAGAAAGAAGGTTCGCTTCTTTATAACCCTTTTTTTCATAGTAGAGTGACCACAAAGTAGTTTTGCCGCTACCTTCCACTGTATAATAGTAATCACGAGAGGTGAGAAATGGAGTAGTAGTAGTAGTATAAGAATACTCCTGTCTTACATTGATCTCAAGACACATTCTGCCTATGGTTTACGTGACAAATACAAAACCCATTTTCAGTCCACACATGACAAATTCCCAAATGCATTTTACACCGAAATACTGGCACGGCTTGTCTTGCCTCACTTAACTACTATTACAGTATTTTAATGGGAATAAATACCCAAAGTCCACATGTGTTCAACTTATTCATATAATTTAGCTAGTTAAAAAAACACGCACTCCCCGCAACATGTAACAGAGGAGGCAGACACAGAAGCCGATTAGAGTGAGAATGCGCATGGAAAATCGTTTATTCAGATGTAGTGGCCAGTTCGGAGCCCGCTCCTGCGGCTGTGTGTGGCCGAGCGACTATGAAGCTGTTCCGTTTACTTGATGTTATTACTCGCTGCTTAAGCGTGGTGACGCCAGGTCGTTCTATCTCGAGACCGCTACTTGCACAAGTCATAAAAAGTGCTGTGCTCGTCCCTGGGTCCTGCGGATGCAGTTTCCAACCTCCGTGGCCAAGTTCGACTCTGACAAATATCACGCTCCCCCACCCGGCCGAGAGTTTTTTTTTCGACAAACAGCTGGAGCATAAGGATTAATGGAATACGTGTTCAATCCGCGAATTTAAGTCGAAATATTTTAGTTGTAGCTACCCAGGGCAGTAAGTAAAGATTCAACTATCTGTACATTTTCGTACAATGCGTTGGAAATATCGCGGTGACTTGACACAAGAATGTTTTTATGAATTGGAGAACAAACGCAGGAGCTTCGCCGTCGACTTGGAAATGCCCAAGCGAAGATAATCAAATTGGCCTTACGAAACTTGCGTTTTTTTCGAAGCTAACTAAAACCTCACTACATGTACAACTATTTGAACCACCACTCACTATATATCGCTTTTTTGCGCGGGTTTTATTTATATACTTCCTTTAGCTTTTTCATAAAATATAAATATGTACTCGGCGCCTCCTGGCATACCCACTCTTAATTCTGTTGCAGCCCCCCGGCTTCTGGCCTCATCCATGGCCCACAGAACGCCTCGTGATAATCACTCACGTATCACCTCCTGCGACTCGTATAGCTCAGTAACAACACCCGTTGCCGCTGTTGCGTCGCTGATCTGGATGTTATACAGTTGTAGTTCAGGGGGTTACGGATTTTTGACACTAACTCCAGAGCTAGATGGAATTCAGCCACCGTCTGAAGAAGAATTCTAGCGTCGAACTGTTGTTAGGTACTTTATTATCGTTTCTGCGACCAAAAATAGGCAAATGCCTGAGTAGGGCCTAGTACTTTTAAAAACGTTTCGTGAGACCAGACATGTGCTTAGAATTTGTCAGGGTTGGGGCAATAGCACAAGGGGAAAATGAACATAGAGGAAGTGAATCCTGCAAGCTGACGTGTAAGTATATGCCTGGTCTCATGTTCCAGTGGGGTTAGAATACCTTCGTCACATTCCGCTGCATAACACGTACTTCATTCAAGGGACTAATGAATAGAAGCTTCGGTAAACGTGGAAACACTAAATTCTCGTTGTTACACACCGATTATCATCAACAGCATTTCGTCCCGGGTGGTAATGGTACTTAGCACCTGGATTCGAAGACTCGCAGATTCATTATCGCTGTAAACGATGAATTTTGGAAGCGTGGAAAGTCCCAGTGGGCCCTGTCACACCCATAGAAAATGAAATACACCTAGCCGATATCCACCGAAACTGAATCCACACACAGTGGATTGGTCACTCAGACTGACATTTGGGAGATAATATCAAACATCACAAGAAGTGGTTGTTGGAAAGATTCCCTACACCCGGAAGGCAGCTTGGATTTACAGTAGTGCTAAAAAAACCGTATCGAATCGTCTAATCGTGTGCATTGTGTATTTTCCTAATTCAGTCTGCTTTCAAAAATTTTAAACAAATATTTGTAGAAATTTCTAACCATATATTTGATGTATCTGATACCACTCCCTTCATAACTCGCTCGATTTTTTCAAATCAAGGGGTGTATTTTTAGGATTATATTGTAAATTACAACTGTGAGAAAGGTGACGCAGTTTTCTTGAGCACAACTGTACGTATACTTCAGGTGGTGAAAACCTTCCTAATGTTCCCTACCAAACTTCCAAACGAAAATTTTAATAAATAAATTAGCCACAGCATGAATAGAAGCTTCGGTAAACGTGGAAACACCATCACCACCACTAGTGCCACCATCTCTCGAAATTAAAAACACTATCATCACATGGTCTCTCTCCATCACTTCCATGAATACCAACATTTAAAACAATATCCCTGACAGAACTTGTGCTGTAGCATGAACGCCATGAATACGTTTATAGACCGTAGATATTTCTGTTCCCTCCTCTCTCTCCCTCGACCTCTCTCTCGCTCCCTCTCTCTGCCTCCGTCTATCCCTTTTTCTCATAATCTCCCTTCCCTACATCGCCTTTCGTCTATGTCTATCTCCTTGTAAATCTCTCCTTCTCCATGCAACTTTCTCCATCAATTTCATACTTCCCAATGCTGGTTCATTCTCCCTCGAGCATCGCCTTCCATCTCCAGCAAATCCGATGTTTTTCACTGCGCGCCATCTCCCATTTATTCCATCTGGCTACCGCAACCACTGCGTCCACTCCCAGGCGGAGATCTCTCCATAGGGTTGACGTCATTTCTCCGAACCTCCTCCCGTTGCCTGCGGCGGGGCGCTGTGGTCTTTCACTAATTGGGCGAAACGCCAGTCACCCTT
>BOPP01000155.1:1705814-1716725 GCA_017312745.1 Gryllus bimaculatus
ACGGGCAGTAGGAAGGCTGCTTTCTGAAGGCTAGACCCATCGTCGTGGCGTACAATCACATCGACCACGTGGACCCCTTCCCGGCTTTTATTAGCAGGTCAGGTTTGAGTCTCACCCCTTCGGCAACGTAGAAAGTGGCTACCGTGGACACCACGGCGACTGATTTCCGGAGATCTTCACTTCTATGAAGTTCTTGATCTCGTCATGACGCTTTGTTCTTGCTGGCTGCGTAAAAATGCACTGACCGTGATTCGTGGTTTCTACAGCTGCATTGCACTTACTGCAGTATACATCCTCTCTGGGCCTTCCTATAAGAGTAGTGTTATTGGTAGCGGTATTTGATCTCAATTAGAGTGCAGTGATAAAAAACTTGGGTTTCGAAGATGATAGACTTTCAGCCAGGCATTTCCATTCGGATCGTTTATATGCGCCCTAACCGCTCTCACTAGGGATCCCAGCTTCTCTCAGGCGGCTACCTCGTCATCGGCGCATTTCTTCTTACAAGCCCTTAAATATTGTTCAGAATAGGGCTAGTTTTAGTCTCAGTGATTTTGCGGTCTGTAGTGTAGGTTGGTAAAACTCTGTTAGAGGAAACATTTTACTACATATAAAAGCAAGATTTATCCAGTTTTGTTGTGTGTTCCTCTGCCGGAATATTGCCGTTGTTTTGTCGCAACATTACTAGGCTTCCTCTCTACTACCCTATAAGTATTGAGTCGATTCATCATTTCGTTCGATATTGTTTTGGTTTGGCGACAATTGTGGCGCCAGTGGCGACAATCCAGTATAGTGGCTTGTGATAGGCAGAAAGTATTCCTTTAAACATTGTCACCGGTGACGAGAACAGGTGCCTGTACGCTACCACATAGATGAAGGAAAGTGTGATTCAGCCAATCAAAAATAGCAACTTTCCTTGCCAAGGATCGTGTCCATCCACGGAAAATCATGTGTTTGATGGAACAAAGATGGTATTCTTTACCATGAACTTGTGCCGAACAACGTAACGATTACTTCTTCTGTGTGTAGTGAGCAGCTAAGACGACTTGCCGTTGCTATTGACAACAAAATACGAAGACAAAAGCCAGTCTTATTTCTCTATGATAACGCTAGTCCGCGTACAGGGCAATGAGCCAAAAATATGATTGCTGAACTTGGCTAGGAACCACTTCATCTTCCGAATCTCCCTTACCTCGCCCCCAGAATCAGATTTCCATCCTTTCCGCTCTCTTTCGAACCACATTCAGGGGCGAATGTTTCCTGGTGAAGCTTCTCTTGACCAATAGCTAATGAATTTCTTCCAGTCAAAACCGAACGAGTTCTACAGTCCAGGCATTGAACTGCTACTTGTACGGTGACAGGTTACAGATACGTGGAGTTGAATACATCACTCAGTGATTGTGAGTTCCAAGGCTTGGCAGTGACAGTGACAATAAAATGAAATAAAATATTTTAAGTACCGCACGAACTTATGCTCCAACCCAAGAGTATGGAAGAGAGTATAAAATTATTAACAAAGATCCAAACGAAAGTTTAGAAATGTTGTGCATTTCTGAACCGTGCAGCCAACAACAATAATTACTCGTGTATGCCTGGGTTTGTGTGAGCGATTCGGCAAAATTTGATGACGAAATGTAATAATCTTCTGGATGTAACAAAGTTTATTTACATGCAAAATCGAGACCGAGTTTTGAAGGTACTACTGATAAAGCAACACAATACCCTTCCTATCTTCATTGTTGTCACTGTATGTGTAACAATTGTATTTAAATGAAATTTTAAGTAACGTATCCGGCCCCCGCGTCCATACCAAAATTCATTGTGTTAGGAGTCCTTCTTGTCTTTCTGGTACGGCAATTCGTCCACCTTATTAGAATTCTCTCCAGTGTTTGTAACATGCGTCCTCCCCTCCCCCCTCGCAGCGGTCGCGCGTCGCTCGCGTCGTTTGCCAACCGGACGCGAGACGTATATGGGCGGCGTATGCAAATGCGTGATTCAGGGGCCTAATGTGACGGATCTCAGCGAGCGCGCCGCCCCGCGCCGCCCCGCGCCGCCCCGCGCCGCCCCGCGCCGCCTAGCTACAGCCTCGGAGCAGCTGATTCCGGGTCCTCTTCTCCTCCTTCCCTCGTTCCCCGCCATCCCGGCCGTTTCCGCGTTAGCGTTAGTTCGTCGTTCCCGCGTTAGCGTCCGCAGCAGACCTCTGGGTGTTCCTAGAAGCTCCAGCAGGCGGCCTTCCTGGCCCCGCGTGGCGCTTCGGCGGGGCGGCCGCACGTATGCCGCCGGCAATCAAGGTGAAAATGGAGAACAAAGAAGTATAATATATGGACGTAGGCCGAAAAAGTTCACATTGTTTCTGCGTTATGTCACTTGGTGTCTTCTTATGAGCGAGCTATCACTATAGTTTTTGAATCTTTTAGGCTATTGGGTAATTTTGGTTTATTAGTCGCGTAAGTGTAGTGCCCGTTTTCATCGGCGGGCGGTGATCTTCCCCCCTTGACTAGCGAGTCCGACGCCGACCTACGTCAGCTTCCGGGTTTTTCTCCAACCAGATATCTTCGCCAGCGGGACACCGCCCTAGCCGGGGCAAACTGTACGCTCCCAACTGGTCTCCCGACAAGTATGATAGTGCAGTGCATGTGGTGTGTGCATGCATGTGTGTGTGTGTAAATAAGAGGTCAAGATAGGACAAGGAAGAGTAAGGAAATATCGCGCGCGGTCAGAGGACCGTTTGTTAAGGTACTGCTCCGGCATTTGCCTGATGCTGATCGGAGAAACCATGGAAAACTGCCGATGAAATTAGTCGACCTAGCTATTAAGCTAGTGTCGAAAATCCTGCTACCTTCGAGACTCGAAGCTTAGGGCTTCCCGGTCAGAGGCACGACAGTGACAACAGTTGATGCCCTGAGCAATCTTTGCCGGTTCCTCTCCTCTTACACACTTACATTTAAATGGACTTCACAACAGTCCACAACCAGTCTAGAAGTTAATGATTGTCCCGGTTTGGATGGGTAGTTGACGTGCCCGGAAACCGATCAATCAGTTCTAAGAATCTTAAATGAATTTAATTTTTCAAATGTAGTACACATTCGAACATGACTGATGAGAGCGCAGACATTTATTTTATGCAACCCTCGTATATGTTCGTCATGTACTCAAGGAATGTGTACAGTAGAATGTAAAGCATTGGGAAAATTGGCATCACGGTTATCGCATGGTTGTAAATCTCGACACACTTCGTTCTATTCTGGTTATAGACTGTTGTAGGATGAATGCATACCTTTAAGTGTTGCAATACCAAATAGCACTTTCGGATTGCAATATTTGGAAGTGATAAAGAATGTGTTCTAACTTAATATTTTCTCCTCGCAATGAGTAAATAACGCTACTATATTTTTTATTTACTGCTTTCAACAAGAAAGTTCACAGAAAACGAAAGCCAACATAACAAATTACATTCGTCAACAGTCAAGTGGATCCTGATATGAAATCAATAATTTCAAGACCGCTTTCTGATTATGATAATAGAATTAAAAATTCTGAGTATTATCATTTTCAAAATACATGCAAATCTTGTAGCATTTAAAAACAGAATTTTTCTTTCAAGTCTCTAGAAGGCATTGGCCATCCATTGGGGAGCTATCACGGAGAACGTTCAGATTTGATTTCTGAAAATAAGAAGACACGTTATGTATGTATACATGTTACCTTACCCAAATATGGTGGCTGTTTGTAGATTGAGTTCAAAAAGCTGTGTTACTTTACAACAGCAGTGCTTGGTCTATCAAACTATATCCGATCATCAAACCTTTTTAAATAGAATACATTTAATTGGCATACACTTTAATACACATAATTGTAATTACACTTAAAATGATATATAATGTAGAATTTATTTCGTTATAAATGACACATTCCAGATATTTGTCACTTGAAGAGAACGGATTGACTTCTTCAAAAGAATAGAGTGGCACAGAGAAAATAGATCTGCAGCAGCAATTGGTTGATGTTAATAAACTTTACATAACAAATACAAAATAAACTTTACCTTCTTTACATGTCAAATTATATCTAATATTGTTATCATATTATTTCTAAGTAACTTCATATAATCTCGAATGAAAGACGTATTCCAATAAGGAGTTTTACTAATAATTTCAATAATCAAGAATAACATTTCTTGGAGATATTTCAGAGATGTTACGTTTAAATTTGTGGGAGAGTACAGTACTTCAAACTAAGAGAAAATAGTGAAAAATATGTTTTTGGCTTTCAACATGCAGAATTTAGAATATCGTCAAATTCTTTATTTCCGTCACTCCCATTTGAACTTCCTTCTGAAAAATTGGGTTCTCTTCATGATGAACCATCAACAATTTCTGTATTTGAAAGATGATACCAGAAATCCAGGAATGCACCTATAGTTCACTTTAATCAAAAATAAAGAGAAAACCTCATTAATGAAGGTTTTTGTAAATAATGCAACTAGGTAGAAAGAAAACTAGACACGGTATGACTATTTTGTGGTAGTTTTCTTTTCATAAGAGCAAAATGTATTGAATGTCTGCAATTTTCTTTCAATAACACCTAAAATATTATTTCTTAGTGCAAATTCTGAAGAAATAAAATATTTCGCAATCAAAAAACCAATTAAACATGTACATATTCAGTCGCTTATATTGGTCGGAATTTTTAGATATATTTCTGTATCGCACACAGTGTTTTTTCTACTACTCGTTTGTAGAGAAAGCAAATCGACGGCAAAAAAGGCATCGCGGATATTGCCTGCCCTGCGTCTCGCCCTGCCCCATTCGCCGGAGACAGTTCGCATGTTGGCGCGTTGGCGGGCGCTTTTCATGGCGCTTAATTACCCGCGCGGGAGCGGGGGCGCGGGCGGCGGCGCTCGTTCGGGTTATCGAGCGTCACAGTCGAGCGCGCGCCTGTACTTCGGTTGACGCGCGTAACGGCATATGTTCAGTTCACCCTGAGCGCCGCGAGCGGGACGGCGACCACGGGAGCGCGCGCCCGCACTCCCGGAAGCGACCGGCGGCGAGCGACGGCGCGACGGCGACGGGCGACGGCAATGGGCGATTGGCGGCGCTTGCGAGGAAAGCGAGGCGACGACGCTGCGGCCAATTGAGCCACGTCGGTGGGCGATGGCGTGGCTGGGCTGGGCGGATGCGGTATGGCGTGGACGAATGTCGTGCGTCGGGCGTGTGGTCGATGTGGGGTTGGCGTGGCGATGCGGTGGCGTGTGGCGATGGCGGTGGCGTGCGATGTCGGTTGGCGTGGCGATGGCGGTGCTGTTGGCGACATGGCGGTGTGTGTGCGTGGGCGATGGCGGTATGGCGTGGGCGATGGCGGAGGCATCCGTCCGTGAGCGATGGCTGGCGTGGGGCTGTATGCGTGGCCGTGAGCGATGCTGAGGCCGTGCCGATAGCGGTAAGGCATAGGGCGATGGCGGTGGCGTGGGCGATGGGCGGTGGGTGGGCGATGGCGGTTGGCTGGCGCGATGGCGGTGGCGTGCGATGGCCGGAGGCGTGAGCGATGGCGGTTTGGCGTGGCGATGGCGGTTTGGCGGTGAGCGATGGCGGTAGCGTGGGCGGATAGCGGAGGCATGGGCGATGGCGGCTGGGTGGGCGATGGCGGTGGCGTGGGCGATGGCGGTGGCGTGGGCGATGGCGGTGGCCGTGGGCGATGGCGGTTGGCGTGGGCGATTGGCGGAAGGCATGGGCGATGGCGGAGCGTGGGCGATGGCGGAGGCTATGGTGGGCGATGGCGATGGGCGTGGGCGAATGGGACAGGCAGTGAGCGATGGCGGGGGCATGAGCGATGGAAAAGGCGTGGGCGATGGCGGGACGACCGAGTGACGTGATGTTAGAATGACGGGACTATGTCAGAACAACAATGGAAAGTGACGATGGACGTTGGGAGGTGATGGTGGGCGATGACTGGACGGCTGAGAGATGGCGCAATGGTAGAACGCCGTAGAGATTGTTGAATGGGCCAGTAGCGGAATTGGGCCACGGGCAGAAGGGCAATTGAGCCACGTCGTGGGCGATGGCGGTGGCGTGGGCGACGGCGGGCTGACCGGGTGATCACTTGATGTCAGAATGACAGGACTATGTCAGAACAACAATGGAAGGCGACGATGTACGTTGGGAGGTGATGGCGGGCGTTGACTGGACGGCGGAATGATCGTGCAATGGTAGAACGTCGCGACGATTGTAGAATGGCGGGCCAGTAGCGGAAAGAAGAGGTTATGGTTACGACGATAGTGGTGAGCTATGCCAAGGAAAGGTGAGAAATCGGGACGGCTGGCAACCTGGTGGCATCGGCTGCTGGTGGACGATGGTGGGACGATTGGATGGATAATGTGATGTCTGAAGGGCAACGGTGGGTGAAGGAAGGCAATGGCGACCGATGGTTGGAGATACCGAGACGGCTGGGCGATGGTGAATGACGATGAACGATGGTGATCAATGGCGGTAAAGGTGAGGAATTGGGGGGCAATTGGTCGACGTTCTATGATGTTGGGCAACGGCAGGATTACAGGGTTACAAGACATTGTCAGGACGGCGGGGCGAAGGTGAGAGATCGGAACGATGGGACAATGACGACCAATGCTGAGGAAAAATGGCGGACAAATGGGTGATGTCTTATAATAGTAGACAGGGTTGGAAGCACATCCTGATCTTGACACGAAGATCAGATTCGCGGGGCGATTGCTAGCTATGGCTGGCTGTGCAGATGGCAATGGTGAACGAATATGTACGCCTTTCGACAGAGGCAAGCAATGGCAAACACACAGGAAGACGATAGCTACTTCACCTCAAGTGAAATTCTGACGTTATTCGAGATAAAAGCCAGCCATGTATCTTCCAATGCCAAAACTACCTTACCCTATCTCGCAGCCAAGTATAGATAGATTTATGACGTTTCCTAGATAAAAATAAGTGGTGAATTAACGTTTTCAACTTCTTGACTCAAAATTGCATTTTTTTATTGGGTCACTTTTCTTGTGTGCTATTGATATGTATTACTAGTTCTTAAAACTTTCCTTCAATTTATTGCAATTTAATATGGAATATACCATTGATCCCTCACGCAGTGGTGATCGCGTCCTTCCGCAATGGCGTTACTATGCCACTAGTGATGAGGAGATGATTGTGTTGAACTTAAATCATGAATAGAGTACTCTCTATCAATAGACTGTTACATTGAATTGCAACAACCTCGAATGTTTTCCTCTTCTATACCCAATAATCTCAACTCATTAGCTAGTTCCAACGATGTTTGCTGAGGGTGCAAAGCTAACAAAACAAACAGGAATTGTGTAGATCAGCTTCCGTGTTTGATCTAACTAATCACCGCATATGATGGTGGTCAAAGAGGGTTTGCAGCACGTTTCTTCGTGGTGTTCCTGTTTCTTACGTGAGCCATTGCACCATGGGTGCAGCGTCATTTAGATTATAGCATCGTAATCAGCAATCCAACAAAATCATCATTCCACTCCAAGCATGCGTACAAGGCTTGAACCTGGCATGTTAATGATGTGCTTAGAGACAGGTTGAGAGAGAAAGAGAGAAAGGGAAGGAGGGAAAAAGGAAAAGAGAAAGAGTCCAAAAAAGATGAATAGTAGCGTGTTCAAGCATGCGAATGAAAGAGAAATGGAGCATTGTGCTATGCCCAGCTCGCAGATGGGAGACGAGGAGGAATGGTAATGGGATGACAGGAACAATAAACGCTCTAAAAAGCGAATCGAGTAGATGACATAATAGGAGGATTGAGCGAAAGAACGACAGGCGACGAAATGAAGAGGTGTCGGGAAACTTTATAAAACTAATAACACTTCGGTGCCAAAGTATGTGGTGTTGGTCAAATCATTTAATTGGTTCCACGTTTTCAGAGCACGGAAGAAACAAAATAACATGACTAAATAATATCCGTTCTTCTCTTCTCGGTGGGTATACAATATCTTCCATTGTCAATAACACTAAAATATGAACTGCGTGTTTGTTCATTCAGGAATGTTTCCGAGTTCGTCAACTGCTGTGGTCATGGCTCTTGTTAATACAGTGAAACACCTATTCTGCGAGGTGGTGAAGTTCCTCCGATACTACAGACTGCGGATCATATCTCTCTAGGAGCCTCCCCAGCTTGGAGAAGCTCTAAGCTGCCTTCCCAACATGTATGGGAGTGCAGTACATTTAAGTGTAATTGAGAGGAGAGGAAAGGAAGAGGATAGAGGAAGGGGAAGCAAGATCGCATGCACTCCGTGGCCCATTTATTGGAGTATTAATCCAGCATTCGCTCGGCATTGATCGGAGAAATCACGGTCCCATCGACCCATTCCAAGGACCCATCGAAGTAGCCAGTCTCTGAAATTCTTCTCAAACAGCGGCTGAATTCGACCTAGTTTCCCACCATTGTTGAAACCCCACCACCGTTGGCACTCGAAAACGTAAGGCCTGCAGGTTCCAATCACTGCAGAAATAGCAGCAATGCTGACTCTGAGCCAACATTAGCGGGTCGCGCGATCGTCAGCGATGGTGCTATTCTGCAAATAATTCTCGCTGTCACCATTACTATTTCTGTCATTGGACTTGCCTACATCAACAATCGCATGACGCGAACGAGTCCGTTACTGTCGTCATCACGTACGCGGCCGCCTTCACGCTTCTCGTGAATTACTGTAGCCTTCTTTATTACGTTGCATGTCTGTATCTAAGCGCTCGCGCTGCCAACTGTAACACAATCGCCATGGTGTTTATTGGCACCATTTAATGATGTCTCGTGCCGATTGTAGCATGTTACGGTTACCACCAAAACGTTTTGCTCCTTATATCGTTTTCATTATTTATGAAATAAGCATATTTCTATAATTTATTATTATTATTCTCATAAGCAATATTAACTTCACCAGTTTCTTGCATGAATTGCAAACGAATGACCAGGGCGTATACTGCCAATATGAGTGTATACACGGATTTCCTACAACCTCGCCTGCAACTTTTGAACATACGCGATGACGTCCACGGTAGACGAACGAGTAATCTCTACCGTCTCTACTCGTTATTGTACGTAGGTAGTAGGTATTTTTCAAATCTGATGAGAGATTCTGGAGATTTTTCATTCTTGAAGGACATACTGCAGGCTCATTGGATGCATTTACATTGCTGATCTGCAATATCACTTTGAGAGATGTGAAAATAAACTCATAGCGCAAGCACATGCAAGCTAAATATGTTTATTCCTATGCACATCAATTCAAATCAGTCCTTTTAAATGCAGCTGCTTTGATTAAAAGTGTTACTCGGGCCATAACTTAGTGTCCCAATACGTGGCATTCCAAGTCTGTGGCAGGGTTCAATCAAGGCCATTTGAGAGGGGGAGATTTCAATAGCCCAAGCGAGTTAACGTAAATTTTTCTAGTGTTCTTTCATTACCCATCGGGAATATCAATATCACACAATTCACTTATCTCAAGTTTTGTCAGTTTTCGGTTCAGGAATATTAAGAGTAAGAAAAACTGTGAATTTGGAGAGGTTTCCGAACCTTTTAAATTTTCTTCATCATCAGGGTATGGATGCGTAGAACAGTCATCGTAGAACTGCTGTCGTTATCATCATCGCTGTTACCACTGTATTCTATATTACCCATTTACCTCTGAGCGGCATTGTCGTCGTTATTATTAGTCTCTCGTTTATGGTATAACAGAAGTGCAGACACACTGAAAGCGATATCTGGCGTTTTGACGACATTAAATGGGCGAGAGTGCATGGCAGGTTAGTGATAAATCGAACCGTGTTGATGTTAATGTAAATGCGAATAGCTGATATGCTGGTGCCGTTAAATGACGAGTCATCCGTGGCGGTAAATACACAGTCGTATTGGAGAATTTTGGAGTGGTGATGAGAACCATAGTGATGACGAAGACGTCTGCAAAACCTCTGCGTCGAAGAAGACAATATCAATAGAGAAGCCCACAGGCAAACGTGTAACTAGATTTAATGCCACACTGTTTGCGATTGTCGTCATCTTCAAGGTCATCACCCATCAACCACATCACCAACTTAGGCGTGGTTTCTCCATCGTAACAATCCTACCTCTTCCCCGCGACGAAACCGCAGCTCATGTCCCAACCATGTCGCTCTCATCATTACCTGCTACACCGAAGTCTGACTTGCGTTGGTTGTAAATCGATTCCCATGCCGTGATTCCCCGCCGTCTCGCGAACCTGGGTTGCGACGGTTGTAAGTCTGCCACAGCGTCATTGTCTCTTCCAGCCTAAACGCCTGGCCTGCGAGTGGTGGCAATCTCGCCACTTTCAGCGGTGAATAAAGCTCCGAACTTAACCGCCTTCAGCCAGGTTTCTGACAAGCACTGGTGGGTCTGTGAAGCCCTGAATCGCTTGTTGGAGCATCGCCTTTGTGTGGGCACGTGACTGACAAGCCAGCAGATATGAGTCGCCGCCATGTCTGCAATCGCTACCATTCTCTACCTCCCTCCTCTTCAGCATGGCTTTCATTAGCATATTGGTCGTAAGTCTTCCGTTTTGGCTCATTAGTAGTTCTCTGCCACTGTGATTACCGTTATCGTCACCTTCACCAACCATTAACAATTCTATTCAAACGCGATTCCTCCACCCACCAATATTCTTGGCCTTTGTAGACCCCGTCCCCCTTCGTCGCTCCGTCGCCGGTATCAACTCGTCTCCTTCGCTCTGCCACTCCTGGCACGCAATCACCTCTCCCATCCGTCTCTCCATTCCCCCGTCCGCCCACACCGTCGTATCCTCGCTCGGTTTCTCCATCGCCATTCGCATGTTGCTCTCTTCCTGAACTCGCGACGCGGCGCCGTCCTTGCGTGTGACTGACAGGCGAACGAAGGAAGGAACGGGGGGCGGGGGCGGGG
>BOPP01000155.1:1726413-1737133 GCA_017312745.1 Gryllus bimaculatus
CGTCCATCGCGCGTGTCGAAGCCTCTGAAATTATAGCACGTCCTCGTGTCGTTCATGAATATTACATCCCGGGATAACAAGCGTTCCAGCAGACTCGGAAGTCCGAACTCATCCTCTGACGGGTCTTCGGCCACGCCAGTTACCGGATCGCTGATTTATCTACACAAAGGCCCCTCGCTCGCCAGGCAAGGAGCGGCCGACCAACCGAGCGACCGTCCGACCCGTAGGACGACAGGCAGGGGGAGAGGGGGCAGTTTTTGCTAGAAATGATTGGACGACGTAATAAAAGGAAATGAATATACCGCACGATCCCTTGCCCGCAAATGCCGATCATTGTCGTGCTGAGGGTTACGGCGTCGTTTGGATGTCCGGCATAGCATTCCACGCACGAATTAAATGCAGTTAGCGAAGCTCTTTCGACGGCCAACGCAGACACACCCTTCACGCACAGAGGAACTCCTACAGCGACCGGTTGTCAGGCGGTATTTATGTAATTCCGATGTGACCGCGGTGTTGCTCTGCGATTCTCGTCACGCGAATCTATTCTTAAGTTATTTGTTAAAAATAATACGTCCGGTGGAGTAAACGCAGGCCCACTCCTCGCTCATTTCCATACGTCAGCTTCGGACTCGTTTTTACCTTCGCGAACGTGTATCGCGAAACAGGCGCGAAGGCAACATTTTAATGGAATTACGTGTCTCAAGGCTTTAATAATAAGCAATTATAATGCAATTACCGGGGCAATTATCCGCCGTTGTAATTTGATTAATCGCGTAGATAAGCACGCGGCTTGGGGGATGATGGTAATACAGATGTCAGTGGACGCTGCATCATTAAACGAGGCTGCCACGCCGGATGAGTCGCGAGTTGGTGATCAAGGACGATCGTAGGCAGGGGTGGGATGAGGGGGGGGCGGAGATAAAGGAGCTGGAGCAGGAAGGCTCGTAAATGGACTTCGTTTCGGGCTTAGAGTTTTTTATTGTGATTTCTATACATCCCATAAAGGCGAAAGGTCTCTTCCTAGTCTCCGTGAGCCGGTTATGAAGGGAAAGGATGGGACCTACTCCCCCGAATGGCGTGCCACATCGGGGTAGACGTGATGGTTGGACCGGCTGACATGGTTTCGGGAAACTACCACTGCCTCTGTAGTGTGTCTGAAAGCAACGTTCTCAGGTTCGAGTCCCGACGGTGGCGGATTTTCGAACAAGCCAGAATGCTAGATCAAATTTAGCCACTGCCGAGAGCAGAATACTATTAGCAAGTCCAGCCAGTATGTTTCCAAGGGTTATTCGATCACAAACGGGTAACGGCGATATTTCCTTCTTCATTTTTCTCCCCTCTTTACCCTCTTTACAAGCACCCTTACGCTTACGAGTACTACACTACCACACACACACACGCACTCACACAACTCACACTTACATGCACTACACTATCTCTCTCTTTCTCTCTCTCTCTCTCTCTCTCTCTCTCTCTCTCTCTCTCTATCATCTATCTATCTATCTATCTATCTATCTATCTATCTATCTATCTATCTATCTATCACACACACACACACAAACGCACACGTACGCGTACATGTACTCCATTACCATTCACAGCACGCCAGGAACTACCACACGTTCCACTACCACACGCATTGGAAGCTTACAGCTTGCCCCAGTTGGGGAACTGGCCTAACTAGCGACTTCTGGAGAGGGGGAATCCTCGCAACCTGACGTGTAGGTGAGCGCCGCATCTCAAATTTTTACACATAGGAGGTTTCTAGCTACAGCAGTTCATGTACCCAGAATCTCGAACTCAATCTAAAAATGAATCATTATCTTGAATGATGGGAATATGGTGTACGTTTTATTCCCCGTTGTACCTGAAACTACTCCATGCAAAAACAACTGGAAGGCCCGGGTCGTACTTTTCCGCTCTAGATTGGAGGAGATGATGGGAAGGGAAGGTAGTGGTGGCCTTTGTATGGAATCTGCTCGGGCACATGACGAGATGTGATATGATCAGGAAAACAATGGAGACCACCTATAGGTGCAATCAATTTGGGAACTGGTTCCCGACAGATCCCCCCATGTACAACTCATAAAGGGAATTTTCGGTACTCGCCTGGGATCGATATCGTGATTTCCTAGTCGAAGGCTCCCTCCATAGTCAGGAATTGCCTTAACAATACGATGCACTGATCAATATTCCAAAGAAAAGTATTCGATTAAATAATCTGCATAAATTAATTACAGTCGTAAAAATTCAATATAAAATTCTAGTAATATTGTTTTATTCATTTTCTCTCATTCTCTCTCTCATTCTTTTATTCATTTTCCTGCCTTCACTAAAAGGTAGAGTTTTAACTATGTAGTAGCCAAATAAAATATTTTCTGGTACATAAAAGAATGTTATACATGTGGAAACTGCCGAATATAATAAACACATTGACATTTAATGAATTAGTTATCATTTGGGACTGTATCATTCTAAATCACTCAGTTACAAATATGATACCTCAGCTTCAGGGCCTATCTCTATTAGTTTTTTCGTCGAGATTCCTATTGCACTCGAGTTTGCTTTTGGGTATCAATGTATCTTCCACTATTTGTGACTGATATGAAACTATAATTATTCAAATTATCGTTCTCCGGGTTCTCGCATTTAGTAAGTTGGTTCCTTTATGGAGGGCACAGTAAGGTACCATATAGCAAAGGGCAAGATAACGCCAATCTGTAGCCGATTTGCCTTTGCTAATAGTTTTTATTACGCGGAAGATAATATTTTGTCAGTTCTAGCCAAAAAAAAGCTCGTGTCGCATTCAGAATTCATTTGCATGTGGCTTAGATTACGGATCCCAGAATGTATAAAGTCGCCCCATCTTCCCATCTTGCCATTGATTTTCTAATTGAGATGTGTCGTATTTTAAAAGAAAATTACTAGAACACACTACAAGGAGAAACAAATTCTAATTCTAATGATACTACTATCAAATGCTATATATTATATCTTCTACAGCAACTTCTCAAGTGTTAAATTTAAAAAGGAGAAAAAGCAGAGTTTTAACACAATAAGGGAATAAAATGTGACTACGTAAGACCTTTAGAATTCTCGGGGGGCCAGGACCCCCTTAACCTTCTCCTGTGCGCAAGCTCATGCTTACATGGAGCAGCTGAGAAAATAAGAAGTAGCCATGCAGTAGTAGGAACTCTGCACTATTTGGGGAACGAACGCAACTGACTTAGTACAAAGGGATACGAGTACAATGGAGTCATTGAAGCATTTGCTAACACATGCCATTTCGCTAATTTTCCAAATCTCCACTAGATAGTTTACTGGAACACTCTCGATAGTCATTAGAGGTTTTGCCCCGGAAGCATTCACAACTTCAAGTTTCAAAATAACGCATTAGCATACAGAGCGTATAATAGCAGGTTGTCAGGTGGAACACCATACTCTATAATAATTGAAATCCATGATGTTAATGTTTCAAGAATGCAAAAAGAGAACGAGATGTTCTTTTATTTGATTTCTCGACGTAGCTTTAGTTTTGCAACCAAAACGGTTAGTCAGTTAATATCGGATAAACAGAACATTATATGAAATTCTTGTTTCATTATTCCTTCTTTTCAGTACATGATATTTGGTCTGATGTTCCAAAGAAATTCGTGGACATATGAATTACATTGGTTTCATGTCACTGGTACATTTGATTGATGCTGTATTAAAATTTGGAATATATAAAAAATATTTCTTACGAATAGCATCCTGTGCTGCGATCCTATTAATAAAAAGATTTACTCAACATTTCCATACTTTTACTTAGACGCCACATAATTTTTATTTTGATGTCGAGATCTTTTGGTGTTGTCTGATAGCAAAAAAGGTTGACATTTTTCCATTCGTCAATCTGCCAGAGGGACACCGCCTCACCCGGAGCATGGTCTATGTTGCCAACACAACAGCAACACAATAGTTGCCGGAGCATGGTCTAAGTTGGTAACGCAACAACCCGGACCATCAATTCACCAAAAAGGATTTCTCCGGATTAAACTGGAGGATGCCATGGTCAAAGTTTCCCGACTTAGGTGGAAGTGTGGTGTAAGTAGTAGTGCTGGTACCGAAAATCCACCACCCTACAGTTGTTTACTCTATGAAAATTCATAAACAGAGAAATCCTGAAGTTTGTGGTGGTAAATTTTTGGTACTGGCAATAAAGCCAGGTGAAATTCAGACGTTGTCTGGAGGAGAATCCTAGTGGCCGTAATTTTCCGTGGTTTCGCCGCTAAACACCGGACGAATGCCTGAACAGTACCCTAACATATGGGTTACGGTCTACGCGCGATCTTTCCTTTTCATTCCTTGTCCTCTTCTCTCCCTTTACACGCCTTCACATACGTACACCACACTACCACATAAGTCGAGAAACAAGTCGGTCATTAGGAGCTTACCCCGGCTGGGGGCGGTGCCCCGCTGGCGAATCCTGCTGCCGTGTAAGTAGGCGCTGGATCTCACGTTTCAGGCTTAGAAATACCAGTCAATCAATGAAACAATCTGAGGTGTAGGTCGACGCTAGACATATTAGTAACCAGTGGCAAAGGAACACCGTCGCCTCTCGGTCTAAAACATTCATTTCGCAAACGGAACTAAAAACTATAACTATACCAGTTGTCCTCCGGGCCATCAATTTACCAAAAAAGATTTCTCCGGATTAAACAGGGGGATGTGGCGGCGCATCGAATTTGAAATGGATATTTTCATTTTTGGTGGTACTTTGTCCTTTGTACATCTCGAAGGTTTTTCGCAAAAATGGTTCCATTAAAAAAATTGATGAATAGCGCAAAAATTGCTAATAAAAAAGCGCGAGCCTGTATGTCATTTTGAAATTTAGACCACTGCAAAAGTTGATAGTTTTTTACACCCCTTCTACAATTACATATTTAAAGATAGCATATTTTCCTATGAAATTTTTCCCCTCAAAAATAAGTCATTAAATAGGTTAATGTGCGATATTTTTAAAATATAAATAAAGTTTACATTTTTTAATAATATTTCCACAACTATTAGAAAATACGTAGACATCGTTATTTTTTTAAAAAATCTATAATTGTTTGATCGAAAAGGGCAAAGTTTACATATGTACACGGAATATTTTTTTCCGATTTCCTTTTAAACCTCTGCTATGTCGAAAATTCCAAATGTAGAATATATTTTGAAACTGTCTTTCGAAACGAATTTTCACCCTCCTTCAATTACATTATTAAAAAAAGAGATTTTTCTTATTATAATATAGTCTTCAACTATACAGTCTTCAACATGTTAAAATCATTTCATACACCTTTTCCAATATTGTATTATCCCTCCGTAGAACCGTTGTATTATCGAACATTTTTTTCATAGATTAACAGAGGAAAGTTGAGGTTTTCCGCCGTGGGCCTAGCTGTAGTTGAGGACTGAAGAAGAGTGGGAACGTAGGGGCAGGACGAAAGGACGAAGGCCGTGACTGTGTAGCGTGGAGGAAGTCTCATCTGCAGAGACTCCCACGGCGCGCGGGGACGAATGCCAGTGAAGAGGTCAGGGAGAATGTCGGCGAAAATGGAGCGGCCAGAAGAAATGATGCCCCACCTCCTTCCCACAGCGACGCGTACTTATACGCGCACGAAAATACACTTTCGCATACGTACGTGCGTGCACACACACACACACACACACACACACACGCTCCTCTTTCGTTCTTTCTCTCGGACGCACGCTCTCCTCCTCTCTGTCTCTCAATCTGATCCTCTCCGGGTCTCTCTTCTCTCAATCTTTCTCTCTGCCTCTTTCTTTCTCTATCTCTCTGTATCTGTGTGTGTGTGTGTCTCATTCACTCACTCTCCAACACACATCACCATACACGAGCGAGCGCATTCACGTACTCACGTGCAGTTACGCACTGCGCCCGCGCACATTCCACCGCCCTCCACGCCTTGTGCAAGCCTCGTGTCCAGCGACCTGCAAGAATAGCGATATCATTAACTTAGTGTTATTTACAACTCTCAGATTAAAGTAGATGGGACAGCAATCATTCGTCAGGTAGTACAATGCATCCCTAGATACTTCACACCTTATACCGCAAATGAACTAATCCAAAACTAGGCGAGAGCTTACTAATCAGAGTTGATGGTCAAATGCTGGATTTTTATAAGTTAAAAAAAAATATCCACATCAACTGCGGCTTTTCTGTAAGATTACAGTAAGGTGATTGAAGATATGTCAGTATATGTTATAATAATATACACAGTACATATGGTCAAAAACGATATTAGAGTTTCTTAGAGACTAATTGCTATTCAGAATTTTAATTTTTTTCTTGTAGGATTCTTGAATGAAGTTAAGTGTGAATATAATATTTTTTAAACAAAATACCCTGATTTTCATTCCACAGCCGTTCTTAGGGCAATTAAAATTGTTTTTCAATTATTTTAATTTAATATTGTTAATTATTTTGAATGGAAATATTGATTGAAATGCATTTAGTTTACCATATCCGCATCAAATCTTTGCGTTAATCAATTACATTAAAAAATAAAATGGGTTTGGGGTATTTTAATTATTAGCAAGAAATATTACTAGACCATTTACTAGGCAACTTTTTGTGACATATTTATGCATATATTGCTCCACATCCCAAACAAGAACCAAGTACTTAATTTCACTCTCCTCTATCTCGGAGGCCACGCGAAACAATTATTGAAGGTTCTCAGAAATGATTTTAGATATTAATTCTGGAAGTTCCGTCTTTCGAGTGAAAGGGAACGTGTTAAATGAAGATATGATGAAGCAATGTAACGTTTCAATATTTCCAACCAACTTTCGTAGTGATTGTGCATTGAAGGTCGCTTATAACAGAATATTTTCTTAATGGTTTTTTTTATAATTTTTATTATAATAATTATTATATATAATTATATATAATAATAATAATAATATATATATATATAATTATAATAATTATTATTATAATAATTTTCTTAATATTTTCTTAACTAGTTTCTTAATGGTGCTACATAAAAACGTCGGATCATCCATAATTTTACTAACATAAACGAAATAGGTGTTGGTTCTGTTGTGCTTTACATTGATCCAATTTGTCAATACGTAAACGTTTATCAATAATATTTCAAATTCATAAACCTTACATGTTTTATGTGAAAATACTTTATATGAAAACACATTTTTACATGATTAATTTACTACTGAAAAATTTCGACTGATGTGACTATGAAAAGGGTAGGAGATACGTGGCTACCTTGCTGCACGTCAACCCAATGCTTTTCTATGTGAATTTCATACTGTTTGCGTGTGTGTCTAAATTTGAAAATTTTTAGTGGTGTGGAGAAACGCGATATTGTTTACATGTTGTTTCGTTTTGTTTTCGTATAAAGTGCCATATACACTAACGTGGTCCACAATAGGCGCAACTTACGGATGCGATAACCCCTTTTTGAAATCGACAATAAAATAATTAAATATATATCTTTTGCTTTTAATCCTTAATATAAGTGCTTTTAATTCTTTTTAACGAAAAATAAGATGAGATGAAATAACGCAAATATAAAATAATATAAATATGTATCTTGTCATATTAAACATGACGGCAGAGGGGCAAAGTGTATGACAGCAAAAGGTAGGGAAAAGGTTCGCTTTTTCGAACATTAAGAACGTAAAGGCATTTGTCCGTAAACGTCTGGAAGGCGGGAGTGGTAGGACAGCCGCTCTTTCCTTTAACCTATACAAATCCCTAACACTTTCTTACATCGAATTTATAAAAAGAGGGCAGCCTACGTGTTTTTGTTTTTCTTATATCTACTTAAGATGTTAATTAATTACTTCACTCAAGAAAAGCAATGACTAAACTACAATAAACTTAAATTAAACCATTTAATTCCCTATATTGCATTGCAGCAAACATTTTCAACCCTCTACAATATAGATAATTACGTTTTTTAAAACTCATGTTGTTGTTAGTGTAGTCATTACTTACACACGCTACGTCGTAAATCTCCTTTTTTATGTACTCACCCAAACTTCTTTACAGAGTCCTGAAGACACTCCCGAATCGCATAAATGTTCCGAAATGAAATAGAAGCCAGAGGGCTCACGTTGCTTTTTCACTGCCAGCGATGTCAACGTGAAAATGTAGTTGCACTCTTAAAACGCATGGCGTTCAGGAGGAGACGTAATTCAAGATGCCCATGTAAATGTAGATCGATGAACTGTGAGCTGTAAAAAAAGTCGCCCCACCTGTATCGTAATTTCTTTCCGTGAATTGATGATCGCGATATCAACAAGTAAACTTACACTTGGGAATGTACGGAATAAATAATTGTTTCGGTATTATGTTTCACATTAATTGTTTGATCCCAGTCTCTACACATGTTTTCCGTTCTTTGTGTAATCCAAAATGTATATATAAAACGGTGTATTTGTAAAACAATGTACGGGAATGGGGAAAAAACATCCACATGTAGATAGCATCAGCTTGGAAAAATTAACACCCCGCGATCGAGAATCTTCTGACGTTCAATTACATGGCTTGGTGTGAGTTTGCACAGCAAAATAGTGTTTTCTCTCCTCCCCTATTTATACGTCATGCTATGTAGCCGCGTTCTTACAAATTAACGTTTTGCTTGCAGAGTGCCAGTAGTAGCCAGAGACACTGAAAAACGAAGAAACCAAGACTGTCAAAGCCATGACAAAAACTATTATTTTCCCAACCGTGTTGTTTTAGAAATATTCATAGTAGCAGTAAATTTTTTATTTGCACAGTGCATGTAACACATATGTAAACGTACTTCTGTATGTGTGATTGATACACAATTTTCTTCACTGCTCCTATGATTATTATGATATTATGGTACATAATTATCCATTATTTTTCTCATTGTTTATTTTTCTACTTTTTGGTACATCATAGTATTTGGTTCGTCATTATTAATTGAACAAAATAACTAAATCAAAAACATTTATTATTATTATTATTATTATTATTATTATTATTTCATATTTTTGTAGATCTTTGTGAACTTCATTAAATCATCGATTTTGTTTTCGTTTATTCTTATTTTACAACATCCGATAATAGTATATGTAAAATAAGTTATTAAAGTTTTTAAAGTTATTCTGATTTGATGAAATGAATCGCGAAAATTCGTTTGGGGTAAAATCCGTTTCGAGTTCGAACCCGTGTTTCCGCCGTCGCGTTATCCACTGAACGTTTCCTTTGGCCCAGGCCTTTGAACGCTAATCCAGATCAGTGGTTTCGTCTGCTGGGATTGGTGTGTCCTCAGCCGTGACGTCAAGCGAGCAGCTGCGCCAGCTGGTCCCCGCGTCCTCACAGGCCACGTCGCGACAGGCCGCCGGGCTTTGTCATTGTCCTCAGCGAGCGCACGAGGAATAGATTTCCACATTGTTCTGCGCGCTCTTTCCAATGAGAAGAACGAATCTCCAGCCCCGCGATCGCCGCCGCCGGGGAAGAATTTATATTCCATCACTTTATTGACGTCGTCCTATAAAGGTATGGGCGGTTTAACCGAAGCGGTTGTTACAGCCATTTATCGTCATATTACAAGGGAAAAACATGGATTCGTATTTTTCAAGGCGTCGGGCGGTTTATTTTTGTGCGCCGCGACGCTGCCAGTTCGTGTCCGTGCCGAGAACGGGTCTCGCTTCCTGTGCGCACTCGGTTCCCCCACTCCGCCCCACTGGCCCCCAAGGTTTCCTCGCGATTGCGTCTGTATTGCCGTTTGCGCAATGAGGCATCGTCCATGTTTCCGTCGCGATTGTAATGTGGTTCGTTTAACAGAAAAAGACGCCATATAACTTGTTTCTGCGATTTTTATCATATTCCTCCACATGAGCTCATTGACTATTCTGAGGACTAGAAAACCTATTCTCGGAACAATCAGTAATTCTTTATTAGCCCGAGATCTCTGTCGTACAACGCTTAACAGTAAGTTTTTTCATAAACGTGTCCTATTTAATTGATTACTTAACTTCATCCTCATGCTTTGAGCTTAAGGGATCCCTGCTGTAACTGGGTCATCTACTATATGTATTCATTCTGATACCAGAAAAGTACCATTTATGTCTACAATTTTATACCGTGTTCTCTCAATTAGTGAACTAGTAATGCTTAGATATTTTCTGATGTGTTTATTTCGTACATAACATCCCTGAATTGCCAAGATAATTAAGAAATTTTATACGGCTTACATATTCTTTTCGTATTTTCATGTATTCTCATAGCGTGACACATGTAATAACATCGACTTGTTTTCTAATATTAACTTCAGATAACCTGGCAGATGACGTTCCAAAATTTTGATATCCATATCTCAACGATTGTGGAGCATGTGAGCACTATTTTGTCCTCCCTAAGTGCTCTTGTTCTTAAGCTTCCATCCAGATGTTTAAATAATACTTGTTTAATATTATAATAACTAAATAAATTAATAAATCAATAAAAAATGATAATTAAAAACAAAACTCTCAACATAAATAATGCTTCAAAAGCGTTAGGTACGAAGGCAAGCTAGACGCCGTTCGTTTTACTGACACTTCCTATTAGCCTTGCATTAATCTTTTCTCTTGGCTTCGTAGTTATTTGTTCCGGCTAGCATCATGGCCTGCTAGGCGCGCGCGCACTAGCAACTGATTTCCGTTCTTCATTCATCTTGTCTGCCCCGCCCCG
>BOPP01000155.1:1743665-1765555 GCA_017312745.1 Gryllus bimaculatus
AGCAGAGGTGGCGAAGGATGTGGCGGTAATACTCGTCGGCGAGGGGGGGGATTGAGGAGGTGGCCGCCTGGTTGACCTCGGGGCGCCTGCCCTCCGACCCGACCTCCGAGTGGCTGCGCGGCTGCGTGCTGTGTGTGAACGATGTGGGTCCCCAGTCCTAACGACCCTGACTTATGCCGGGGATTAGCTTAGATTAAAACTTTTCATGATTTAGCCTCGCGAAGAACAAAGGTGGGGGGCTGCATTATCTAGAGAACCGTCCGGAGTCCATGTTCGAATGTCATTAAAATGTGTAATCTAAATTACATATCTGTGTGAGTGTTAGGGGAGTCAGTGGCTTTGCATACGGGCCTTTTAGTGGGAATGTGATAGAAATCAGGGAATGCCAAATGCGATATTCCTGCCACTGGACTTGAGAAATGGCGCTTTCAAAATTGAGGTGTCGTTTTTACATTATCAGATAATGCACGTGGAATATTTTACAACTTGGTTTCGTACATGACCATCCCTTGTTTATGAATATAGCTCTAATCTCAGAATTTTTCCTGTTAACCTTTCAACATTCTTCTTGTATGCATGAAACTCTTCTACTCTTTTGTGCGTATTAAATACTTCTACCCGCTTTATCGTATTGTGTTATCACACTGTTTTAACCATGAGAACTACCTGTAACTACCTCGCAGATAATTAAACTTCTTTGCCATTAACTTGTTCGAAAACATTCTTGAGATTTGGCGAAGTTGAGTCTTCTAGAAGGTCAAATAACCTCCATCGTTTTGTGGGCAACCGCTTTCTTGCAGTGTTGTCTTTATATTGAGTTCTACTTTTATTGCAGTCATCTGACAATTGTGAGATATTTGCAACGAACAGAATGAAAACAATCGGGGAATATAGATTCACGGAGACAGGTCGACATCGGGCAGTTGCATTTAAAACGCAGCGCCAAACTCTACATTTAATATTCTTATTACTTCAATGCGTGATTTGGTAGAATGAAAGTATATGACAAATATATGTAATCTGAGAATGTAAATTCTATTCTATGTATTCTCAGTATTGTTATTTGCATTATCTGATTATTTAATTATTCGCATAAATCAAACTTTTTTCGTTTTCGATTTCAATTGTTCCTTAGTTTTCGTTCTTGCATAATATTTGACTTATGATCTTCCTGGTTATTGACAGATTTAATGTGTATGCCAGGTCTAGGGCAGTCAATATATATGCTAGGTTATAAGCTAATTTCAGCATTAAGATACCGTGAATCCCCTCTCCGCGAGAATAATTCTTTATTCTCTGGAGACATCAATGCGGGATGGAGAAAGAAGCCTAGCCTCGATCAGGGAGAGCAGAATGAGAAGCATGGGTTGGAAGAACGATAATAAAGAAATGGGAGTAACATGCTAATAAAGTGAACGAGGCGTGAAATATCACTTGTGTATAAAAATGACAAAGAAGTTGACAATCATATAAATGACAGTCGTACAATTTAAAAGACGCAATCGCCACACACCTCCAAAATATGATGCTGTTGCGAAGGACACTAGCCGCCAAATGAGTATCACTCATTTAGGATAAAAATAGTAAATTTTTGTATATAATCCTAAAAACAATTGATTGACTGCGCATGCAATCCCCCACACACGTTTCGCTATATGGCAACAACGTTGGGATGCTGGGTCATAGTTCTTTAAAACCTCCGTCAAGCTGGTATCCCCATTTGTTCCAAATTCAAAATCAAGTAGCCTATAATTTTGAACTAATTTTCTACCACAATAAAAAATTTTGTACTCAAATAAAAAAATAGAAAAAAATACACATTTGAAAGTGGGTGTGGGGGGTACCACCCCACTTCTCATAAATTCAAAATCAACTAGCCTAACATTACCTACTAATTATGTACTAATTTTGTACCAAAATAAAAAAAATTGTACTCAACTATGCACAATTAAAAACCGAGTGCCAATGAAGCACTTTTAACGTAGATTTTCCGATTTTTTAAAATACATTTTGAGTCAAACTTTAAAGTTAAATTCAATAATGAAGTTTAACAACACAGTAAACTTTTACATGAAATAATTTCAAAATTTTATCTTGCCCCTCAACAGAGATAGTACAGTCTACAAACACGAAAAATTGGGAGCGGTTAGAAACAAAAGTGTCCGCCATCGCACCCCCCTTCGCAGATATTCAAAATCAGCTCGTCTATATTCTCCTGCTAGAAACGTACTAATTATCTCACAAAATAAATAATTTTGTTCTCAACTATAAACAATTAATAACAGCTGCCAATAAAGCACTTTTTATACAGTTTAAAAAATGAATAGCAATCTCATCTACTCATCTCCGCTGTAAAAGGTACAGTATTATGTTTGAATGAATTTAAAGGGTTTAAACCACTAATGTTAACTTTAGGATCCTCTTAAAGTACAGTAAATAAAGGATACAATAAATCAAATTAGCAATACAGCAATAGCATTCTCCATTGAAAAATAATAATATGCAATTAAGTGATGTTAAGGTAACCACATTTTTAGGTCTTTCAATTCAGTCAAACCTTAAATGTATCGTCCAATGAAATGAATTGAACACTAAATTAAGTTCTTTATGCTACGCTTTCAGAAGTATTTCAAATTCAGTCAGCCTACATACTACGCGTTGTGTATATTTCGCGAATGTTCTTTCCCGCCTGAGATATGGCATAATATTATGGGGAAATACATATTATAGCTCCCAGACGTTTAGATTACAAAAACGAATTGTACGAATATTACGCAAATCCCATCCATGTAATTCTTGTAAATCTCTCTTTATTAACCTAGGTATTTTACCATTACCTTGTCCCTTCATATATGAATCTATATGAATATATTTTCAGCATACGCCGTTTTCTATAACTACAACACTCGACGTGGTAATCATATTCATCAGGTGACAGTTTCAACAGATCAGGGAAAAATGGAAAAGTAATATTATTTTTAACAATATTTAATGTATTTATACCATTTAGATTGTACAATTGTAAAGAACCTGTAACAAGTATAGTACTTCAGCATCTGGGTCAATGACTCCCATCTCAATCAGGCTTTCCTCCAGGTTCGCCTGATCCTCGAGCAAATGCTGAGATGGCCCCTTGTTTTGTTCTGGACATTAATGTAACATCAAATTAACTTCCTCATAGCAGGTTACACACAGTTTTTAACTAATAAATAAATAAATAAATAAATAAATAAATAAATAAATAAATAAATAAATAAATAAATAAATTTATTTTGCTGAAATAAATTACTATTTTGTTACAGCTAGTCCTAATAGTTATGTTCTTTGCACTAGAAGTACACTTCCCACAAACATTTTCTACACGAATAGATCAGAAATATATTATGATACATACACTAATCCACCTGTTTCGTAATATTAAATATTATATTTTTCAATCATCCAATTTATAAATAATAAAATAAATTGATCATTCTTGCTGTTATCTTGGTAACAGCCCTGCTGTTCACTCTCTGGAAAAGCGGTAGCCAATCGCTGCACCGCCTCCTGCTCTGCCCAGCGCTCGAACCCGCCCAACGCTCGCTCATTTCGTGTCGGGTTGTGGAGAGGTTATTGTTGATTGTTCTCGAAGTGACTGTGGTTAGATTCTTTTTGAGTGTTCGTAGTTTCTGAAACAAATACGAGTGTAAATAGGTTATCCAGAGCAATTAAATGCCGATTAATATTTGTGCAAAGCGGGTGTGAAAGAGGATTAAAATAAAAAATTCGTATCTTCAAATATTCCTGTGAAGTGTCGCGTGCTAAGTTGTGTAGCATTGATGCAGATCTTTGATAAGTGATTTTACGAATCACGGGTATACAGTGTTGTGAAGTGTTGGGTTAGCTCTCAAGAATTGTGGAAATTGTGCTTGGTGCGCACGTGTTTGGGCTCAAATGAGCCGTTGCGTTGCTAAGAAATACGTGTGTAGGAAAAGTGCTTGTGAAACATCAGAAGTGTGTGGTGACGTACTTTTGTGCTTCGTAGCTGCACTTATCACCGTGGCCTTGGTCTTCACGACGCCATCTCTTCTCGTCGTTCCTAAATTTCCCTTCTTCCCGCCAGAGGGTTAGAAAAACGTTTAAAATCTGGAAAGCGTAGTTGCACTAGTTTGAAGGTCGAACGGTCATTAAGGAAACGGTTTTTCATAGTCACATGTGCAGACCCTAATGAAAACTGTAATGGATAAAATATTACGCAAATCGGTAGGACCAACATTGTGCAGATTAACAGTCAACTTATCAATCGTTTAAAACATTATTATAACATTATTCTAATTTTTCATTATTTAGAATTAGAAAATATTTGACAGTTTAATTTTGAAAGAATTTAAATTCCCTGAAAATCATTGATAAGAGACTACAAGCATCTCAAATACAAACTACTCGTAGGAATGTAGTAAGTAGAATTGATTCAACAGGTTAGGATTTTAGAAAATAAATTACTACGTTAAATTAGAACATTTGCGTATTGTTTTCAATTGCTCAGAATTGAGCAGGGATAACGGTCTACAGTTCAGAGTAGGATAGAGTGGGCTCCAAACCACTTGGCAAGGTAGCATAGCACCCCTGGCAGAAGAGGAGCAACGCTTTGGCCTGACGCCGGTGGAGACTGGAATCGGTAAGTGTTCTGGGTGGAGTCCGTCCCGTGCCCCGTCCCGTGCCCCGTCCTGTGCCCCGTCCTGTGCCCTGTGTCCTTCGCAGCGCCCGCTGCAGCCTAAAGTCGAGACCGTTTGCGTCCTTCTCCCGACTGCACGACGGATGACGCAAGCCTAGCCACACACACAAACTTACTACGATGAAGAGAAATGAGAAGAGTAAATATAAATATGAAAATAAACGGCATAGTATATATGCTGAGTAGAAAATAGCTTCCTTACATGCACACATTTATAGTTGGGGAGGGATAATTCTTCCTCGTGCAGTCATTGGCTCCGCTCAGATAATGTTAGATGGGGTATTTGTCCGCCTTTAGTTTAATATATTTCTGGGTTACTGCAGTCTCGTTTACTAAAATGTACATATTTTATCAAACATAGGAGTAAATTTAATGTAGATTAGTTATTGAAGGTTAGTTAATAATGCTGTTAAACTTTAATTTCAATGTTAAATATTAATATTTTTAATTTAAATACAAAATCAGGAATTTGTCATTTTTGCTTGCATTTTATTTACATTTAAAAATAAATGATTGTTTTACAAATGTTGCTTGGCATATAAAATGATTACCTAGTTCAATTTTAGGATGGGCAAATGTAGGAAAAAGGCTGCAGAGCTCGGATAATCTGGAATAAGACTGTTTGCTCAGCCATGTTATGGGATCCACTCCTGTGCTGGATTACCGCTATTGTACATGGCATGAATTTAGTCGTAAAGAAGTTTGGGACCTTGTCTGGGTGGGAAACTTATTGAGCTGCGAGATGGCACTACACCTCGCAATTTGCATTCATGTGAATGGCAGGTGACCTCTCTCTGGACTATAGACTAGGTTGTGGTTCAGCAGGGAAGGTGACATGTCCAACTGTTGGTTTAGGAGGGACACGCCTAAAAGGCTCACAGGGCAGGGTGGGTAGGTTAAGTGCTAGGGGTGTGTTCCAATTCGATTTAGTATTCAACTTGCTTTCAAATGTTTACGACGTTCCTGTACATAATTCTTCCAATGTAAAGGATAAATCAAAATACATAATGAATTGGAATATGCCTTCCTACCTCAAGGAAAACTGAAGGGCTGCCCATCATTCAGTCGTCCTTGAGTGGGAAAAGTTACTTGGCGGACAGCACATTTAAAACAGGGTGGTAATTTTTCGAAAATGCTATAAAGTTTTATGTGTACATATTAATGAAATACACAAATTAATTTTCCTTACAGAATCGTAAGTCCGCGTGAAACGTGGCAAAATAAAAATTGTAAAGCCCATGTGTATACATGGCAAAAAATTAAATTAATGTGAATATGGCTATTTTTTAAGAAAAGTTTCTCGAACACTCTAATATAGACTAAAACCAACCCAATAAGTTGTCGGTATATAACAACTATTCTAATAGTTCTTATTTTGTTCTAATTCTACTTTTTTTTAGCTCTAATTCTGCTTATTTTTCAGCATTCTGGTATATTTTAACATGTTTAAAAGGACTATACGAAATGTGGAAAAATGCAATAAAGGAAAAAAAGATAAAATTTACACCTAAATTATTTCCTTACACGTGCGCTGGCGAGTAATTAAGAAGTGCACGATTTACAGAGTTAGGTTTGAACTCTGTAGAAGTATGTATTGATTTTGTGAAGAACAGATGTTTGTGCCAGTACCTATACTCTTTCAGGTACTCTTCAATATGATCGACAAACGTAACTATCTTAAGACTAGTAAAAAATGTAGGCTTACCGAATATGAATATGTATTCAGATAAGGCAAAGATTCGAAAGAAGTGAACTATCTCGTGATTAGTCTGTGTGAAATGTGAATAATAGTGTGTTAAAAACGGTTTGTATGGTGACGTGTGTTACCCATTATTTAAATTTGTTTTAAATCTCACATTCTATAGCCAGCAGATGCATTTGTTATTCTGGATCAAAAATATCTATTTTCAAATGTTATTGCGTACGCTTTATCGGTACTTTCATGAATAATTTAACTATGTTCAGGTAAAAAGGTATGGTAGGGGTTCTGGAGCAAGAGAAAACGTGCACAATTTGTATTAGCAACTAAAACCTGCCTTTGAAAAGTACATGCATTATTCACACGGAAATTGAAGAAAACATAATTTGCAAAGAGTAAATTGAAATTATGTAAAAAACAAAATTAAATCTTAAATGAAAATATTTATTTTTAGAAAGAGAGAAAAAAAATAAGGTACGTAATATTTTCTTTTTTTGTTGCAGGTACTGAGTAGTCGCTACCAATGATACAGAAAACTAATATCGGAAGTTCTGACTGGTTCAACTAAGCTTCTTCGATATTCTAAACGATCTCCAGATATCTCGCTCCTCCCATTGATATTCTTGAAATCCTTTCTCACCCATTACTTCTAATATTTGAGTCTTCAGATCAAAATGGGGTCTTATTCTTCCACTCCTGTTGCACATTTAATTTAAAATTAATTTTTGCTCTCCCGTTTATCCACTGGAAATAAATATGTGGAAATGAAAGGTCTTTTGGGTATATTTTGGCCTCTATTTTTTCCTGAACTACTAAATTTATCTTGCTCACCGTAACTACAATGATCTCGTTTGGGCTCTAGTGGCCGTATTTACTCTTTCTTCCTTTGTTGAAGGCCACATTTCCCCTTCTTATTTTCACTTTTCAACACTCCAATATTGCTTTGGAAAATTTGCACTTCCAAACATATCATTAATATTGCCTGTAAATTATCTGAACTTTTTTCTACACAGGGTAAAATGCTGATCGACCTCGACAAATTTTAAAAAGAAATTATAGTAGGTAATACCACGGGTGGTTTGGAAATTTTCGATTAATCTGACGAAAATCGAGGAGGGATTTAGCTGAAAATTTTCAAAACAAGTGGAATTTAGTAGGTAAACTATTTCACTACTGAAGTTATGACCAACAAGAGTTCCAAAAGGTGACCAAATATTGAAAATACCTGAAAACCATTTTAAAATCGGAGGTTGTTATAGTACGTACGCAATTGGACGCAGTAAGAAAAATCTATATACTGAGACAAATCGCCCTGTTTGGGGCATTTTGTATATCTATTAGTTTTAATTTCACGAGTGGATTAGTCACAGAAATTCCTATGTAAATGATGCATTCTTTACAGTAATTGAGTTTTCAACTCTAATCCAATTCACTTTGGGAGATTTTCTGGAACACCGAGCTCGCGAAACATCATACTGACTCTTAAATACTAATTAGGTTTTTTAACTTTGTCTTTTATTTTCAGGGAGTCAATTTCAAATTCGTTAAGACAATTTTCAGGTGAGCGTAGCTTTCGACTTAGAGCTCCGATGTGTTGGGAGAAGCTCTACCTATAGGTTCACTCAAAAAAGTAATTTTTAACCCCCGTATGCCCTAGATATTAGGATCAATATAAATGAATTTAATCGTAATAATCCCTATACGAAGCACTACGAGATAAGTTTCCAAAATCGACTTACCAGCAAACGTCAATAAATATTCGTTATCTTAACATACAAAAGGATTATACTTACGAATGTAACACACCCGTAATTATAAATTGATATGATTCAAATATATTGAATTGGATTTCCTGAAATAAGTAGAAATTAAATTAAGGAGTTTCTTTTTATTTAGCTTAGTTAAAGGTTGGATATATCAGACACAAACGTTTATAGTGTTTTGCCATTATTGATTAAATAATAACGTATTAATGGGTATGTAATAGCGATTCAGAATTTTACCGTAATTCCGTTTCAAATATTAAGAGTTTAATTATCTTGTGAAATTCAATAAGAGACTGTGTTGTAGAATGTAGGTCTTTGACCTTTTTTGTTTCAGAAAGTCAGCAGGAGCAGCTTTGAATCATGTGGTGAAGACGTACGAAAAAAAGGCAACTGAAAATGTAGAATTTGTATTAAGCATGTATTTAAACATTGTATCAGAAGTTCTTTGCACGATTCGAAATGCCAAACTCGTCTTGTTAATTTTAATGAGATAGTTTTGAGTGAATGGACTTAGTTAAGAATTTATTTTAAGAAAGTCAGGCTAAATCTTAACGTTCGAAACGTATGAACGTAAAGTATCTGGAAAACTAAGAAATGTGCAACTACTCTAAACTAATATTTATGTACCAAGTGCACCAGTTTGGTTTTGAAAATTGTTAGGGAGAAGTTTCAAAATGTAAAAAAATTGTATGTTTCGATTTTTGTAATAAGTATCATTATTTTCTGATCATTTGTAATTAATTTAGTGCTTTAATTGTACGAAAGTTGTGTAACTAGAGCATTGTAAAATGGTTTAATTAAGATATTGCCATGCAATTTTCTATGAAGATCTGCTGGGGCAAATTGAAGAGCGTCACTGACCACACGGAAACTTTTATTCCCGATCTTTGCAAAGAATTTCCAAATACTATCTTCCGAAAGGTATTACAATGTTCCTGACATCCTACATTTAAGTAAAATTTATATTGTTTTGTGACTATGGAGAATACAATTTACGGTAAAGTTTCTTCAAACGTTAAATAAAATTAGTAAAATGTATAAATTCGGTATTAATATATTAATATAAATATAAAATTAATAGTTCTGAATTTAAATGTTGAATTTTCGCTTTTACACAAAACCCAAAACTGAGCAAATCAAACCGGAATGGAAACCATGAAGGTTAGTACTATTTTAAAGTACACGTGGTAGCATGGCAAATTCAATCTTTAAAAATTGCATAATGTCGTAGTAAACGGATAGAATATTGGATTGTGATAAGTTGAGAAATGTTCAAGAAACGAAAATTCAATAGATCACACCATTATAGAAGAGGAATTTACATTACCGGCAACGCACGGCCTAGATTCACAAGGTGGAACGGCAAGAGTTCATAAGCAGTTTCCTATTTTTTTCTCTGAGGCGCGTCAACGCAATTTTTGTGAACACGGATCTAACACACAACTTACGCTGTGAAGCATTTTTTTTTGAAAAGTTGCCGAAACCCATTTTTCATGTTTCTGTTTTCCTCAAGAAATGTAAAACTTATAAGCGCATAGCTGGATGGTGACACGCTTTCTGAATCCAGCGCAGTTTCAACCGTCCAAATGTGATGAATATATGCGTTGTAAAGCATTTGGAAGAAATTTGGCAAAATGTCCCGGCGTTCTCAGGTCGTGCTGCCGTCGCCTTTCAGATTTGATGAAAGCTAAAGGAGTCTTTCGATTAAATCCCATGTTTTCCTATTAGTTGTATGGTAACATCTCGTCAAGGGCGTCCTTTTGTAAAACAATTTTTATTTATTATTAAAATGTCAGATATTAACGAGCCTTTTAATTAAAATTTGTTCGTGAAGGTTTATAAACAATACTAGTAAGAATCGAAAGTATTAGTGTTTAGTGGAACTAACAAGCCTGCTCCATGATCCATGAGGACCTAACAAGCGTGCTCCATGGTTAACTTCTTGTCTCTTGTGATCTGCTGCTCCACGAGCTATAAATGAGTTAAAATACTTATGAAAGAACCTCAATGCACAACTGTTTTAAATTTATTAAAACTTATGGTAATGAGAAGGATTAGAAAAGACTTCGAAATTTTGTATAGAAACAAGCTAGAAACGCTAAGATTATTTCTTATCATGATTATTTTCAAGCAAATTGTATGGTATTTCAACATGGAACACGTTGAAAAATGTTGGAATTTGAGAGCTAGATCAGATAACAATTCATTGGATATTCTCTTAGATGACCTTAATTGCTTTTTGCATCCGCTGTCCATGAAATAGACCCTACGTTTAAAGGAGTCACTTCTGATGCTGGATACATAAGCATTTCTCTCTGATGATGGTCTGTTTCCACAATGCACATTGCGAAGAAGTCGAAAAAAAGTTAATGCAAAGCGTTTGGCCCTCAGGCTTTTTGTCGCCGCTCGGTAACTAGAACCCTTATAACGCCCTTGGTGAATAAATAACTATTTTCTTTAACAACTAAATATTTCCCCCAAATGTAGAAACTTGCTTTTGTACTACTAGTGCTAACATGACCAAACTCCCCAAACCCCAGTGATTACCGACCTAAAAAAATACTATCACCATTCCCCAATTTCCTTGAAAAAATATACATTAGCAAATAGAATCAATATAAATGATTTTCTCAATTTTTGCCAAGTTTGGCATTTTTAATGGTTTTAAAGCGTGAGTTTTTTTTGCACAACTAATTAGAAACAATAATAGCGACAATTTCCCACGTGAGTTTTTCATTTATGCTCGTGATATAGTTTTCCTGAAATTAATGGGCTTATAAGTTAGAAGCAAATCGTATTTCTGTATTAATTGAAGAGTATCAAAATTTCTTTTTGTGACAACTATTTAGCCCAAAAAAGCAAGCTATTGAGCCCAATTTCTTCTGTAGATAGTTTTTTTACCACTACTTTTTGTAATGGCGTGTTAATAAATGATTTGTATATTAGAATAAACATAAAGCGTAAGTCAGCAAGGCTGTTTAAAAATAGTGTATGATACGTGTGGTAGATTGCGCCACTCGTGATAAGAGATTTTATTCTGCGAGTGGAAGAGATTGTGCCACTCTTGGTAAAAGTGATTTTATTCTGCGAGTAGGAATTATTGTGACACGCGTGGTAAAAGCTATTTTATTTTGCGATAAAGAATGATTCCGCTACGCGTGATAAATTGAATTTATTCTGCGAGTAGGAATAATTTCGCTACGCCTTCTTATAAATTTTAACTTCAAAATTTGGTACAAAATTGATATTAATAATTGGAAAATTTACGCGGAAAACGCTTCATTGGCACCCACTTTCTAATTGTTAATAGTTGAGTACAACTTTATTTTGTAACAAAATTAGTACATAATTATAAGAATATTAACGGCTAATTAAATTAGAATTTCTGAGAATGAAGAGTGCGGGGGGGGGGACACTTTTGTATGGAGCCACTCCCAATTTTTTCGCGTTTGTAGGTTGTAATAACACTGTTAAGGAACAAGATAAAATATTGAAAGTATTGCATATACAATTTAATTATAATGTTGAACTGCATTATAAATGTTATCCCAAAATTTAATTCAAAACAGAATTATCAAATTCCGGAATTAGACGGAATGTACTTCGTAGGCCTCCGCTTTGCAAATGTTTATAGTCTAGTACAATATTATTTATTTTGTTACAAAGTTAGTACAATGTTATCCGCTAGTTTAATTGGACTTTCTGAGAATGGGGATGCGGTGGCGGATACTTTTGCTTAGAGCCGCTCCCAATATTTTGGATTTGTAGATATTAATAACCCTAATGTGGGAGCAGATAAAATTTGAAATTAATAATGTACAAGTTTACTTTCGTGTTAATCTACCTTACTAATTTCAATTCTGATTGAAATTAGACTCAAAATGTGTTTTAAAAAATCGTGAATTTACATGAAAAGAGCTTCATTGGATCCTGTTTTTTAATCCTTTATACTTTCTATAACGTGACACATCCTTCTATGAAACTGAATAATGATTAAAGGCTTCCTTTAATTTTCAGACGCATCCTTACATTATCTAGACCAGGACATTAAAAATAATGTTAGAAAGCTTTTGAAAATGGAAGGAACCTGTAAATATATGTTTAAATAAACTTCGAACAATATTACAATGTTTATTTAGGCCCAATACCGGCTCAATGGGGCCTATAAACTGTTCCGCTGGCCTCGCCATAAAGTCGATGTGTTTTAATATAAAATAATTTTTACTTTTAATAACTGATAAATGTAAAGGCATCAAATGAAATTATTAAAAAGCAAGATTATTTAGGTATGGTATAGTAATTACGTAATCAAGCTGCATCATTTTCGCCTTCCAGATTTCTTGACTCACTCTACTTGACTATGTAGGGGAAATACTACTTGCAAAAGTCACGGAGTCAACTTTGATATGGAACTGAATGCAGGAGAGCGGAAAATTGATGGTGGAGATGGGAAACTGGGATAGGGAAGGGCAGAGTTGAGAAGTGCCAGGTGGGTTGGGATGGAAGACAGTGGAACTGGTATTGTTAAACAGGTATCGCCCAAATCGTGACTCATGTTACAAACATTTTAACTTGCCTAAGTACATATCATTTCATTCCAACTAACATGGTTACTGGGTACTGTGATATGGGAAGAGATAGTCGGCGAAGACAATTGCCTTGCTCTCAGCCAAGCTCTCTCTACAAGAGCTTGTTGGAGACCAATTCTCCCTGTAATTCCTATGCGAGAATGGAATTTAAATCTTATCTGTGAGGGGAAGAGTATAAAAAATAAAATGAATTTTATTTACCCAATTTTATTTGTTCACTTGGCACCTTTGGTTATTCTGATTAAATATTTTTTTTTTTTTCGATTTTTAATTTTTTAAATGCTAGATTTTGTCTGACATCTGTAATTGTAAACCCGTGAATGTTCATTAGATCATTTGACACGGACGTAATTACATAATATGTCGAAGCCCTTTAAAAAATCCATGACGATGATGATGATAATGATAATGATGATTTTCATTCCGGTAGCCAGATAGGGACAGTGTAAATATTTCAAGATGGGGCGGTAAGAGGAGAAAGAGGGGCAGGGACAAAGGAGAGAGGCATTGAGAAACGAATGGGTGGGTGGAAAGGGTGAGATGGAAGGAGACTTGAAGGGATGCTGATGGAAGGAGAGAAACTGGGATGAGAGAGGGACTGGTGTGAATGGGCGCGGAGAGTAGGAGGGTCGAGTGTGTGAGGAGGGAATCTGGGAGGGCGGAAGGGGAGGGGCGTACCGACTGTGGGGAGGCACGGGTAGTGTTCAGTATGGAGATGGCTAGTGTGATTTGACACGAAGAACACGAGGCGGCCGGTGCGTGAATGGGAGATGAGAGAGGGGCGGCTGCTTGCTCAGCTGGGCGGTGTGTCCTACGGAAGCGAAGACGGGGGGGCGTGACCGGAGGGCGCGGTGGAAGCCGCGAAAGGAACGCGTTGTGTCCGTGCCTGACGGTATCTGGTTATGACGTAGACGGTTAAGTGTTCTGACGGTATCGCGCTGGCACAACTGTAGTACATTCGTTTGCGGAATTGAAACCGGCTGGCCGGCGCGGGCGGCGGGGGCGGATGGGACCGACGGCATGGGGGGCCGGGGCTGAGGCTCGGGCGGAGTACGAGTACCCGACACGAGTACCCGCTGCGCACCTGATAATGCCGCGCCGGGTACCTTGTCCGACAAGAGCTGTAGTGAAGCTGCAGGCGTGCTAGCAGCCTGTCGTGGGTACCGGGCTTCGGCCCAGCTCACTTCTGCTTTATGGAACGATTCATTAAAGTTTCCCTCTTTTCTTTAGTATTTCAAATTATTTCATTATCGTCGTAATCTTAATCTGCATAATAAACTTCACTTAACTACTCTTTAGTCACCAAGATCTCCGGTAGAGGTCACTTCCTCGGATATACGATAAAATATTTAGTTTCCAACTCTTGTATTACAAAAGATTTGGAAATTCCGCACAGTGGATTCCCTTTATACACAAGGTTGGAGTTTCACGTTCTCAGAATTATGCGAAACATTACATTTCTAACAAATTTTTCTCTCTACCGTACACCGCTAGGGCTTAAGTCAATCCCTAGGATTGTCAAATTGTGTTGAGTGATCATTCTATTGTCCGGCCGTACAAATACGACGGTGAGAAAGACTGACACTGACCCACTGATTAAAGCCCTTCTTCGGTGTCCAATTGGAATTATTAATTGGATGAAAACACGAAATTGATCGTTTTTTGAGATATTGATATCTATATGTCTCTCGACCTAGCTACTTTAATAGACTCAAAATTATTGAAATGTGTGTAGGTTGATGTGTTGACATTATTCACGACTTGGAGTCATCAGTCTAGCCGAACAATATAAAAAAACATTAAGAATAATAACTGAATCCACATTTTGAGAAATCCCTCCCCCCACAAAAAAATACATCTCGCAGCCCCAGACACATTTAAAATCCTCTGCAAACTTTTCTTTGCGCACTGTCAGACCGTCGCCACTTATTGTTAGGTAATTAGTTCAACATATTCTGTTCTACTTTTTGAAATTTAATTTGATATTGTTGCCGACTTGGATAGCCGAGGTGGTTAAGGGCGTGTATCGACTCAGCTCTTTGGTCCGAAAGCTCTCGGGTTGGATTCCAGCCTTGGGTATTGTTGGTTGTCCCTTGTCTATCGTGTATGTTACGTCACGGAGGGCCTCACGTTCTGCTGCTCCATATCAGAGAAGCACGCAAGTGTGTTGGTGTATGGTGTGTGGTCGAATATGCGTCCCATAGGGAAGAACCGGGTAACCAGCAGTTGGCTCGATGAAAGCCCCAGAAGGAAAAAACGATATTGTTTAAAAATGAAGTTGTTTCAGTTAATTTTATTATTTGTATTATCTTCTATTTTATTATGTTTTCATGCTTTTCATTCATTTATACATATTTAGACTTATAATTACTGCAAACAGTCGAAAGCAGTCTCTCTTAATAAATTTAAGTTGGTGTAATCTTCATTATTTCAGCCTCATAAATGAGTAGTCAGAAACTGACACACTGGATATTGCTTTATAGTTTCATCTGTCTGTGGAATGTTCTAAAATATTGTCCAGAAAATTCTATTGTCTTAAGATACGTCCCATAAAAAAATCCTTCTTTTACCCACTTGCTTTAACAAGCATGATTTCCTTTCCACTCCCGCAGCTCATTATTTTGGAACTCGAAAAATAACCTAATGATTACAACACTTATTAATTGTAATACTTTTCTCTAAGACTGTAATTAGACACAATTAGACTTGGTCGACGAGAGATGCAAGGGGGCAGTACAACGCGTTTACTTCAAATATTTCGAATTTCAAACTCGTTTCAGGGCTGGAATGTTAGTCCCTTATCTTTCGTTGACCGGTTTTCGGGCTCAGGTTTTGGCTCAGGGCATCAATTAAGGTCACTGCAACGCCTCTCACTAGAAGGACCCGGGGTGCAATATCCGACAGTGGGGTTTTCGACACAAACTAAATACCTAGGTCGAATTCATCTGTCTGGAGGAGAATTCTAATTTCTTGAATTCTAAGGACCGGCTGCTCCTGTCCGTAATTTTTTCGTGGTTTCTCCAATCAACGCCTGGCGACAGCCGGGGCAGCAGGGCCCTACAACTCCCATATAACGTGGTGGAGACCATTACGGTGGCGCGCTCTTTTGCATCACCTTCTTTACAGGAACTAAAACACGAACTGCTGCCAACGATACATTGAACGTGCGTCGCTGCTGCGTGAGTTCGCGGGTCGCAAGCAGGCCTATAATGTTACAAAAGATAACGTCTACGTTCGCGCTTTCTTCAGAGGTTTCTTTCAAGTAGAGATTATGAATAATTGTACATTTAGAAGACACTTTTCGTATTTCTCACAAATTAGCCAATTTGTGTGTGGGAAAGTTGGCGAGCCTAACCTGCAGCTGCACCCGGCGACACTAGCGCTTCCTATAGTAGCAACCTCGAGCTTTGTCCCCGATTTTGATGGAGAGTTGCCGGGCCCTGCGGAGCAGTACCGTACCAAATGGCACACGGACCTCCTTCCTCCGATATCTCCTTCCTCTTCCCTCTCCTGTTTCCACCCCTTATTTAAAGACACGCTCACATGCACTCCAATCGCACACTCGCCGGGAGACAAGTTGTTAGCTTGTACCTTGACCTAAGTGGTGTGGTGCCTCGCTGGTGAGAGATACCTCGGGGTGAACCCCGCAAGCCGTCGGGTAGAGCGGCGCCGGATCTCGCCATCCCGCAGGAATGGCTTCCACGATAAAAAAAACCTGCGCAGCACACACGGGTCAGAGAACCCTCGCAGTTGGTGCGCCCGGAATCACTAATGAATTAATTCACTAATGAATGAATCTTTTCTGCTGTTATGTAGTGGATGGTTACACAAGGAGTTCACAATTGAGTATCTAGTGCGTAGTTATAGATATACCAGACTGAGGTATATTACAGAGTAACCAGCTTCAGTTGACAAAAATTTCCGTATTTTCGTAAAAACGTCATAAACATTTATGCCAATTAAAACAAGAGTTTTCTAGAGAAGCCAAAATTTAAAACAGGTCACGTAAGAACTGTGAAAATGCAGTGGAAACACCATGATTATTTATGACAGTAAATCTGTGAGAGTAAACGATTGAAATATAAAATAAAATATAAATACAAAGATAAAGAGTTAAGTGATGCAGGATTGAAATGGTCTATTAATTCCTAGCTGCGTTTGTCCAGAAGAAAAAGAAAATGAAGGAGAAGAAGGAAAATATTTGGAATGAGGTCAAGGAAAACTGGAGATAACAAAGAATAATATATGAAGGAAAAGAAGAGGAAAGATAAGAAGCAAAAGAGCAAGAAGGAGAGCAAGACGAGAGCTTCTTTCCCAATGCATGTCCCATCCCACACACAGTGCCAACACTAGAGGCACACCCGCTTCTTCTAAGCCTTTTTTTTTGCCGGGGGCATCGCGGTTTATTTTCCATTCCAATCCATCAAATATCTGATCCCGCGCGCAGGGATAATTTATCGGCGGGGGCGGCGCGATCGCCGGCCGGGCTCCGGCTGCCAGCTCCGCGTCGGGAGCAGCTGCTGTCGGGGCCTCGCGCCGACTCATCGGACGCCGCTCGCGGACGGGAGCGGACGGGAGCGGACGGGAGCGGACGGGAGCGGACGGGAGCGGACGGGAGCGGACGGGAGCGGGATGGGCCCCGCGATAGCTGCATGGGCAATGGAGGCACTGCTTTGATGACTGCACGCAGACTCGGAATCATGTATCGCACAAGAACGTTTGAAGTTTTTATCTTTGTGAGAGTGTGCTTGTGATCATTGAGTTTTTTACTAGTCATTTTAGAAAAACATTTTTAAACATGTAGTGTTTTTGTTTTCATGTATTCTGATATATAACGATATTCTGACTGCAGACTACTTTCATATTTTTTCTAATTATAAACATAAAAAATCACTGATTAACTATTAAATTGTAGTTTTCTAACAAAATATTTAATGTAGTTGAATACCTTTCAACGTGAATAGTTTTAAAAGGTGCGTCTTTTTGAAACTTATTGATTAAAAAACCCAATGTGCTTTCAGTCCCTGACATACATACTATATAACATTTATTTATTGAAATACATTCTTATTTCATCATAAATATAGGAAAAATTACTTGTTGACTTATTCAAAAGTATATATTAAATCTTAAGAAATAAAATTGTATTATTCAATTCCTTTTTTATTTGTAAACGGTCCTGATAATTTTAAATTATATTTCTATAATACCTTACAAGTCCAGCCAATTATAACGAGAATATGTCCTTACAATTAGATATGATGCTTACCTTGGAGCTGGAGGTTCATTACCTTTATCACTTTTTTATTTTCTCTGCAGTTTTAATGGGTCAGGTATTGACTGGTCCAATGATGATCGTATTTCTTAAAAAATTCACCAACTGCTTCTGATGTGTTTATCTTTCTCAGTTATTTATCAACATGAGTATGCATTTACATACACGCATATTTCCTCTCCAACGTCATACGCACTCTATTCTAAATGTAGTGCGTTTCATCAATGGGTCCCCAATTCATCGCACACGTACCCCGCGTTAGGCGGTCGTCAACAAGAAAATAGGTCAGCTCCATTACTGCAAATGACCCGTTTCTTGACATGTGCTACTCTGTCTCGGAACGCCCATCTGCAACGAGGTGCAATTGTTAGCGAAATTGGAGGGAATTTGACCTTGCGAAACACGCGCGCCGCTCCGCTCCACGTCCCGCGCAATGGATTCAAGGAGAATGGTGTGGGGCACGGTGCGGGGGCGGGGCAGGGCCGGACGGGGAGCCGTGGCTGCGTTGCAAAGTTGGGCCGAGGCAATTACGTGACCATAACTTGTACTTCTGCTATCACTTGAGTCTCGATTCTGTCTTCCAACATATAGCATCTCGCACAAGCAGTACCATCGACAGTCTTTCACATTTGGCGCTGCCGCTCCTACCTCCGCCTTCAGCCCCCATCATCCGGAGCCCCTCCCCTCTTTCTTCCTCACCCCCCTCTGTTGCCTTCCCGGCCACGCTCCTCCCCGTCCCGCCCCCGCACGTCTCTCGCCATGCGTGGACTTACCGCCGGGATAAGCCATCCGCGGCCAATTCAACCACTTGGGCCATGCGTTTTGCCCCTCCGGCGCCGTTCTGCCTGCTCCGCGAGTCTTTTTCTTTTCGGGGGGGGGGAAACGCACATCGCGACGCTTATCAGATGAGCGCGCGCTATGAATTGTACTATGTCACGGTTTATTTATGGCGAACCTGCTCCGGGGACCCACTGCCAACGCCGCCCCACTCCGCATCCGATCCTCGTTTACCTCGCCGGCCCACTCCTCGAATCCCCGTGCCCCCCCCGCCGCTCCATCGCTCGCTCCCCCCGCGCCCCCGTCCTCTCCCGCCTTCGTCCTCGCTCCCGTCCCCCCGCCTCGCTCCGTCCGGATCCCCCCCCTCGCTTCCCCTCGTAATGTCCCGACCCGCTCCGTCGCTACACGTCCCGCCGTTCCGCTCTCCCGTCCGGCCTCTCTCGCTCCGTCCCGGCTATCTCCGTCCCTGCTCGCCTCGCAGCTCCGACGGCTTCGCTCCGTCCCGCTTCGCGTTCGCTCGTCCCCGCTTCGCTCCGTCCCGCTTCGCTTCGCGTCGCTCGCTCTCCGCTTCCTCGTCCCGCTTCGCTCCTCGCGTTTCCTCCAGCCGCTTCGCTCCTCCGCTCGCCAGTTTCCCTTTGCTCTTTGCCGGCACCGTCCCCCTCCGCTTCTCTCCGTCTTGCTTTGCTTTCCCTCCACGTGCTCCCTCCCCGCACCTCCGCTCCGATTCGCCCCCGCCGCGGCCAATTGTCTCAGACTCCCCGCATGCGCCGCCCGCACGCCCTTTCAACCGAGTCGTTCACTGATTCCGTTCACGATTACGTTCTGCGCCATGCTTGATAAGTGGAGGCGCCGATAGCGCGCTGCCGGTGTTAGGGCGGAACATGGAATTGTGTGGCACACTGCTATTGGATCGAACAAAGTCTTGAAAGGAAGAAGAAGCCTAATATGTAACGACATAGTCGATGAACACCTCTACAACAGTGCAGGCTTACAATAGAGTGCGTTTACACTACTTTTCTTGTCTAGAATGTTGTTATATCTTTTACTAATTAACTTATAAAAAGAATATAACTTAACCAATATTACTTTACGTAGACTATTCTTAACTACAGTTCAAATTAAATTTTCATTAGAAATGACACAAAGTTGTAAAAAAAAGGGATTCGCTCCAGGTGATAGGCCTTAGCCGGTAGCATCAAGACATAGTTGTGTTTCAAAATTTAAAAAAAAACCAATATTTCTCAGATTTGAAACAAAAGGTGGCTTAAAATGTATGTTAATGACCACAGAAATTACAAATTTAACTTATGTTAAATTATTTAAGATTAAATTTTATCTATTTACGCCAATTTTTAAACAGTGTTAAATTAAGATTTTTACCAACTGTGTATCGTATACATTAATACTATTGGAGTAATAAATTTGGATCTAAATGGTTATATTGTCAATTCGACTTCTGAACTTCAGAGGGTCGAATCTCTAAGCACCAATAGCGGACAGGAATTCTCCAATCAACGCTACGGTCTCACCTGCTCCGAAACATCACCACGTAGTAACAATGGAAAATTCGTTGTGGCTAGACTGTAATGAAACAATAGTGCGTGAGAAATACATGTCACTACATTCACATAGAACGGCGTGAAATAAAGTCGTATAACAAACCTAGTGGAAGCCAACTCACGCAGACGTTTGTTCGCCTTCATCTGCCCCATTCATCTACTCTTGCTTCCTCCCGTTTCTCGCACCGAGTCCCTTACTTTTTATATCCGTCTTCAGTCCTCCGGTCTCTCACATCTTCATCCCCATTTCGTGTGTCTCCCCCCTGTCTGTGCCCTACTTCGTCGTCCTACCTATGGGTTTCCTACCCTGTCCTACCTATCGTTGCTTGTTAATGTGTCTCTCTGTTTGTCTCCATGATCCTCTCCTCCCCTTCTGCTTCTCTCCGTGCCTCCTCTGTGTTGTCCCTGAGTTACCATAGCCCCAAAGCGTCAGTAACAATGAATTCCAGGTGGAGGGCCAGATTTGAAAGGCACGAAGAAGGTCGACTTAACGATGAAACGCAATTTGTTTTTTGCATACCATCTAGTGCGAGGTAATATGAAATGTCGAGTAACAAGCATAAAGCCTTTGGCTGGCTGAAAAACGTGAGATAATGCTACACTTCTCTACGGAAAAACCCAAGTTCACTACGGGTGTCGGAGTTAGGCTTTAATATCATAGAATAATGACATAACAAACATTCATTTTGTGGTGCCTTTCTTACGATGCTTCGTCAACGCATCGTGTCAGACATGAACGTCACTACAGGGAGGAATCTACAAAGTCATGAAGATGGTGTGACTGGAGAACGAACAGTGAGGCATGGTGATTCAGCGGAGAGGAGTGCGGCAGCGGCAGGGACGTCGGCTTGACCGTCCGGGCGCAGACGGGACGCCGTCGCCGGAGACGCTACAACACCTGATCTATCGGCGCCACCAATTAATTCGAGCCTCCCGCGCCCGGTTCCTTGCACTTGCAAGCGACTTTCTTTTGCGGGCCTCTCACGCAAAACAACACACGACCGCAACTATCCGCCCGCCCCTCCGCCCGCTCCCCCCGCTCCCCCGCTCGCCCCGCTCCGCCTCCGCTACCGCCCCGCTCCCCCCGCAGCGCTCCGCCCCGCTCCGCCCCCAGCTCCGGCCCGCTCCGCATCCGCTCGCCGCCTCCGCCCCGCTCGGCCGCCCGCTCGCCCGCACCTCCGCCACCGCTGCCCCGCGGCTCCGCCCGCTCGCCCCGCTCCCCCCGCTCGCCCCGCTCGCCCCGCTCGCCCCGCTCCGCCGCTCCGCCCCGCTCCGCCCCGCTCCGCCCCCTCCCCCCCGCTCCGCCCCGCTCAGCCCCGGGCTCCGCCCGCTCCGCCCGCTCCGCCCCGCTCCGCCCGCTCCGCCCCGCTCCGCCCCGCTCCGCCCCGCGTCCCGCCCGCTCCGCCCCGCTCCGCCGCTCGCCCGCTCGCCCCGCTCGCCGCTCCGCCCCGCTCCGCCGTCCGCCGCTCCGCCCGCTCCGGCCCCGCTCCGCCGCTCGCCCCCTCGCCCCG
>BOPP01000155.1:1767415-1804843 GCA_017312745.1 Gryllus bimaculatus
CTCCGCCCCGCTCCGCCCGTGAACATACCTATAAATAACCAGTGTTCGGCAGGTCGCGTTCTCTTGCATTTAAAGAGATTATGTAGGGCGAGTGTACCTGCCGAACACAAGTTTATGCGCAGTATTCTAATAAAGGCAAATATGTTACAGACCTCTGGGAATGAAAATCGGGAGTGAAAATGTCTGGTTTGCAAATGGTGTTAACCTCACTTTGTTAGTACTTTTATTCATCATTTAACTGTTTCTATTAAATCGGAGGGGTTTTGATTCTCCTCCATACGTCAAATAGGTTTCTAATTACTGTTTATAGGCAAAGACGTCAAATCAGAATTAATCAGTTAATTATACTTATTCATTAGAAGGGTACATTCATGTTAATATATCTGAAATAGTTGATTGATACAGTTTAGTGAAAACAACATTATGGTATAGATTATGGTATAAGATAATTATCGAAGTTAGCAGTAATAATCTAAATTGTGGATCCCGTAACCGTTGAGAGCGTTAGCTGGGGAGAGACTCGCATCTGTTCAGTACAATGAATATCATCCATCCATTCAATGAGTAGCACGGCAGTCGATCAACTCACTAAATCAGGACTGCTGAGAGTGGCTACTAAGCCTCTTTATTACTCTGGAATAAGAGCCAATAGAGGGGATGACAGTTCGTTTCAATGGATAGAGTGTTATTATCCTTCCATGCATATCCAAGTTTGGCCTTACAAAACGCGGACCTAATGTAAGCGTATTGCCATGGCAGATGTTTTGGGATTGGATCGTATATGAACGTTGTCTGAAATGCCATCGTCTAAGGTCAAGTGTGAGAAACAGCCTGAAAGTACTGACTCTCAGATACGAGAAAGGTAGGTGTTGTATGGTTTATTAGCGAAACGGGTGACAGAAGCTTTTCAAAGGATGAAAGAGCTTTAAAGAAAGATGCCGGTAACGTTCTCTATATAACAATTTAAGAAGTCATGCACGAACAATTTCCAAGGTGAGTAAAGGGAATATTGTTTCAGACCTGAAAAAAATGCACTCTACTTTCGCACGTTATAAGAAATGATTTTCTTGCAGTACATTCGTCTCTAAAGTTGCATTTTGCAGACTGTAGAGCACGAAATTGAACTTTTGCAGAAAGACCTGTAAAACTATTAGCACAAAGTATTGACCAACATAAATTGTGTCACGACTGCATTTAAGTATTGAACGTGTCATAAACTAATTTATTGCAATGCAACTAGTTTTGTTATACAAAATTTAAATATATTTCTCTGTTGTGTTTTCTCGATTCGGTTTTCTATAATATTTTCACTCTTCCACGATACACCATGAAGTTTAATGTAAAATCATGTATTATAAACGAAACGTTGCTTGAAGTCAAATAATGTAAACTCTAATACGTCCCAATTATTATATATACTAAAATCATTAAAATTTAATATTTTTTTCTTAAATAAAAATAAAAAAAATAGTAAAATTTGAGTTAACCAATGTTGTCTTTGGGTAATTTTTGCCTGTCTACTTCTATCTCGTGGGGCTTCTCCTCTTCATTTTAATAAATGCTACGTGCAAATATGTGGCATTCTGCTCTATAATTTTCTTTCTTCCGCTCTTCCCCATACTTTTTTATCTCAAGAGTGTGATCTTTTTATCTTCATTGAAATCGTGCTGAGCGATATGTCCATCAGCTGATGCTTTCAACTCAGACGGGCATCTCGATTCGATACCAGGCAATTTTCGATACCATCTTCAGTGTGCTGTCGAAGTGAGGTGCCGTCACGAGTCGATTTGTGGAGTCAGATCGATCTGTATATTATTTTTCTAACGACTTACTTTATCGAGGAGGAGAGCGAACTCGTTGTCATGGCAACTGACACTGAAGCCGTGCGCCGTTCCTTGATACAGACAAGTGTATTCTACTTGTATGCGGTCTGGTCCTCGTAAGAATTGATAGACACATGATCAAAGTGACGGATGGAGACGAACGTATGAAGTTCGGACAGTAACGATTTTGTGAGAGAAACGTTATGACACGTATAACAATCAACAAATTTCAGTTTATTTATTGTTTATTTATCGTAAAAAACAATAAGAGATGTGAGTCATGGAAGAGATCTGCGCACGTTTGTTTAGTATCTTTTCTTCATTAATTCCTTCTTTCATGTACATCATATCTAAATAATCTACCTACGTTTGCTTTTTAATATTACAGTTAGTACTGAATGGAATATCTTCTCTGACTGCTCTTACGATTTCCATCCACTTAACCACAACGATCCTTGTTGTCTGTGGTTCCTTATTGGTTGCCCCCTTTGAAGATTGGAACCTTATACCGTCTCTGCATCACCGCCCATAATTTAGTGAAACATTGAAATTATAATTGGGGGATATTATAATTATTGATTATAATTGAATAATGATGAGTTATTTTCGGTAGACCTTTGAGTCATTTTGACGGAGCGTTGTAATACATCAGACTCTCGCATGTAGTCTTTGTAAATTCTGGCAATTACAATAACTGTGATTTTTAGAGTTATAAAACGTGTATAATATTTTGATATAATTTTATAATTCATCCAGTAACATTATTTTTTAAAGAAAAAAGAGGTAATCGTATTTGTCAATTCTTAATTCATGGAAACATTGTCGAGTGTCGGCTGGAATAGAAAATACATAGAATATACCAATCCTTTTCGCCTAACTGACACGCATGTACGCTAATTTCTATTCCGAGCATTGATTTAGAATTATCTTTTGTTGCTCCATAGTTTTAGCATCCATCAGAAACACTTGCTTACATCAGAAAAAATGTTATTATATTATGTCTTTATTATTGAATAGTGGCTTCAGCAGGAGCACTGCTGATGAAGAAAAGCGCTCCTTTCACACAGCCCTGTACTTTGCTACCCTTGTTCACAAACTACTGGTATTTATTTTAAACTTAGCACTTTCACGTATTTTGTGTCATTCTACATTTCGTTTACCAATCTTGGAATCCAATGGTGTAACATTATCGTACAACATTGCATGAAGTTAGATATAAAAATATGAAGAGTCTTCACTGCAATAATATTGTACTAATATTTTTCTCAATTATTTCCACACACAGAATATAAAAGAGGTTGCAGCTCCATATCGCAACACGTAATTAGCAAGAATTTCATGTTGGGCGATGTATACTTTAGAACTGGGCTTTCGCATAACGCCAGCTGTGTCGTAAAATTAGTCGATACGGCCAATACGAGAATAAGTGGAAGAATACAAACAAATATTTACATAATTCAGTCAAAATTAACAGTTTCATTATTTTTGTAATATTTTATATTTTCTGGATATCTAAGGGAACCAGAGACACATCTTATAAGAGCGCACTCTGCATGGTTTTCGTTCTATTTCTGTGCGCATCGGAAATTCCTAGTCTAGTTTTTTCGAGTTTCTGGGTACCTAACAAAACCATAGCCACTTTTGGATAGGATGGAGACTACATCGTTTGTTTTTTCTTCAGATCTTGGACGCATTGGAAAATAAGAACAAATATTTTGTTAATATTCATAAAGCTCTGCTTTTATCAACAACGTAATGTATTTGTTTAGAGCAAAAGGTTGTCGACTTCAACAAAAGAGCTATCTAAAATACTATTTGACATATCGTTTAGAAAAGTGTGACCTTTCTATTTGTTATTTCACTTTTATAGTGACGTGTTGTTCCCATTCAAAATAGAAAAGTTGCTTGAGTTTCAAAGAATTTAAAATGAACAAATAAAATGTGTATGATAATGATTTCTTTCATTATTATTTTATATCCCATCTTATGACATTGTGGTATTTTTGTTGCAAGATACTTATTTTTTGTTTTTAAACATTTTATTCTTTAATATGAAGCATTGTTTTAATATGTATTAATTTTATTTCAATTTTAAAATGTTATTCAGCATAAGTTTAGTGATGATCAATACATATAATGTATTTTCAATAAAACCCTGCGTGTGGTATTGCGGAATCAGAGAAAATAGTGTTTATATTATTTATTGGGTGACTCGAAACGTTCCAAATATGCCTTCTATGACTAAGGTTCGCGTGCGAAATTTGTGGTGGACGAAGCGATCTCCCAGCAGGTTTTCTCAGGTCTGTCTGGTTTCTTCTGCCTCCGTTCCACAATTTCTCCATCATTATCGCTATTATCATTAGAAGGTCACTCATGAGTGCCAATGACCTCTGCGGCCCCTAAACCCCAATAAATAAGAAAACACACATTAACACACATTATTATCTAATCCTTGCTTCAACTTTTTGTCGCTCACGCGCACAATTGAATGCGTTTTCTCCGACTGGATCTACAATTTTTGTAGAACGAAATGACAGAAAAAAATCCGTCTCGCTGCGTCTCTTTCCCCCAAGCAAATGAATTCCCTTGTGCACTACGGAGGCCGAGGCACGTAGCAGATGGCTTTGCGGTAAGGCCTGGAAAGGAAAGGCAATCTTTCTCCGCAGAATAGACCCGGCGCACAGCAGACGTATCTCGAAATCGACTTATAAGACGGAGGACGCTGCAGAAATTACACTGGTTTCTTCGCGCGCCCTTTCTGACCTTCGCCTGGAGCGCGATCCTCCACCGCGCCGCGTCTGCGGAGCAGCGTGCTGTTTTTATACGGATGCCCTCGGATTCTTTACCTCCTGCCGTGTTTTAGTTTTCCCCTCCGTTTCGTTTGTTGTTCTTTAGACGTGCGTTGGCGTATTTTTTGAGCGATGCAAGTTATTGCGTGAATGGAAATACTTCAAGTATTAAAGTCCTAGAATCATTTTGTTCAATAGCAGGTTCTTTCATTCGAATTCTTAATTTATTTTCAATGAATGAACCAGGCAGCTTCCAGCAAGTTATGTTACAATAGGTTTTCAACAGTTGACCAACTGTGGCAGCATTGATGCTATGAATGACGATAATAGATGAGATGCACATGGCCTAGACGCATAGGTTCATGTAATGTTTGATATTTGTAATAAATGAAATGAAGTAAATCTTACTAGACCTCAGAGATTGTAATAAAATGGAATTGACAATGTTGACAATTAGGCAATTTCAAACCGCCTAGAGGATTTTATTTTGGGTGTTAGTTGGGATAATAGCGCGTGAGCCTGAAGTTGTTACTCAGTCAATCAAGTGATTCATGAATCAATCTCTGATTACGAGAGCCTTCAGTATTTTCTTTTCTTTTATATGCATATTATAATCTACTTTAATATTTTATTTCGTTGTTTAATTTTCGTAGATATTGATAATGTTCAATATTTGCAGCTTTAATATTTTAAACTATTTTTAACACCATATAATATTAAATTATACAAACGGCTATATGTGATTAGATGCAATTAATATACGCGCGAATGTTATACAATTTTCTCCTGTTTGATATAAGATAATATAAAAAATTAAATATATTACTAAAATACCTGATGATGAGGCCGAACATACACCTCGAAATGTCGTTTTCTTCAGTACCTTTCAATACCAAACGGAACAAAATGTTTTGAATGAAATCTGTGAATCATTGATTGTGTAAAAGAAGGTGTAACTACTGAAGAATTAAATACAAAAAATATTCTGTCATATTTGAAGAATCATTCAGAACAATTTGGATATCATTGATCATATCATAGATGATATGATTTGAAGATTTAATTTTGAAGAACATAACAAACAAATCTGTTTCTGCAATAATATTGAACGAAGGCATATGCATACCAATGTGTCCGCTTATGAACGTAGTCCTAACTTTTATGTTAACGCCATGCTTATGTTTATGTTTGCATTGTGAATGGGCCTTTTGCGTCATGAACTACGTGATCGCAACACGGACACTTCCCTAGAAAAGCCAGACCAGACGATTGCCATGTTGCATAGATGGCGAAAAGAATTGAGAAATATTTTGAAAGCGGCATAATAACAATTTTCAACGGTGATCAACCAAAAACAACACGATGGTGGTGTAATTGAAATAAAAGATGCAACATTTAAAAACAAGTGCTTAATAGATGTTTCCATGACTTGTAATTTTGGCATTTAAAATTCCCGCTAAAATTGTGACGCAAACTGGTGCGTGAAGCTCATTGGCTGAAGTGTGGTTCGATGCGCAAGACCCCCCCCCCCCCTATCTCTTTCCATATCGGCCAAGGAGCTGCAGCGGGGCGCAAATGTCGCAAATGTCGCCGCGTTGCGCGCAGAATAGAAATCTCGGGGAGGTCGAGTTTCCGGACATGTCGCAGCCACCTCACTCCGGTGGAGATAACGTCCTTCCCCGAGGTTTCAAAAGGAAAGCAATCCCGCAGCTGATACCCCTTGCCGGGAGGTCGGGTTTGGTTGCTTGTTAGGGCTACGATACGCGGATGCCGATAAGGGCGTCTCTCTTTAGAAGCGTTTTACTTACTCTTACGCTATCCGCTGCCCATCGCCCAGCGCATGGAGTGGTTCAGGAGGGGGGGGGGGCTTGGAGGGGGCGCGCGCGACTCCCCCCTCCGTGTGGTGACGGGCTTGACTCGGTCGTAGCGTGGTGAACAGTGATGTGTTCTTTGCGCGAAATACTTAAAGGTTTTTACGAATACCAAAAGCTACTCTATCTGCTTCCGAGTACATTTTTTCCTATTTTCGTAATTATGTTTGCGAGAAAATGTTTGAATAGGGCAGCAGTCTTGCTCAGCCTTTACTGATGCATTTTTCCGAATCATAGATTATATTTAAACTTACTCCCTTTTGTCTTTCTTTGTTCAATTTCTTTATGTATTTTCTTTCCGCTTTTTTAATCAACAATTACTTAATTACTGTAAGTGATTCCTGAATAGTGAAAAGTCCAAAAACAAGATCACTGAAGCAGTCAACTTCGAACTTTCAATTTCTGAATCAGAAAACAAGAATGAGTAAAACAGACGTGCCATATTCTGAATTTGGTACATCCTATTACGTCAGGTGTCGCAAAAAATAGTGCTGCTAAAACAGCACGTACTTTCTCGACTGAACTTTCACGAAAAATTACGCGAAAAGTACTAAAATTTTAGAAACATTGTACATGGCTCATATTTCAAAATCTATCTTTAAGAAACATATTTAATTAAGGGGTAAATCTCCATCTTCGTAATTGTAGTTGTAGGAAGATGCGGGAAAAATTTTGAATTTTCAAAAAAACAGAGTTTTCTACGAAAATGAGATCTGCACCATGCTCTTAATCGTCCTCCCACCATCCAACAACATAATTTAATAAAAAAGATGGAGCCATTTTATTGTTGAAAATTTTGAAAATGCTTCAGAAGCTTCTTGTAAAGTGCTCTCCAGAATTAAAATATCGGTTTGGAATTCAATGGGCCGCGCCATAAGCCAGATCGCTTGGGTAATATTAATTTTGGAGGAAATCTGCTGAACGGTTTAGCCGCTAGCGTTGTTCACAGACGGACGGTTTGACGTTTTGATTTTTCGGTATTAAAGACCAACAAAACATGGATTCTGTTGACAAATGTGCGTTTGTAAAATAAAAACCAAATTGAATGTATTTGTCATGTTCAATTTTTAAAATATCTGACAATAATGCATCCTTGCCTATGTTCTTTCATTCAATTTATGACATTAATTAGTGGGTCTCTTAATATATAAATATATAAGCAACTTGTGAATAATTGTGCCATTATTGGTACTTTTTGTATAGTAAGTACCAGGGTAAATTAAAGTGTTGCTGGGCTAGAGTGTAAAAGAGGTACAATATAAATCGTGAAAACACTGATTTTAAGATTGTTTATGATCTGTTAGTATTCGTATTTTAACTATCTAATAATGGTTGTGATTGGAAAGGAAATATATATCGAACTATAGATGCGTTATTAAATTAGTTTTTGTTAGAATGTAACTGGCATTGTACATAATTCAGAATATACAAAGAAATTAATTGAAAAAGTTAAATTAAATTTTGGATTATATTTTTACTTTCCCATTATTGTTACGTAAATTCGCTTATCATTTTAAGAAAATCCGTGACACTTGAATGAAAAATCAGACAGTTTTAATTGAGGCGTATCAATTTGCGGTGCTTTATTTTAATGCATTAAATGTATAAATAATTATTTCTAAATGGGCAAGCCCGAAATCTGACGAACTAAATTCTCGCATTAAAATATTTCAGAAATGGGAGAGAAAATTACATTAATCTAATTCTCATTAGGTACGCTTCTATAAAAGTGCTCTTTGAAGAGGCCAGTTATTTAATGATTCACACGGGAAATTGCTTCCAGGGGCAGTTAAAGTGCGACGAACTCGCTTGACCTTTTGCTAAACAACACTAAGTACAAGAAAAGTAGAATTTAAGCTCGCGGCATTCTGATATTCTCAGACCGGATTTTCAATTAAGCAAATGTATGAATCACTTTGCGCACATTTCATATGCATATTACATACTCTTTTATGGGAGCACTAAAATGGCATCATTCATTGCTTTATCTCTTCTTAATCACGTCCACTAGTTCTCTGCGTACTTTTCTGGTGCCACTAACGTGATCTCTAAAGTAACATAACGTAATATTAGCCAATTATAAGAACGCGAGAAAAGTACATTAGACAATGCACTGAAAATAAATCAAATGGCTAATTTTAAAAGCAATATCCTTTAAAAATTCTGGTCGTATATCACAAAACCATGTATCCTATGTCAGTATGAAGTTGAAAACCCAGAAACGTTACCCCAAATATTCTAGATATTCGATATGATTCAAAAAATATGTAATAGGAGGGCATAAGAAATAAAGTGAAAACATTCTGAAGAAAACAAGTGATTTGAATAAAACAATATTAGAGAGATTTTTAAACGGTAAAAGGGACTTACAAGATTTTGTTCCTTAAAAATGATTCAATCATTTAATTTTTTATTTCAGTAGTTCTGCATATAAAAATGTAAAACGAAAATTAATCCAAAGAATGAGATAAAATTCAGGGAGCAACTACATGAATTTCAGATTGAGAATAACAAAGCTGCTTTTAATGACCTCGTGCCATTGAATATCCCTGCTTGTTACCGAGCTGTAGTACAACCAGATCACCATATCACACCAATAGCTACAGAACGTGAAGCAGTCTCCCATTGGAACATGACTATCTCTTCAGCACCTTATTCGCACAGCACGTTCTGTTTTGATTTCCACCCGAACAAAACAAACCGGCTCATGATGGACTCCTTCCTCTCGTAGCACCCGTTCAGCTGATCGCCCAGGGCACGACTTAAGGCACCCACACCTCCTCTCTGCCCACCTCTCAACGCCCACCCAACACATTCACCGCCTCGAGCAGCGCGATGCCAAATACGCCGCACTGAATAGCGGATATCAGAGCGATAATTAATAAAACAAAGGGAATTTCTTTGAGCCGGAGCTAACAAAAACCTGACAGCGCTCAACCGGAATCTAATTTCACTCGACAAGACCTTCATCGCCAAATCAAGCGTACTCCTAGTATTTTTTTTCTTCTTCAAGAATATATCGCAGGCCAATTCAACTGGGTGTTGGGAATCTTTGTTTACCTGGAGAAAAGGTAGAGGGTGGTGCTGTTAATGTGAAAGTGTACAAAAGCTCTTCTTCATTTCTGTCCTCGCTGTAGCAGATTTTCGTTGGTGCTTCCTCTCATTATTCTTCATCGATCTATATCTTGAGCTCTTCTCTTTACTCCAACACATCCACATCATTTCGTTCTTCTACCTACCAACGTCTCCCGTTTCCTCACTCTCATTCAGGCTCCCTTCAGAATGCTTTCCCAAACTCCTCCATTACACAAATTTGTCTTAATACACATTTTCTCTGATTCTTCTTCAACCACTTTGTCGTCAATAAGCTTCGTTTCTCTTGTAATATCTTAGAAATTATCCATCCACTTGACATATTACATTACCCTTCATACGTCTGATCCAACTGATCTACACTCTTCTTGCCAATTTTTTTTAGATCTTTCACCTGTGCAACTAATAATCTAAATAACTCTTTTACAGTTTTCTTCAAACAAATCGTTATTTTCTTTTGCGATATCTTACTTTACTCATTTCAGTCACAGTTGTTCTTGTTTTCTCAGAATTCTGCCACTCTTGAAAGGTGGCATTTGACCATTCTCTTGGTGGTAAGGGGGCACTGGGCTCGTCGGAACTCTTGGTAATCAAACACCATATGGCGCAGCGCGATATACAGGTAGTTGACGTGGATACCGATGAAATAATTGGCGAGTATTTATTATTTGTATGCTATTTTTATGAGAGATACAGAGCGATAAAACATCGAGAACTATACTGAGTAAAAATACAGCCCAGTTCAAGTGCGTTTATCGCCAGTGTTATGAGTGTTAGGAATGGTTAAAAGTGTTAAATGGGTTAGGAAGAGGAAGAAATGAAAAATGATAGGAAGTGTACAGTGTTAAGAAAGCTTGGAAAAGCATAAGACAGAATAACTAAAAGTGGCTAGTGAATAGTGTATACACCAAACAACAATAATTGTAAGAATTAGTAATATGCCAACCACGTAATATGCATGCCCACCCTGCATGCAGGAGGAACTTGCCCTTGATGGGATTAAATAATAATAATAATAATAATAATAATAATAATAATAATAATAATGAAAATAATATTATTATTATTATTATTATTATTATTATTATTATTATTAATTATTATTATTATTTTCATTATTATTATTTTCATTATTATTGTCATTATTATCATTGGATGTGTACCTACTTTTTTCTGGCGTCGCCCTGCCAAGTGCGTAGCCCGGAATGAGCGCGGCGCTGGCCCCGGCCGATGGGCGAGGTGTGGGCACCGCGAGGTGGCGTTGTCGGCCAACCCTTTCGCGCGGGCCCCGTGGCGCCCGCCCAGCCCAGCCCAGCCCAGCCCGGGGCGGCTCGCTGCAAACGCACTCCGCCCTCAATTACTAGAGCGATAACAAAGCGATAATTAATAAAACAATAAAGCGGATTCCCCGCGGGCGCGGAACGAGCGAGCGCTCGCAAAAAACGCGACGGCGCTTAAATAGAATCTAATTAAGAAAGCGGACAGTATGATGCATAGGGTGGCCCCTCGTCAATGACGCCACTGGCCTTTCAATAAGCCGGGAGCGCCTTCCAGAGAACGTAATTCCTGGGTGGGAAGCAGGTGCAGGAACTGGGTGACCCAAAAGGGGCGACGTTCATCTTTATGATTGGTATTGTGGATTGATTAATTGAGTGTTAGGGATTCCGGGTACGTCCACTATTAGGGTCATTAGTCCCGTAAGTGTATTGCTTGTTTTAGGGGTCGCGATGGTCTGCCCACCGTCGGCTCCAACCAGGTATCTCTCACCAGCGGGCCACCACCCCAGCCCGGACAAGATTTAAGCTCCCGCCCGGTCTCCCGGTGTATTTGATAGTGTAGTGAATGTAACTTTGAGTTTGTGTAAGGGGTTAAGATAATACAAGGAAGAGGAAGGAAAAATCGCGGTACGTGACCCGTTTGTTACGGTACTGCTCCAGCATTCGCCTGGTGTTGATGGAAGAAACCATGGAAAACTACCAATCAGGGCAGTCGGCTGCTAGAATTTTCCTCCAGACAGCGACTAAATTCGACCTAGCTGACGAGCTAATGTCGAAATTCCATCGGCACCGTCGGCACTCGAAGCTAGGACCTCCAGATCGGAGGGAGTGCAGAGATATAACTTGATATCGTGAGCAATCTCTACCGGTTTAGTATTAAGGAATTGCTGATGAAATTGCAGTGACGGTTCTAGACATTCAATTGGATGCGTGGGGGTGTGGAGGTCATATAAGACCTCTTTTCAAAGACGAAACTTCTTTCGGCGAATACAAAGACGAATCGACTTTCCTTAAAATTATAGAATAATCCCAAACAAAATCGATAATGGAGATGCACATATGAAATAGAATAAAAATAAGGTAGAGTCAAAAAAATCAGTATCCTATGGAAATCTGTTGCAGAGATACAACGAAAAACGTGTGTGTCATGTTTTAATTTCTCTACGCTTCTATTGCAAGTATCAGGCTGCACAAAATTAGAAGGAAAGAAAAACTTAAAAATTAAACTGTTTTTAGAAATATTTTTATTGATTCAAACAAGGTTGACTGAAGTTAGATCGTGTTTTACCATCAGGGAATGTGGCACTGTGTTCCAGATAAGTAGAAACCTGAAATCCAAACTTTGGAAAGCCTTTCTTCTGTGGAGTCTGTATACAAAACCATTAGACAAGTTGTAGAACTGGTGGTAGACGAGATATTCCAAACTCCGTTAAGCTCGCCGCCCGAAGCAATTTCACTTGAATCCACCCACCCGTCGCGCCTCCAGGTTACGCCCTCAACCACGCCCCCAAACACGCCCGCATATCGCCTTCTCCCCACCTACTGGAGATGGGTGAGGCAAATCGTAATTTAATTTCAAGCCAGGCAGACAACCGAGATTCTTGATAGTTTCGAATAAAACGTGTATAACAGGAGTGCCCCATACAGCATCCGAGAGGAGTGATTTTCAATTGCAAATAGTCCACATATTCTGACAAAAATCTCTAAAAGAAAATCTATTTTGAATTTTAAAGAGAAAATATCACTTTGGCAATGTTTGGAGTGTAGCAATTTATCTATAAGCGTTTCTTCTTAAGTTCTTTCATCATAATTGTTTTAAAAAAATCCAGTGGAGTTCTGATCATGTCGAGTGTTCATTGATATCTTAATAGTAAAACTTGCTCAATGCGGAATCTCAAATGACCAATATTTTTTCATATTAGACAATATTCCGCATTATGCAATGTAATACTGGAGAATATCAGTTCGCCGAGACCGCGGTTAATGTTCATATTAGACAGATTTTCGTATTATACACGTTACGCGTCAGGCCTAACAATTATGAAACTGAAGTAGCATAAAAATGAAGGTAGAAGATTATGATCTATGGGTAAACGCAGTCCACATCAAACCTGCAAACACTCAATACAGTACAACATACAATACCTTCGTGTATCACCCTCACAAACAATGTGTCCTCATTATTAACACCACGATTTCGGCCCTCGACACGACTACTGTGCTTCTTTTAGTAATCTACAAAACTGAACCTGATTTAGAGGGCACACTCATTTTGTAATTTCAGACGTCAGAAACATTGTATTTCGATTCCAAAACGCAATTTTAAGCTTTAAAATAGCGGCTTGCCAAGTGCGGAATATTCGCACGGGTCCACTAATCTTTATTTAGAGGGGCAAGTTAATATACGTTTGGGAGTTCGCGCAAGCACTCTGGCTTGGGCCTCCATCTCGCCCAGCCAGAAGCTGCCCATCGCCGCCACGTCTCAACCACAGGTTCACTCGCTCTCCCGTCTCCGCCTCCGCCTCCACTTTCCTTGGCCGGCGCGAGAACCGCGTGATGGGTAAGACATCACGTAATTTAATTGCCTCCTAGTAGCCCGCCGAGTTCGTAATTAAGTGAATCAGAGTGAAAGGAACGGACCGCGCGGAAACGTGTGTGGCGAGAGGGCGAGCTGAAAAAGCGGCGATGGCCAATCGAAACGGGAGGCGGATCTGTTGGAAGCAGGCGTGATATTCCGCGTACTCTCCATCACTCCAGTGGCGCTACACTCCAGTCATGCTCTGAACGGAAGAGGTGTCTCAGGGCACCAGCTGGTCACTACAGTGCCTCTGACCGGGAGGTCTTCACCTGGAGGTGGCAGGATTTTGCACACTAGCCAAATAGCTAGGTCGAGTTCTGTCGCTGTGTGGAGGTGAATTCTGGTGTCCGGCTGCTTTGATCGGCAGTTTTCCGTTGTTTCTTGCTCAAAGCGAATGCCAGAGCAGTACCCTAACGAACGGGACGCGGCCCTCGCGAGATCTTTCTTTCCTCTTCCTTGTTCTATCCTCACACATACTTACACTTACATGCACTACACAACCACACACGGCGGAAGATATCGATCGGGAGCTCAGAGTTTGTCCCGGCTGTGCCGCTTCCCCGCTGGAGGGGGATACCTGGTTGAGGAAACCTTCGCTAGCCGACGGTTGGTCGGTGTCGGATATCGATATCCAGCCTGGCAAGTTCACCGCCCCTTCCCGAGCAAAAAAGGAAAACTTAATAGAAAGTAACATTAATTATAACCACGCAGCGACATTATACCATTTGCATTGTATAATCCTAAAGAATCTGTGACCAATATTGTACTTCAGCTTTTAGGTCAATGACCCCCATTTCGATCAGGTTTTCATCCACTTTCCCTGATCCTTGAGAAAATGCTGAAATGGCCCCTTGTTTCGCTTCTGGACATAAATGTAACTTCAATTAAACTTCTCCTCATAGCTGTCACACACAGTTTTAAACTGTTTTTGATGTAAATAAATAAAATAATAAATAAACATTAGCAGTTGACATCACTAGTAATCAATTAGTAAATCTATCAATCAATCTAGTCAGTCAGATCTGCAGCTGTCACCTATTTCGTCCACCTTCCAAAATTCTCTCAGGCCTCTTGTTTTCCTTGAACATAAATGTAGCTTCACGTGTGATTTCTTGAGCTATTCTGATACTATAAACTAACACTATGCAGTGATATTAAGCACATAAAGCAACAATTAAAACTGCATCTCTAGGAAACAATTATGGACCCGATCGAAGCTGTGGATTTTTAAGGGCGAAAAAATCCTTCGTACGCCCGTAAAGTAAGTAAAGTCGGCTGTCCCATGTTAGTAGATTTACTTGCATGTAAAAGATCCTCAAGCCTAAATGACGTCTCTGAGCTAAATTCAAATCGCCTGTTTCTCGCCCGACAAATACCTCCTTTCTCTGCTACTTGGTGAAAGGAGCGTAGCGAAATTTGCGTGGTCAGACGGAAGAGCGGGCCTGATGGCCCGAGTCTCGCCATGTAAAATAAGTCAAATTAAATTTGATCACTGCATGTAATGCCTCATCTTCGTAATGTGGAGAGAAGGTATTGGGCGAGGCCCGTTCGCCAAACTTCTGCCCCAAAACCAGTTCACAACCGGTGGAAGGAAACGAAAGCAAAGAACGACCACAGCAGCTGCTCTGAAGAACCCTCATCCAGGTAGTGACTTCACCCGCCCAGCTACTTTTGTTTTCACGTATCTAGTTTATTATTATTATTATTATTATTATTATTATTATTATTATTGTTATTGTTATTGTTATTATTATTGTTATTATTATTGTTGTTATTATTATTATTATTTGCTTTCTTTTCCCCGCCCAATCTTCTTGCCCAACACTTGTTCAAACCCCGTGACTACGGGGGCCCCTCCTACTACCCCCATTTACTGGACCTCATCTCTCCCAATGCTGCCCATTGTGGACCTGTTCACCGCTTGCCACATTTATTACCCCCGTCAGTTTACTCACCGCACTGATCACTTTGGGCGCGGGGACTGACACTACCACTATCAACCAATTTTACCCGCAAACACATTGGCAAATGTTCATCCTGTGCCTATCCCCTTCAGCGACATGTTTCCACTCACCGTCCGTTGCCTGCCACCTACCGCTCACCGCTCGCTGCCAAATGTGGAAACCCAAGTATTTGTAAATTTCATGGGGTTCCATGAAGGTAATTATCAGTTCCCAAATTAATAATTTGCATATGACCCCGAATGATATTCACTCTCCTGCACTTATCCAAATTGAATTTCATCTTGATGTCAGTGAATTTCTCCGTCACGTTTATTAGTTGCCGCATATGACTCTCAGTGTCAGCATAGAACTTCAGGTCATTCATGTAAAGAAGTTGTGAGACACGAAGAAGAGTTGAGTTTCAATTTTTAAGAGCGATTCCATAATTAGATGGATTAAGTAGAGTAGACAGGGGATTCAAGGCTAAGCAGAACAATAAAGGGCTTAAAGAGGCACCCTGGAAAATCCCTCGGCGGATGTGTATAGTATCTGTGTGGACGGATTGTTTTCCATTAGAGAGATGCAGGTTTGTATTCCATCGACTCATTTACTGATAGTACTTGCACATAACCAACCGCCCACCTCCAGCTGAACACCACTACTTGCCTCTGTTTACTGACTCCTGTGCTGCCGCCTACGCCTACCGCCAACCATCCATAACCTACCACACACAACACATCACAAACCACCCGGCACCGCCAACCCACTACCCACCATTACCTGCTGTCCACTAGCTCCATCCACCTTCAACCAGTGCTATATTCCGCCTACCACCTTCCGCCCTCCTATCACTCTCCCTTCCCACCCACCTCCCAATTTGTCACTGCACAATGACCACCACTGAACCAACTACACCAGTGATGCTAAGTTCGGTGCCACCAGCGGATGTCCGGGGCATGGGAAGCACGAGAAATCCCCCCCCCCCCGCAGTTGATAAGCTCGCCACAAGAGAGCAGTTGGTAGTGAAATTCGCCCTGAAAGCTTTTACGCCTTATACATGAAGGTGGGATTTGGATAAATACATTTTAGAACGTTTGTTGTTATTTTTATTTATATTTTTACTTATATTTAAACATTGTTGCCTTAAACTGTAGAATATATGGTATTTATTCTTCAATAACGTTTTCAAATTCAGTTTATGTTTTATTCTTTACTGTTTTTTATATGTTATAATTCTTTATTAGATGTAATTGATGGCAAACTAAACAATTTTCATGCATACGAATATTTTACTACAAGAGCCTGTCCAATCTGGATCCAAATATTTTAAATCCCTGGAAGACCGTGCAGTAGGTTTCAACAACGCCATCGCTGTTGGAATGCGGGGGGATTACTATTGATAGATCTTTTCCGACGCTCTATGCCATGATGTGTGCCACTGCCATTAGTAGGCAGTGTTACCATACTTCAATTACGGAAAAGGACACTTCATTTAAAATGTTTAATATAATACTTTTCCTTGAACGCGCAGTATCCTTTGTTCATCATACGTTTAGGTTGCATTTAAAAGTAGTACCCATCTCGATCAGGTTTTTGTCCAGTTTCCCTGATCCATTGAGCAAATGCTGAGATGGCCCCTTGTTTTGCTTCTGGACGTAAATACAGCTTCACTATACGCACTTTTTATTGAACTCTCTTTTTGCTCGTAGTGGTAGGGGTAGGGGTAAGGGAGTTACTATTTTGTTGGCAACGCAGAAAAAATATACTTGCAATTCGTTTACCGATGCGAATAAGTCTTCTATTACTCGCGAACGAAAATGTTATTTTTTAAATATTGATAATCTCGCGCTTGTTTAAAATTTATTTTTATTTACTTGTTTTAAACTTTTACTCATTTTTCAACTATTTATAGTTAAAATGATGGGAAAGGATTCAGGAACTCAAGAAAACGTATTTTGGGGGGTATTTTGATGACCTAAATCATCGCCAGAAATGATCAATAAAATGCTCTTGAAAGGTTTTTAAAAGCAATGAAAAATGACGTAAAAATGTGATCAAAACCAACTCAGTCAACTCAAGCTGTGGGATACATTACTGATGTAATGTAGGCTTCTTGTATTCCTTCAACTCTACATATTGACTAAGAAATGCAAACTTTTGATTTGGACTGAATCTAAATGTAAACCCCCTTTCCAATAAAAAAGATGACATTTAATCCTTTATTGTAAAATCCACCCCTAACATTTTTTTAGTTCCAAAAGAGGGTATGTCCGGGGATAAGGGGACGCATGGTAACCCTACCAGTAGAAGACATTGCTACCACTGCTCTTCGCATTGCGCATAACCTTCCTGCCCCTCCCACCCCTCCTGGCCGCTGGCCGGGCGGTGCGGTAGCCCCAGTGGGCGCGCAGCCGCTTTCCGTTCCAGGCGTCTGCGGTCGCCGCTTAATCTCCTGCGCGATTAGGCGCCCGGCGATAACCCTCGCGCTCAGCGCCAACGCGGCTCAGCCCAGCCCAGGCCGCACCGGCGCCGCCGAGCGGAGGCGCCAAGGGCGAAGAAACGGGCGGCGTTTTGTATTTTAATTGTTTATTTAACGTCAAAATGTTCACGGGTTGTCGGCGGCGCCAAGGGAGAAGAAACAGGCAGGCGTATTATATTTTAATTGTTTATTTCTGTTTATTAAACGTCAGACCGTGCACGGCTTCTTGATTTTTGGAATCCCTGCGTAACTCAAATACATATTGAGTTTAATTATGAATGCCGCAGACAATATGCCGCAATTATTGATAACACAATATCCGCTCCTGTGGAATTAAAACTATTTAAAAATGTAAATTAGCTACATATTTTACCCTATTGTGCCCTTCGTGAAAGAACAGTAAGAATTATTATTTGAATTACCATGTGAGCATAAGAAAATGTACACAGATAGTGAGGAACAACCGAGATCCACACTCCGCGCTCCACACATCGCACTGCGCTCCAAACTCCGCACACCGCATTCCGCACTCCACACTCCACACTCAGCGTTCCGGGCACAATAATCCACCCTCCACACTCCTGTGAGCGTGCTGCAGCTGACAGTGGCGATTTTTTCGCAAGAAATACTGTTGTCATATTGAGAAAGGGTACAAATTTGATTCCTAGATGCGGAAATTATTTTCTCTAATATGTTGCGTCGCCTTAATCCATGTTTTCAGGGTTCTTGATACTGCAAATTGGTTTGCAGCGAAACGTGTGTTCGTCCGTCAGTGTTCAACATTTTTACCTAGATCGTTCTGACAATTTTCTCCAAATCGTTACTTCTTGACTGTCCGGGTGTGGCCGTGTCGTTGGCTGAGAGACCTGACATATCGCAGGCTTCTTCAGGGTAGTGACGATATGTCAGGCGAAACGTCGGCCTCTCAGCCAACGACGCGGCGTCACCCGGACAGGCACGAAGTCATGAACTCGAGCCGCGCAAGCCTACGTATACAATTTTCTCCAAATTTGACATACCACGATTGACCTGGCTGAAATTCAGTCCCTGTCGATCTGAAACATATTTTTATTTTGGGTAGTTCTTTTCATGAAACCTTCACATTTTAAAAATGTTCTCCTCCTCGAATGAATGAAGTCTTTTAAGAAAGCAGACTAAATCTTATTTTTCTTTAACTATTTTAATTTTCGAAAAATTGTAAAGTTTAAACTTTGGTGTTTTCCTATATCTACAATATTCAATATGAATGTTTTCCGAAAGAAATTTTTTTTTCAAAGGCATATCATTAAATAAGCTCAAATTTCTTGCTTCAATTGCTCATATTAACGATACACTCGCAGGCGCTTAAGAAATTGTATTATAGAACTCATCATCAACATAAGGGTAAAAGTGCCTGTCGCTGCCGCTATGACGTCCTGTTTAATGTTGTCTTTTTCATATCAGTGTAGTTTTTGAATTGTAATAGGGATTGAAGTTGTTCCAAAATTTTTATTTTAGGTGGCCCTCTTGCTCTTTTTTCAACTATTTTACATTCCGAAATTGTATCTAAGAATTCACTTTGCCTAAAAATGTGTCCAAAGTATTTTGCTTTCCGGTTCCAAATGATTTTTAATAGGAATCTCTTCTCTTTCACTTTTTCTAGAATTACATTGTTTGGAATTCTGTCATTCCAGAAATCCTTCAAAATTTTTTCCCTCAACCACATCTCAGTAGCTTCTAAACGACTCCTGCCTCCATTCTTCACGTCCGTATAAAATAATTAATTACTTAATAATGATATTAGTGGAATTGCAATCTTTCAAAAATAGATCTAATAATGATGAGCAGGTTATCCACATCTGTTAGTAAAATATAAAATAAAATATTGGTAATGACAACACGGTTTACTCAGACGATCTAGGTCAAACATCCTGCCCGTGTTCGTGGTGCGTTTCATGCGTTTTGCAATTCCGAATAGAATGGAAACCGTCTGCAGCGCGGCGTTTCACAGAAGACGAAAGGTGAGGCTAGTGACTCACTCGAGGCTCCCCTTAACTCCCTTTTCCCACCGGGTTATATGTGACCCGAGGCGCAGCTTGCAAATAACTGAAGGTCAACAGAGATCTTGTAACGTATGACTCTACGGAGAGAAAGTGGAAAGGTCAACGAAGCCGCGCTGTTCAGTTGTTTCGCTTGAGAAACAAAGAGAATGCAAAATGGAGAAGGGATGTACCGTTTATTGTGTATCCTTTTAGGAAGTCCTCGGTTACTGGAGTCGTTTTCTAATCTGATATGGAAATCGTTTTAAAACCTAGTTTTAATTTTAACTCTAGGAGAACATGGCTTTGCTTTAACATTTCGCTTAGATAATTAATTTTATTCATTTGAAAAATAATTCATTTTTTTCAAATGCCATGTTGTAGAAACATTACGTAAAAATATGGAATGGAAATAATTTAAGAAGCTGAGAATGTTTGGCAGGGATTAAAGACTTATTTTCAATTAAAGAGTGTCACATGAAAAAACTGCGTGTAAATACAAGCAACGTAAACATCTTCTCAGAAAAATGTAAATATTTTATTAAAGAAGTGTTTTTGAGATGACGTTTGACGGGCCAGATGTATCTGGGAAGAGAAAAAACTACTTCAAAGAATAATTTTGTTAATAATCAAAGCGCTATTACCTAAGTACATCTCATACACGAACTAAATCTCTCACTGACTTAATGATAGGAAATTCCGAAAATGTTCATATCCTAAAAATTACAGCCTTTCCTGTGATTATACTGTATAAATGAATTACATTATTATTCGCGTTCATACATGTGTGAGCTATGAATGTATAAAACATTAGGAATATCAAGCGGTTTTAAGGGCGAGAAAATGCAAATCTAATAAATGTGTTTATTTCATGACACACTTTTAAAAATAAATTATCGCCTTACCACACAATTGTCCGCACTACATCATCGTGTGACGAAGAGCATAAAAATAAGATCTAATTTTTTTTGTTGAAGCGTGTGCCTTTCTGCAACAGGCAATATGACGACGTGAAAAATTGCAGAAAGTGGTTTCATGTCATGACGCATCGATTATGAACGCAGGCCCATTTTATCCAGCAGGAAATATTGTCAGTTAGCAGTAGGGCTTAGAGTTATGACGTCGTTCCTTAGAATAGCGTCTAATTTTTATCTCGCTAGCAAATCCGGGGGCAGGATATCAGACAACCTGAAAAATCACGCAACACACTTGCAACTGAAGATACATTAGTTAATTAACAGGGTCGCAATCCACTAACAGCTAGAGAACAACAGTTGAAATTTCTACAGCGGAAACTACATCATATTTCGGAGTACAAATGCAGATTCGCTTGTGCATTAATTAAACTATTTGTTATCTTTCCCACTGTGCTTAGAATGTAATCACCGATGCATTAAACTTGTACAATTTCAGGTATCTGTGATTAATGTTGTTTCGTTGTGAAAAATAATACAGGCTTGTAATTAGTAGCGTACAAATGAAAGTGGGTAGTTCTGGAAATATTGTGTAGTTCGAAGACATTCGTTTAATAAAGAATTCATATGAGAGATATAACTCATTGTCAGCATATAAATAATTAACAATTCAGAAACAGTGAGAGAAAAGAAACAGCCGTGTTTTCTGGTTTGGAAGGTAACATCAACTACATTTGCGGACTACAGGGTATTGGTAACTACGAAAATTGGTATCAACAGGATATAGGTAACTACAAAAATTAAATGTAGCAAACGACTCAAATAGAATATTTCCAACGGATCAAAATCCAATTAGACAATTGAAGTAAGTCCATGTGGGCACACCATGTGGGTCCTCACATTACGACCAGACTCATTGGAGATTATATGGCAGCTTCCTAATAGTCCCATAATCAAAATAACCCCAAACCCGTATGTATTGTTATCTAGAATGACGCATTTTAAACCGATTGCACCAAATAACGTAAAGAGTCAAATAACAAAGAATCCGAATTGTTTTTTTTTCGGTTTCATTGAAAGATCTCACCATATTTATTCTCATTATGTTTTCTTGACACAACATTAAAACTTTGAAGACTATTCATTAGATGCCTTCTCACATCTTTTTTAAAACTATCTCTCTTAGTTATTTTATTCTTATAATTTTACGGCAGGCAGAAGGAGTTCCTTGCTTCAGCAATCCTTTCGGGGTGCGGAATCTGCCTGTCTATCGATGTGTAAGAAAGGGAAGCATTGGATGTCCGCGCCCTGTTCTGCAGACTGTTCGTATTCCTCTGCTGTGCAGAATCTGGAATCAATCAAAGGAAATCACACAGGTGAGAGCAGCTTCTAGACGTCTCGTTCTGGCAGTGGCATCAACTGATACAGATGGTTCGCTTGTTGTTATACTTAACTTTCGTCCCAAAGCGAATATATAAGTTTTGCTTGAGACCCCTTATATCCACAGTGATTCATCGGATGAACGTTCAGGAAGTTATTTTCTTTATTTGTCATTTATTTCTCCTATCAGAAAATTTCAGAACAATCGGTCATTGGCCATATTCTTGAGCGCGGACATTGTAACAGGTTGATGTCAATTCTGTCTCTCTACACCAGATGTCGGTCTCGGTTAATAATCTCTGAACTCTCTGTTCGCGGGAGCGTGAGATCTCGTCAGGATGGTACGTTGACGAAAGGAATTATTTTTTCTTGGCTTCTGCCAGGGTTTTTTCCATGCTAGAAACGCAGCATGGCACTCCCCATGACGTTTCGCTCCCTTCCAGAATGCACTGACTTCAGTCGAGAGCGAATCTGCGAAAGTGGGTTTTCGAAGCCACGTATTCTGTTCAATCACGTGCCTCGGCACTCCACGGGGTCATCAAAATACTAACAAAGATTTATTTTCAATGAAAAAGTGTGACATAAAATTACTGCGTGTAAATACAAGCATCGCATATATCTTCCCAGAAAAATGTTAATATTTAATTAATGGACTATTTTTGAGATGCAGTTTGAATGACCACATGTATCTGGGAAAAGAAAAAAAATACTTCATAAAATAATTATATTAACATTCAAAGAGCCATTTTCTACGTATATCTCTTACACAGACTCTATGATAGGAAAGACCAAAAATGTTTTGAAAAAAATGTCCAGTGAAATACGACGGTCAGCAGTAACCCTTCAGGAGATCACGGCATAGCAGTGCAACATACGGTGTGCATTGTCGTGCAAGAGTAGAGCCATTTTTGTCAGCATGTCAGCTTGTTAAATCTTCAATGCCGATTTGACTTTTTTAACCCAAAGCAATAGATCCCTCTTCCTCCATACAAATTAAGTTTTCGAATACGCATTCTAAACATTTTCCTACAAAGATCAATTTCGGCTGTATCAATACCTTCTACTACAGAAATTGAATTACCGGGGAATAAAAAGATCAGTGTTGTGAACGAATTTATTTATCGTTCTTTCACACATGAAATACACTGAAATGACATATCGCCTGCCTATTTTGTTGCATACCATGCCATATACTAGAGATAACATACGAGTATTTTGCTTTGTTATGTAATGGAGCTGGGTGAAAGTCTTTGTTTAACTTGAACAACCCTTATACACCGAGTCTGAGGATAAATATTATAAACGTCATTGTACTTTGTTTCACATGTGGAATTTGCTCCGGATTTATATCATGCACTGGTGTTTGGTAGCTACCCAAAATAATTTTGACAGCGTGAGGACTTATAACTGCCAAACACTAGTGCCCGATGAGTTGCCTAGAGGGTTTTGTTTCCAAAATTTGTGGTAGTGTTGAGAATCTGAAAATACTAGTGTGGCGAACGCGATTCTTTTTGACACATCAATTAACAAAGACTGAATGGAATATGAAATATGAATATGGAATATGAAAATATGAAAGTGAATGGACTGGAAAGCCACTGTTAGCTCACAAATTATCCTAGTATATGCCACAATGTTATGCTATTCCGTGTCACGTAAAAGTGGCCAGCAGAGTTTAGTAAATTTCCGTGGAGCTATAATAGGCACTGAATCAAAGCTTAGTGAGTCATCTTTTGCTTAAAAGCAAAGTTGATTTGGAAATCTTGATACGACGGTAGATTATGTCATATTTATTTTAGTATAGAACAAAATGCGAAAAGAACACACTTTACAAACTATTATTTTCATAATAGAATCATTTAATGATTGAAGTTCTATTCTCTTCGACGTACTTCAGAACATTTCAAGTTGGAGAAAATGTATGGAAATATTTTTTACTGATCAATCAGTATTATGTTTTGACCTTGCCGATTCTGAATGACCTCCTCGATCACTTGAAGACTAATAGTTCTTGAAGTTAATTAGTGTTGAAGACGGTTAAGTATTAAATAATTTAATTCAACTTCACATTCTTACTTTTTGTAAATCACAAATTGATTTTTTTAAAAGATTTTTACAAAGTTTGGTGAAAATATGAACGTTTAGAAGAACAAGTCATGCACTTTTTACCATGAAAAAACATTTCAAAATAACGTCGAGGACTCATATCTTGATGACCATTTCCACAGAGTTTGATGATTATGGTTGGATCGAGTGTACCAACGATTTTGACGTTGAACGGTGAACATAACATCCGAGTGAGCACAATTACAATAAGAATGAAGAAATGAAGGGGCCAGGGTGTGGGCGAGTGTACTGCTCCAAGCGCCCTGGCCCACCCGAGGGGGGAGGGGGGCGGACAGCGTGACCGGAGCGGTTTCACAGCCCACGCCACCTCTCAACAAATTTTCACGCACCGCAGGCCGCATCAGATAGAGCACGCGCTGCCTACGTCTCAGCTCCTCACTGGGGGGCGAAAGCGAAGCGTTGCTTTTATTTTATTCAGAACGTTGGAGGCGCTTCGTAAATGAGAGTTTTTGCATGGCGTGAAGAATTATATGTATTATAAGAGCCCACATGAACCTGCGACAACGAACTAACCATATATGTTGAATTGATTTGATGTATGTGGTCACAAAAATTAGAACTGAATGTGGCTTAGGGGGTAATTACGATTACACACTTTTACTTTCCCGTATACACACGTTTATACTGAGTAACATACGTAGTATAGGACAAGTTATGTATTGCTGCGGAAAATCGTTTTCGAGATTTCAACGGGAATACAGGTTTTGGGGCCCCCTGGTACCGAACACAAGTGAATGTAGCTTCACTATGCGCACGTTTTGTTGAACTCTCCTTTTGCTTGTAACGGTAAGAGTAGAGGTAAGGGCGAGTTGCTGTTTTGTTAGCAATGCAGAAAAATACTTGCAATTCGTGTACCGATGCAAATAAGTTTTCTATAACTCAGAAACGAAAATGACTATTTTTCAAACATCGCTAATCTTGCTATTTTTAAAATTTATTTTTAAAATTTATGTTTAAAATATATTTTTATTTATTTATCTTAAAATTTTACTTTTCTTTCAACTATTTATAGTTAAAATGACGGGAAGGGATTCTGGAACTCAATGAAATATGCGTAGATAATCTTTTCCCTCCTACGTCACATACAGTGTTTACTGTTTTTTTTGACTGAATAAATCTAAATCTAAACATCTAGAGGATTTAGAGTCACCGCGCACAGTGATCACTATGGGTCGGATTTTGATGACCTAAATCGTCGCCAGAAATGATCAATAAAATACTCTTAAAATTTTTTTAAATGCCCTAAAAGCAAAGAAAAATGACGTAAAAATGTGATCAAAACCAGCTCAGACGGTCAACTCAAGCTGTGGGATAAATTACTGATGTAATGTTGGCTTCTTCTATTCCTTCAAGTCTACATATTGTCTAGTAAATGCAAACTTTTGGTTTGGACTGATCTTTACCAGGAAATATCTGTTTTTAGTAATCCCAATATCGGCTGAACTGACGACGGCGCTGATAGGCTCACAACATGCTCACAACAGCTGATATTAGAATTTCTTAACGAAGAAATCGAATAGGCTATTCAGGAATTCTGTGGACAACATTTGTGGCGTCACGCAAATATTATTTAAATTGTTGAAATGTAACAATTAATTGATTTCTAGTAGGAAATAGTTTTAGAGAGGCAAAAAAATACAATTTTTGAATTAATTAAAAGCATACCAAGATTTTGAAATGTAATTTAAATTATTTTTAACCTATATTAATGATGTAGATTAAGAATATTAAAAAAATAATAATTTTCATAAATCCTTTTTACATTGTGAAATATTACGTTATCAAAATACAAGATTATTAATTTGAATATCTAATAGTGTAAATAGGCATACAGTATATTTTCACGTAAGCAAAGGAAATACTAGAATACTAGACAAAAAGTTTCAATTCCAGAATTACGCACAAATGCACACAAATATTGTAATATCATTTATGTTTCTTACAAATTGAAATGTTAAGTGTAATTATTAAACCCAATTAACATTAGGTTAATCAAGATTACATAAAAAAACGTATATGGTACACAAATTTAGGTGGATACTGTGCTTTGCGTGTGAACGTCTCTTCGTCATCATGGGGCATAATGGCTTCAGAATTGATCGACGTCCAAATCGGCGGCCAAACAATGGCTCCCTCTGCAAATCAGCCAATTCAATGGCTTGGCTTATCGCTGAACAAGGGTTGAGTTTTCAATAATTCGAAATACATTATTCATTATCACAGACATACGTCATACACCATATGAAATTAATGGAATTATTTTTTGTTATTAATTATGTTGGGCAATAGAAAGATAGACAAAAATTAATATTCCAATTGTCCATCTCTGGCTTATAAAAGGGACTTAATATGCAATTATGTTATTTAACACAGACGTCTCTCCGTTTCCCTCACCTTCCTGGAAGAACATCTGGGACAGGGAGATAGTAATGTCAGTTGTCAAGGTTATTACCTTGTCGTCTGAGACGCGAGTGATATGTTTGCATTGCGAATCTGGGCCCAACGCTCACCCATGAACCACCGGTCACATACAACCCATCGTTTCTTTTCTTATAATTAATTCAGTATGGCGGAGATATCAAACACAAAATAGTTTTTTATAATATGAATGTTAATAAACGGATAACTCAGCCATACACGTGTCTCAGTTCAACTTCATCTCTTCATAAATGGCGCCAAGTAACGTATTGAACACATAGTAGGTCATATACGTAGTAGAGCTTAGTTTGCATCATTTTATAAATCGTACGAACTCTATAGACAAATATGATTTAGACCATGTATTGAAATTGTCTGCGAATTAATAGCTATCTTTTGATTATGAATTATGATTATGATATCTTGGGTCTGAGACTTGACATCTATACCAAGGAAGGCCAACACGGAAATGAATGGTTGATTCTCATAAAGATGGAATGAATTATGTTGATGAAATGGTGGAATGAGAAGGAGGAAATCATGTTACTTAAAAAACTTGTCATACAATTTTGTCTCGGATAACCTCTTCTTCCAGTGGTAAGGATTTGTACTCGCTCATTATAGCGCGCCTGGCCACGTTCATCATTACATTTATACACTCTCGTGATTAAGACAGTAAAACATTATGTCACGCTTGGATATCAAAACAACTACATTTGCGGGCCTGAAGCAAAGCAATTGCATCTCAACAATTCATCAAGTGATCAACTAAATGGATCATCGATAACATATTTAATATCCTATTTTTTAATTTCCCACCTACTTTTATCCAATTTTAAATTTTTTACATGGTATTTGTTCTTACGTATCGAGATCAATTGAGTATTGTTATCAGGTAATGATTCGTAAAATATTTACAATTATGTGATCATTTTCCAATGAGCTGTTTATTAATATCGGCACTATATTTCAGAGCATTAATTCAGCACTTTTGTTTCCGACATATTGCCAAGGTCTGCCTCCAATATCATCGTCAGTATCTCTCTCATTCACACAAACTACTGCACACACACACATTGTACATACACTTCTAACCTTTCTTTCAACATCTCAGGTCTAAATTTATACCGCGCATGTTCCCACTGGTTGCATAAACAAAACTATGTTGTAGTGATGCCGTAACTCAGTCACACCTGTCAGATAACTATAAAGCCTGCCCCCACGCTCTTCCCGCTGAGGAGGTGAGTTGCCTTGAGAGGGGCAATTTGAAGACGCTTGAGATGGAACGAGGCGATGCGGGAAGGTGGCGAGCAGAGAAGGGGGGAGGGGGGAGTGAACGAGGAAGGGGGCAAAGAGGGCGACGGCGCGTAGGTGCCCGCAATAGGAAGCGCGCAATCTGACAATGAACTATGAATATTAAGGCGGCCGAGCAACGCCCACGGACTGAGCGCTTGCTGTATCTCACACCTGTTGAAGTTGGCCGCGGGGCGGCTGCGGCGGCTGCTGTGGTGGTGGTGGTGGTGGTGGTGGCGGCGGTGGCGGTGCTGTTGGATGTGATGGGAACGGAGATGGCGGTGGAGCAGAGGTTGTACCGATAGCGGTTGTGTGCGACGAGAGACATTGGTGGCGGGGGCGATGTCCACGAGAAGGGCAATCCGTGGAGTGTGGAATTTATGGTGGGCAGCAGATTTTTTAGGAGCCCTTTCATTTCCCCTACCACTCATTCCACTTCACCTGTCCCTTCAGACAAAAAGTATTATCAATATTGTCATCACCCATCAGAAGCCTTTTATCCCAGTTAGGTCAAAAGGATAGATAGTCAAGATGTCAGGAATAGTCAGGATTATAGGTGAAGATGTGACAGTAGATCATTGATTGTGACACTGTCAATGGCAACGGAGCTGGATCCAGATGCAGATGTGATGTGTAAGAGAGAAGGAGAGCAAGGAAGAAGGATGAAGAGGAAAACTGTGCTGCACACCGCGAAAACGGCGATAACGAAATTTGAAAGGGATAGTCATTATGTATTCGACTTCGCAGCCGGAAACCGGAGGTGGAAAAGTTTGCATCTGTTGAGTATTAGAGGCAGAGAAGATGAGTAACAAAGGGAGAAGATGAGAGAAGAAATGAATAGTTCAGAGAGTTCGAGTGAGGTTCGGAAGAAAACGAAATGTGGCGGTAAATGGACGTGAAAATACACAATGAATAAATGAGGGGAGGAAAAGGTATAGTGGGGAGAAGAAATATGATGAAGAAGAGAAGCAGTCTCCAGAGGGAAAATGAGGAAGAGGAGAAGAGTACAAAGTTAGACGGAAAAGAAATGATTAAATAGTGAGCTACATGAGGAAATAGAGGTGGTGGCAAGTGATGGAGATAAGATAGAGGTAGAGTGAACATATGATAGAAGTAGAGAGGAGATAGAACGGTGGTATACTTAAGGTAGAATGGAAGTAGGATGGAATAAAGGAATTAGGACGAAGGCAGGATGGATGTAGCGTGATGATATGGTTGAGATGCTAGGTTTCAGATGAGTATGAAGGATTAAGGTAGAAGAGATAGAACGTGGAAGGTTGGAAGTAGGATGAAAGTAGGGAGAGGTGGATTCACCGCGTGGGACGGCGTAAAAGTACGCCAAAGAAAGTGGGAGAAGTAGCGGATGCAGTGGGCGTGCACACCTGGTCACTGCAATGCAGTGCGACGAGTTGCGGAGGCAGAAATGAACTATGCTCTTACCGTGGTTTGACAAGTACGTACTTATTTTTTCCTGGTTCTTTCGCCAAGGCTCCGATGCAATATGAGCTGCTGTTACGATCAGTACTCCGTATCGGTGAAGAGATCTGGGCAATTTGTCAAGGCTGGAGGAACTGGAGAAAGATTTGGAGCTGGAGGAAGATTTTGCGGTGGATAAAAAATTTGAATTCGCGTTATGTGGTGGCGGAATAGTGAACTTGGGTCTCTTTGTGTGGAGTTAACACCTCGTAAAACCACATAAATACTTCAAACACCGATGAGAACTATCCATTTTGAAGTATGACACCAGTTGTGGTAACTCAAAGGCATTATCCTTGTTTTTGCAGCGACTGACTGGGAGTCTTCGGTTTGAGTCTCTATGGTGGCATAATTAGGACGTATTCAATCGCTCTCGGGAGAAGAGTTCTGGCAGTCACCTGCTCTGATCGGAAATTTGCTTGTGGTTTCCAGGGCCTTGCAACTCACCATCAAAACCGGGGACAATGTTGGAGGGTTCTACGATAAGAGACTCTTGTGTCACCGGGTGCAGCTCCAGGTTAGGCTCGCCAACTTTCGCCCATAAAAATTCGCTAATTTGTGAAAACTGCGAAAAGTGTCTTAAATTCTTGGCTATTCGGAAGCGCAGCGTCATTGGCTGAGAGATCGACGTTTCGGCTGACATGTCGCCGGCTACCTCAGGGCAGTGACCCAAGAAGCCTGCGACATGCCAGGCGAAACGTCGGCCTCTCAGCCAATGACGCGGCGTCTCCCTGATAGCCAAGAATTTATGGAATCGAGCCGTGGAAGCTTACGTGTGCATCCTAAAAGTATCTTCTGTATGTTCAATTACTCAGAATACATAACAAGAAATACATAATACATAATAAGAAACCTATGAAGAAAGCGCGAATATCGGCGCTATATTTTGAAACATTACGCGCCTGATAGCGACTCCCGAATCCACGCAGCAGCAACGCATGTTTTAAGTATGGTTGGCAGCAATTCGTATTTTAGTTCCCGTAAGAAGGTACTCCAGAAGAGCGAGTCACTGTAATGGTTTCTACCACGTTATTTGGGAGTTGAAAGGCCCCGGTGGTTCCTCGTCTTATTCTCTCCCCTTACACACACTAACATTCGCTTAACTACCACACGTGAGACCAGTTGGGAACAGAGCTCTTCCGGAGTCGGTTCTCCCTTTGGAGAGATACCTGAACAAGGAATTCTGCCTCTGGCTTCCCTATTGAGTGGAAAAAGAACACCGCCACCTTTCCGGATAATACATTCTCTCCACCACCTAGGGCTGACGACCGTGGAAGGTGACGTGGCCGACATCGGTCTTTCATATCAATTTCGAAAGAACCATTTGTTGTGAACCCAACAAAATGAAAGATATGATTGTCTACTAATAGTGCATTAGTCTCTTATAATATCAGTTGATTTATTAGCATAATATTTGATAAAATTAAAGACTCAAACTGATTGTGAACATTAATCATGATAACACAAAATAACTATTCAAAAGACTCAATATTTGTTGAGAACATTACTTTTGAAATTCGATATCTAACCTAAGCTTTATTCCTTTACGTGACACTAATCGAGCAGATAAAATTTGTTGACCTATCAGTAGCTGTATCGTTCCTTTGTCGCAGATTTGAGACCATATAATATGAACGCATCTCCATCGCATATGGATGATGCAACTAGTTTTGCGGTCAGACACGTTGTAATTCTCAACTGGAAGAACAATTCTCGGGCAAGTGGTGGGAAACTTGTGGTGACAGAACTGTTTCCAGCGTGATTTCTGAGGGGAGTTCTTTTAATCTTCTCCATCACGTAGGTCGACATTTCTTGGTATAGAAATTATATCTATTTGTTTAAGCTGTATTATTGTTATTGATTATACTGATATGCAGATAGGCCCAAGTAAAGACACCAACCAACATCTGATATCTTGGACTTGAATCTAATTTGCCAGATGTACATTCTGGTCGGCTAAAGTCTGGTATGAGGATGAAATACGTAGCTACGATGGGCAACGCTATTTACTGGAGATACATGTGGTCTTGTAGTGCATGTTGGTCGAAATTTCTTTAGAAAGACAGGAGGGGCCGTGAGTGAAGAAGAGATCACGTCAGTTTGTTTTCTAGTCTGGTCCGTCATGCCTATTGAAATGGTTGAAGAAGCTAGTGGGTGATACGAGCATCTGGCTATTAGAATCCTCCACTGGATGTATTCAAGACTGCTATGTAGCTGGTGTCGAATATCGTCATCGACAGAAGTCGAACCATAGATTCTCCCGGTCAGCTGCTCTCCATAGCCAACGGTATTTGATTTATTGCAGCCAGCCGGTAGCTGCAGGAATGTGCTGTATGCAGAGCGCCGAGGCTGTTGTGTGGGGGGTGGGAGGATTTGTGGGGCAGCTTCCTCCTCTTCGCTTTGTGCGAGCGGGTGAACGCGTGCGGGATGCGCTCCTTGACCTTGTTCCTATAAAGCAGCGGGGCACAATGGGGAAAACTCGTTAGCGGCGGCGGCGTCTATTAGCAGCCGGGGCTTCTTCAGCTGATTGCTGCTGCTCTCCTCCTCCTTCGGCGCGCTCCTTTTCCTCGTGGCGGGCGGACGAAGGTGGTGGCGGGCGAGCGGGTGTGGCGGAAAAGGGTAGAAAGGAAAGCAGGGGGAGTGTGAGCGGGCGAGTGGCAAGTGGTTTGTAATGTGGTTTCGTGATATAGCAAGTGAGCGGGCAAGTGAGCGGGCAAGTGGGCGGGCAAGTGGGCGGGCAAGAGGGCGAGATATGGGCGGACAATTGGTGGGAAAGTGGGCGACCAAGATTACCAAGTGGCCATGGAAAGTGGGTGAGGCAGGTGGGTGAGCAAGTGGGTAGTCAAGTGAGTAGCGATAAGCGGAAGCAGGGGTGAAGCCAGTAGATGCGGCTAGCGAGCAGACATATGGTTGGCAGTGTTGAAAGCCGGACGTTGGTCAGTTATAAACCCTCATATTCAATACAAGAGAGGATATACTAAATCGTCGGTAGCAGTGTCAGAAGTTCTCGTACATCGAATATGACGATAGGCGAAGGGAAGGGGATACTACGGCCTCGCAAGGGACGGAGGGAATAGGTTAGCGATACGCGATCATCCCTAATAGCGGTGGTGGACTAGTGTGTCGGTGGAAAAGCAGAAAGGCCGGGCGGAGTATCACCGAGAGAGGGTAAGTAAGAGAGAAAGAATATGGCTATTTTTATCCTGTAAATTCACGTCTAATGGTTTTTACCGGATAAATAGAAAATCTATGCTATGATCGACCAGCTTGTTAAGGAGCAGTTTCAGTTGATGTAGGCGTCTCTACAAAACTTAGCGCAAAATTTCGGTGGTTTCTAACAACACAATGACGCACACTTTCCTATCTTTTGAATGCTCTGGGAGTTTGAGCGAGTTCTTATATACACTTTGCGGAACAAACCTGGGAGTTCACGTAACTGAGAGTACGACCTAAGTTTTTACACCCACATCCGGGTGATCTCGATTTCCAAATCCTTGAATTCATAATACGTTTCTCTACCCCTTGATTACGACGTTTATCATCGCGTGCTTTAGCAACACCTGTAATCAAACATCCTTTTTGTCCAAATCTGGCAATTTAAAAGTATCAATAAGTAGAATGAGCAGCTGAATGTTCTTATACTTCTACGTTTCTAGCGTAGATAAAACTATTCTTGGCTAGGTTTCTTGCTGCACGTATAATGTGTCCATTTGCACGTCGATCAAATTTAATTGGAATATAAGAGCCATCTTGATGGGTAACTTCATACTTTCCCATTCTTTATATTGTTCTGTACCGGAATTCTTCAATTTGTTTGTCATCTCCCGCTCTCCTTCTCTCCCTCCCCCTCTCTCCTCCGTTCGACTTTTAACTACGTCAAAACTATACTTTTTCAACATTCGATTCTAAATGAATGAATCATCGTCTATAATCAGGTATTCTCTAAAGAACATCAGTATGCTAATTAGTGTGCACTTGCGTAAGAGAAACTCGCTGACTAAACCTTCCCAAATGATCGAATCCGCCACATCCTAATGAAAGCCATACCCAGATTTCGAGAAGGCGAGAGTCCAATCATGGAGGAAGATCGAGTGCCTCTCCGATTAGTAACCATTGAAATATTAGATGCTCCATAAGCTCGAATTCAATATTATAATTATTTTTTACAGATACGTTCTTACTAGTTATTGACTTCGATACGGATCCTGATATACTCGTGCATTGTGTAACTTACCTTGATCGAGAGGATCATACTCACGAGACAAATATGAAAACAGGTGAATGACGCTACATTATCTCTCATGGAGGGAAGTTTTTGAAGGGATTTATGGCAGGGAAATATGAAACGAACCGAGTGAATTTGACAAGTAAAGAATTAAATATGAATAATTGAGTATAAAATAAAATATTGTATGTAACATGGGCGTTAACTGCATCTTAGGATCTTGGGCGACAAAACGCCCGGGTGCATATGCTGCCGCTCGATTATTTGAACCCTCATAACACACTTGGTGCATAAGTAACTATTCTATACTACAAATGCAAACCATTATGAAACAATACAAAGACAAGCAAGACTACGCTTTAGGGAGTTGTAAATCTTATTTTGTGTCACAAATACAAAAGAAATCAGCAGAATATAAGGATATTACTCCGTGTATACTGTTTGACGTCGCATGCTTCATTAACACTTTCCTGGATAAGACCCAACCAGTTATTACGTGAAGAAGTATACCACTAGGAGTAACATAGAATCATCAAACATAATAACAAGAACCGCCTCAATTCGAAGCACCTAGTGGTTCTAGGAACAGCCCACGATTAGCGCGAAGCACCAGCGTCTAATTTCGAGCTTCCCATCCCGTTTAATCGCTTCTTACTTCACGCACTCGGCATGGAAACGCCGATCAGATCTGCCTCAAGTGGCCTTCCCAAAAAAGTGACCATGCGAAATGCGAAAGTGGTCTTGACAGGAGCAAACGTCAGTTACGCTTGTCACTGGGTGGCCTGTTTTGTGCAGCGCCGTGGCCCTTACGGGAAGCTCCAGAACCGGTAGCAGACGCTCTGCAGCATAAAGAAGCCGATAACGTACGCGGTAATAACTTATAATAATACCCAAGAGACCAGCTGGTGCCATGCATCAAACTGCATTTCAATCAAACCTCTTGTCCATAAATGACGAGTGAAATTAAGACCTTTTCTTGATAATTTACTGATTGCGAGACGCCTTGGCCACTTTAAAACGTTATTTATTTACATTCGAACTCTTTTCCGCCATAAACTATAAACAAACTGAGCGATGTCAATGTGCACTCATAATTATGGCCCCATGATTTAAATCGAGTCGCATATAATACATTATTAAACTATTATTTCCAATATAAGTCCCAAGAGAAAATGTAAATATGATGAAAGATTGTAATGTGTTACCCAACAATTGGATGCCGTTAATACTGCTTTGTTTAGAACGAATTGGTCAAATTCTCTTGCTCTAATATGTTTGATAATACACCACGGTAGGGGTTACAGATGTAGCAACCAGAAATATAGTAGGTTGATGTTTCTAGGCACATCTTCTTCTATGGTTCTTTGTACATAAGGTTTTTTTATTCTAGAAAGTGACAGTTTTATTCCCTTGCTGGATCGTGATATCCTGCGCCGACGTACTCGTCTGATGAGAATCTCCCTCTCCAGGTATCTTCACTTCAGCAGGTCACGGCCCCAGCAGGGAGAATATCTAAGTTCGCAATTTAAGGGAAGAGAATAGGACAAGGAAGAAGGAAGGTCGCGCGCGGCCCGTGGCCCGTTTGTCAGGATTCTACTCCGGCATTCGCCTTGTATTTATAGGAGAAATTATGGAAAATTACCGATCAGAGCAGCAGACCGCGAGAATTCCGCTCCCCCTATCAGATCCCTGCCGAGTCGCAGATGCGCAGTGTGCAGATGTTGGCTCTGAACTACATTCAGATGATTAGACATAGAATACAATAAACTACAAAGGAGATGGGGAGGGGTTGGACTTCATAACTGTCAAGTATATCTGCCTTTCAAATGTCTGAAACTCGAACTTCCCTTCTCAAGGTTATAAGTATATAATAAATATATAATAAATTAGTTTGTGTGATGTAACAAAACCAGAAATAAATCCTGTTGAGATGTAAAACGTTTTGGCCTTATAAACTTTTTTACAACCAGAAAATGCTGAATGATTTGAAGGTATTCGAGACTAGGAATTGTCAGACAATTGTTTTTTTAGTGATATTTCAAACGTTGAACTAAAAATTCTAAAGATGTAGAAATAATTCCCAGGAAAAGTATGTAAAAGCATCCAGAAAGTATGATCAATACTCTCATACAAGAACAGCTTTCATTGTATTTTTATCTTTATTTTGTTCTCAAAATTGCTTAAATTCATTAGTTCATAGATTTAACTGTCCATTTTTTTACATTCTATGTAATAAAAACATTTATCAATATAATACCATAAAGGAGATTTCTACTTTTGAAGTTTTCAGATAATTTTTTCTCAATCTAACATCTTTATTGAACCCGAGTATGTAGTTGCTAAAATAATGTTTCTAGATTTCGTTTGATAATCTTCGCTAAAACGTTTCTAACCCTTTGGGAATTTCTCATGTTTTTTCCTTTTATTTATTTCGTATTTTTATTGATTTATGTCATTTTATTACCTATAGTTGATACCTTTAGTTATCACTCAAGTTTTATCTTTCATTAATCAAATATTTCATTCTGTGTTTCATTTGGGTTCTGAATTACTGACATCTCTCAATATTTTTCCGCAGATTCTACACTTTTCCCAACTTCCTTGGGTTTCTCCTCTTCTTGGCCTTCACATTAAAACTTTCGACTTGTTTCACACCTGCAAACTGCCACAGTTACCTCCAAGGTGAATATTACACATAAATCGATGGAATCACAAAAAAAGGGCATTTCTAGTGTATGATTATCAACTCCAATTGGCCTTCGAAGCACGGCTCTTGATTGCTTTCTTCTTTCGTGGGAGCGCTCTTCGTGTAAATCCACAGACTAAGAATTGCTCCGAGCATAATTCCCACCTGAAATATGTAATTCTATCTGTGATGTATAATTAAAATCCCAGTTATCGGGAGATCCGGAAACAAGTACAGGGTGTCTGGAAATGGGCAGTACAGCTTTTTTTCTTACCGGATCTCCAGATCATAGAATTTGCTCCTGCAAAACACCATGAAAGTACAATCACTATATATTGAAATATTGCGAAGTTACACTTAGTTCACATGACTTTGACCCTAGACGAAATAGACAGCAATGAAATCCCCTCCAAGAAAACGCAGAAGGATGGATGAAAAAAAATATTACGGCGATAGCAGCAATCAGAAAACTAAATACTTAAACATTAAAAGAAAACACATGCCTAAATGACGCCTCTGCGCTAAATTCTTAAAACATGTATCGCTCTGGTAGAATATCCGTTCTCAACAAGATGGCATTATGGAGTAAGTACATTCCTTACCATGGTGATATCGCCAAACGTCATCCTCTTAACTTCAACTTGAGATCTAACAGATTGAGGGTAAGCAAATTGAGAAGAAAGAATGGTAAATAGGAAATGAATCTCAAACTATAGAACATTTATTGATTTATTAAACTATTGAAAGAAAATTCGAAATTAACATTTTTCTTCTTTCTCTTTTGTCTTGCTCTTGTTCCTCTTCTTTCCTTTTTATTTCTCCTTCTTCTCCTCTCCTGTTTATGTATCTTATTTTTTCCTTATTTTCCTGCTCTTCTTCTTTACATTCTACTATGAATGTCTACAAATCCGATCTGAATGTAATTATTTTTAATTTGATTGTCTTAAGTCTCGATTCGATTAGACTCAATTTCGAGTTCAAAGAGTATACTGTTGATGAAGGAATGAACCAAAATTGATCGCAGCATTAGCTGCAAAA
>BOPP01000155.1:1823676-1847675 GCA_017312745.1 Gryllus bimaculatus
ATTTGCACCGCTTGGCCTCGTTCCCTGCTCGAGATTTCGCCCTGGACGCCCCCTCCCTCCTCCCCCTCGCCGCACCGCTTTAATCACCAAGTGCCGTCTTCTCAGGGCACTACTCTCCCCTCCCTCTCCCTGGCTGCCTCTGGCTGCGAATCTCCTGGTCTCTCAATCTCGCTAGTTTCGTGTTTTTTTCTTTCTTCTTTCTGTTCTTGGCTTTCCTTCTGCTCATTTTACCTCTATCCTGCTATCTCCATGCTCTTTCTATGTCTATATCTTGCCAAAAGCGCCGTATTCCCTTCCCGAATCTTTTGCTATAATGGTGGATGAGCCATGGGGTAGATATAATGGATGGGCGCTAGGGTTTAGCCATCGCCTAGGTTTTTGTGAGGGAATACATAAAGGATGAGAAAAGAAAGATCGCGAGTGGTCTTTGACTCCGTACACAAGATAATTCTCCGACATACGCCTCAAATTTGTCAAAGTAAACTAGAGGAATATCTGGTTATCTGGTAAACCAGAGGAATTGTAGGGCAGGCAGCCCTACACTTCTTATCCGTCATCAAGATTATAGTATATGTTCTTCTCAGGCATGAAAAGTTTAACGTACCCTAAGATCAGACATCAATTAGAAACATTTTAAATATTATTTGGATGAATTATTATGACATTTTTCATTTATTATTTCGTTTAATATAAAAAATTGTCAACAGGTTTCCAATAATCCGAATTATTTTCCATATTTTTCTGCTCTGTCCTTCGTCTTTTGTTTATATATAGATTTTCCTGTTTCTTACGTCTTTTAATATTGGGATCTTTCTTATCCTTGCTCCCTCTTCATATACATAATATTCCTTCTTTTAATGTTTCTTGCAACCAATATCGGAGAAAAATACGACGAAGGTTATTTATTGCTCTGATTGCTCTTATTATCTCTGACTCATCTTCGTAGCGGGTCATTACGTGGACCATTGTAGTTTCCACAATTTTTTTCACACAAATTTCTATACTTTATTTACAACATTTTTTTTAATTACCCACGACTCGTATCCAAGCTTCTCTCTAGACAAAACATTTGAAACGTGTTTTACGTATTACTCGCTGTTGGCACCTTTTTACTTTTTCAAACGATTTTCTTCAGTGCTAACCTTCTCCTCTCTCATTTCTTCTCTACAAAATCCATTCTATGTTAACAAATGTCCAAGATGTTTAAAAGACATGCCTTACTCTATAATTACTTTTCACTGTCATGTTTTCTATGTTCTCAATCCCACGTCCTACTAAGAAGTTTCTAGAAACTTTTCACCCCTACGTCACATACAGTTTTTACTATTTTTTGACTGAATAAATCTAAAGCTAAGTTTTCCGCTACCTTAAATAACATGATGTGATATGAAATTTTGGGACAAGAGAGCATAAATTAATATAGACACTATGCTATAAGCGAGCCTGCGAATGTAAATTAGTTAAAAAAGGGCTTAAATATAATTTATTCGGGCGTTGAAAATCGTTTACCTTTTCAAAGATTTTCCCTGGGTGTCTCAAAAAATCTTTCAGTTGTGACATTCAAGCGGGGTGACACATTGGAAAGTGTAGGGAACTCTGGGCTGGACAGCACATGCGGCTGGCTGTCACGCTGATTCCTACTTCGGCCCCGCAGCTTCCATTACCCCAGCTTTGTGTCACGAGTCGACGACACAACGAACTTCCCACTTCTCACTTCCCACAGAGGTTCAGTGTGATCAGTTAAAAGATGGTAGAAGGGCGATAGCAAATGTTTATAGTATGTGAGAAAAGCATTTTTGAAATTATCAAACCGCAATACGAGTGACAGCTTTTACGTGAAAAGACATATTTCACTAGCGTATCTTACGTGAATATATTCATATTAAAAGATGTGAAATTTCTGTAACTTTTGTAATTTTTTAGTTTCATAAAACTAACTTTTTAAAAGATATACGCGTGCTGAAAAGGACTGTTGCATTTAAAATATATTTACAGGTCGTTCTTCGATATAAAGCCATCAAAGATCAGAATTACTAATAGTGTTTAATATTTCATTTTTCAAGAATTGCAACTACTCATATTATAGAATTAGAATTCATAGAGTTCAAACACATCCCCTCAACATTATGAAGTATTAATTCAAATAATGATATTATATACCTTAAACCTATGAAATGTATTTTGTGGTACCAAATTCGTGATACGTTGTGTTGTCAGATATTTTTGTTCAGAATGATAATATAATATTAATTTTCTAAAAGAAAAGTAAAAAATGCAAGAGGGAATAACACAAAACAATTGTAACCGTAAATACGTGTAGGAAATGCAATTTGCTCTCACACACAATCTTCCGGGGAAACACTAAAAATGTATTGCATGACTGAAGTATGTAATTTTGCATAACTCAAAAGAGGAAGATGTAAATAATTTAAAACTCATAACTTCCTTTTGTGGTTTCAAATCACGCGCAACTCATTGAAATGAACAAGCACAGCGTGCATATAACAGTTCAGCGTGGTTACCTACACCCTTTTGGGCGGTTTCTGCACGTAACCAATACCAAGATTCTAGCGAGAACCAATATTAAATGTATCTGTAATTGTCGTGCATGAAATGAACCGAAGCTGTGTAACGGGTATTTGCGGCTATCCACAAGCAAGGAAGTATTTGCAGATTGCATTACCACGCCTATGTAATTACATTTGTAACCTCAAGTGCTGGGCTTGCATCTCCTGTAGGGGTTCGCCTAACTCTGCATCAATCAGCTTCTTAATAAAATCTCCTTTAGTGATCTCAAAAAGACGCAATGAAGTTCATGTTCTTTGAAAACCATTTGTAGCGACCGGATTGCGAGCAGTCGATCTAGGAAGATAACGTTAGGATGGAGGAGAGGGAGTGAGAGAGTGAGCGGGAAAGCAGGGTGAGTAAAAGGAGACAGGCCAGAGAGCGCCGTGAGAGGTGGCGTGACGAAGGCGGTCGATGGGCGCTAAGGAGGTGGCGAGGGGCGAGAGGCGGCGGGCGACGGAAAGGGGGCAGCGATGAGGGGCGGGCAGAGGGCGTCGAGAGGGCGGGCAGAGGGCGGCACCAAGAGGGGCGGCGAAGGACGGCGAGTAGCGGCTGGCGAGAGGCGAAGCGTGGGCGAGAGGGCGGGCGAGGGGGCGGCGAAGGGGCGGCGAGAGGCGGGCCGGGCAGAGGCGCGGCCGAGAGGGGCGGCGAGAGGGGCGCGCGAGAGGGCGGCGGCGAGAGGGGCGGGCGAGAGGCGCAGGGCGAGAGGTGGGCGGCGAGAGGCTGGCGAGAGGAGGGCGGCGACGAGGTGGGCGGCGCAGAGGGCGCGAGAGGCGGCGGAGGCCGGCGACGATGGGGCGGTGCGAGAGGGGGCGGCATGAGAGGGCCGGCAGAGGGCGGCGCAGAGGGGGGCGGCGAGAGGGCGGGCGAGAGGGGGGCGGGCGAGAGGGCGGCAGAGGGGGCGGCGAGAGAAGGGAGCGGCGAGAGGGCGCGAGACGGGCGGGGACGAGGGCGGCGAAGGGGCGGGCGAGAGGGGCGGCGAGAGGGCGGCGAGAGGCGGGCGGCTGAAGGAGGCAGCGGGCGCAGGACGCCGCGGTGTGTTGCGGAGGAACGCGAGCTACGGCCGCCGGGGGCCGGGCGGGGCAGGGCGTGCCCAAATCGGCAATTAAGCATACGCAAACATTCATTACTGTCAGGGCGCGCGTGAGGCCGTGCTCGGGGCGCCGGGAGCTGCCTGCTGCCGACGCCTCCTCCGCTCGCTGCCGCTGCCGCTCTGCAACATTCGCGTTTGGGGTTTTCCTTTTCATCACTACTCTGTGTTAGAACTTCATTCTCCCATATTTCTGTTTCTTTCATCATTATTATCGTCGTCAATCTAATCGTCATAATCATTCTCGTCGTCATAGTTGAATATTTTGAAACTAAATCACCATGTTTCTCCAAAAAGTGTTTCATTATTCTCTCAGTTCTGCCGCGGATCTGTTGAAATTGTCTGTAGCAGTGTTCAGCTCATTGTTGGACGAAAGGAGACAGGATTTCTTTTTCACATTTATTTTTTATCTTTTATTGGTCTCATGCGTCTTGAAAACCTATTGACTTTCAACGAGTTTGTGTACAAGAGCCGTACAAATGCACTTGTACCCACCTGTATGTTAAGATATTGAACATTCTTAGCAACGTAAATAAACAACCATCGAATCATCTCGTGTCAAATGTTTGTTAAGAAAAAACATAGCTATGTGCAAAACAAATACAATTTAAACAATTCAGAAAAAAGTAACTCCTCTTAATTTTGCAGATAATTATTGTTAATTGTAATATTATTCATTGTATATAAGTCCTAGTGGTGCTACAGAATGGCAAAGACTTTTCTTAGTGTGGATTGGATGGACAGTGTTGTTCCATCTTGCCAGCTGTCATCTATCGCCGCTCAAAGTACATTTGTTTGACATTTTCTCAATTTTTCGGTTAGTAGTACTAAAGAAGAGTAAACCTTCGTCAGAAATGGCAATTTTCATAGAAAAAATTGGAGCCGTTTTAAGAAAATGACGTTTAATCTTCACTGCAAATGCGAAATTTGAATCTCTTCCTTACAGAAATATTTGAGTTTTTGAAAAGCTTCATTTAAAGTTATTTGAGGCACTTTAACTCACAAATGCAAAAGTGTTTAAAAATTGCTGGAAATGTGCATATTAACGGCGTCAAAGATATTTAAAAAAAGACATTTGTGAAATTTTTGGAAAAAGAAAAATATATATCAAAATTAATTTTGTCAATTTTAACGGTGCCATTACCACTACTTTTTGGAAAAGGTTGAAGTAAAAATTTGGGCCATTTTTCAGAAAATTGAGAAAATTTTGAGCTCTTGTGAAAATTCGAAAATTCAAACAAATTTTTAAAAAAAGTGAGTTTTCGAGAAACTTTATGACATTATATAAAGGATATGTACTCATAAATAAATGGCATTATATTAAGGATATGTACTAATAAATAATTGACATAATATAAAGGATATGTACTCATAACTAAAATAATCACATTTTTCTGGCATTCCACGAAATGAAACGCTTCCCCGGTAATCATATTTACTCAAGTAGCCACTGGAAGTGGATGCACCAACTTCTTTACCGACCGTCATTTATTTAGCTATCTTTAGGTTCAGGAGAATGGTTTACATCCATCTTTTCTCAAACCACGGTATACGGTTATTGTTTAAATAGATATATCGCAAGCAACACTCCACAATATCGCACTAACGAGCCGCAGCAACAGCTTCATTTGTTTATAATCGCAGTAATGTTGTAAATATGCGCACCAATCGTGAGATTTTGTGGTGACCTACAACATGCGGAACATATCACGAAATGTTACAGTGTTATTACTGCCTCGTCCAAATTTAAAAAAAACTCAGCTCCGCTACGTTACGCCTCAATTTTTAACTTCTGGCCATAGCAGTAATAACACTCATAACATTTCTTGATATAGCTATTACACGTATTTACAGACGTTGATTGAGTAAATTCTGAATATCAAGTAAAGTATTTGAAACCATATGCTTTAAATGTTTCTTTCAGTGGGGAAATACTGGAATATCTGAAACTTCTGAATTTGAAACTTCGTTGGTATAAAGTTCTAAAAATTCATTCAATTATATCTCACGTCCTCATAATTAACTTCTTCTAGACGTTAAATCCTGCTATAATACGAAATTTATGACAAATGTTTTGTGTACGGAACTAAAAAGTTGATTTTGTTTGGAACTGAAAAGTTTTATGAAAATTACGGTTGATAATTGCATTTATTTTCACACAACTTGTGTATTATTATGGGGGGGAGTAAATACTGTCTCGCTATTTTTCTTTGTTTTTCGTTAGATTCAGTTAAAAATGGTTCACTGGTGGAGATTGGGTCCAATGGTACAAGACCACCTTAGAAACCTTTTTCACATATTATATTTTCTTCCAAGAAAGGAAAAGTGTTGGAAAAGGAAAGGTGTTGATTCATGTAAGTCTAATGGCTAGATGAAAAAGTAAATTTCTATATAATTAAGTATTGAGAAAACATGGAAATAAAATAAGAGTATTTGTTTTTAAAATGAATTTAAATGTTCAAATACGCAACAGTTTCTTTTACGATTGGTGATACGGGATGTCGGAATCCAAGTAATCTACCAGACAAATAGTTTTCGATACTTTTTACGGCGACAGCCGTCAAGAGTGAACTCGTGAAAGAGAAAACCGCGACCTTTGCCTGCACCGCTCCGGGGCTTGTCCACCCTCAGCGGCGGCAGTGACACACAGAAGCTGACGCCAAGTTTGTGGATCCGACAGCACGTGCCCGGTGGCAAGGTTCTTCGTTCTCGATCACGCGGCCAAGATTAGCGCTAGGACCCTCCAGAAACTGATGGTGGTACAACAGCGCGTATTTTCTTGCATTATTTTTAAATTGCCAATTTCGAAAATTCAACGAAAATGAGACCCGAGCCATTCTTTTAATACCTTCTAATTGCGGAAAAAAATTGGAACGATTTTTGAGCTATAGTTCGCGCCAAATTACACGAAAACACTCATACTTTCGAGAAATTGAACATGAGACCTGCACCATTCCCTTTAGCGTCGTTTACGATATCCGAAGACAAAGTGTGATAAAAAATTTGGTACTATTTGTGAGAAAAGTTTGAAAGTATTTTGGAGAGTTCATGAAAAGTACCTTCAAAAATCAATATATCTGTTTAAAACTCCCAAAGCCGCAAGTTCATTCAGATCAATTGGGGAATATCAATTTTTTTAGAAAATCAGCTAAACGATTTAGACGCTAGACGCACAGACGGATAGACTGTTGGTTTGCCGTAAATCGATTTTTGGTATCAAGTACCCACAAAACAGGAATTCTGACCACACCACGTGTTAGAGGAATTTTGTTCTATATTTAGCAACAGGAGTTCTCCACTTTTTCTTATCAGGGCCTGGAAATAAGAGTTTTTTTGGACGAAAATTCGCTGTTTTGCGACACATGAATACATTATCTTATTACGAAGTACCGTTAAGGGCGTGAAAATAAAAATGTCAATTTCACTGCTCCTCGCGTTCCCAGTTTGTAGCTTCTGACTGGCATCCATCGTTCCTTGTCCCTACAGGACAATCTGCAGTTCGCAATTGGCCCGCTGACGACCTCACTTGTTTGGGCAGCAGCGAATCGTTACATGTCTTGTGCTCATCGCCATAGGAAAGCCAAACAAACCCACAACAATTCCTGCGAGTTACCGCCCAATCAGTTTATTATCCACTTTTCCCAATATACTCGATAAAATCATATTTAAAAGACCTTCAAGCAAGCAACGCCGTCCCCACAGCGCAGTTCGATTTTACGAAAAAAATCCCTACACAACATCAATTACTAAGGATCTCAGAGCTCATTTATTCTGCTTTTCAAAAACAAACATCACACCATAGCTATATTTCTTGATATCACACAAGTATTTGACCAAATTTGGCATCAATCTCTCGTAAATAAACTCATTCAAATTGACACTCCACAATACTGAAAGTCAATATTAATAAATTTCTTAAACAATATATCCTTCTCAGTTCGTGTCTGTCATTTATCTAACCCTAGAATCATAAACACAGGACTTCTACAAGTCTCGCCGTTGTCATCCACTCTATTGATAATGTATGTTGCTGACATACCCCCACTTAACAAAATTTCGATTGCGCAATTTGCGGACGTCACGGCCATATTTACCTCCTGTACAGACCTCCGTGAGTTGAGAACTGGGCTATGTACTTCTGCAAGAAGAAAATGTCTTGTGCCTAGTGACTGTAGTATTAGTAGAGAAAATGAAAGTCGATATTACACTATTGTAGAAATCTGTTATTCAGTGTAAACTAAAATGTGTACTTTGTTCTATTCAGTTATTGATAAATGTCCTTCGTGTTAAAAAGCATTCGTGTAGCCATTCAAACTATCACAAAATAACGTTTTATGTGGTTTTCATATTCCGGTGTAAATTTTCTGTATTCAAATTATCTCATTGAATGATACCTCACGATGCCTCTGTATATACAGCACCTCGTCACTCACTAAGGCGCATCATGGCACCGACTGGTAGGCGCTGTCAACAAAACTATTGTGACGTCATGGATACTCACAGCGACCACAGACACAGAGCTTTCGTAAAACATATATATTTATTAACAAGAAAACAAAACAAATATATACACTTAATAATCTACTTACACCCTAGCTCTGATAGACCTACTATCCCCTGATCGCGGGAGCGATCCAAACCCGATTGAAGATGGTTTTGATTGTGGCATTCGCCACTCCTACTTTTGAAGCGCGCACAAAGCCTAGCTTCCGTGACCGGATGTCACGCTGGGACACAAAGTCCGTTCTGGCGCACCAACGGGTGGTTTGCCTCGATCGCAGGAGCGATCTTATCCGATTGAGAATCGGCGTGAATCGTGGCACTCAACCACTCTTCACCTCGGAGCACGCACACAGCATCGCTCCCCCGTGACCGCAGTCACCCAAGGACCTAAAGTCCGCAGGCTTCGTCAACTAGTGACTCGAGCCTCGCGAGCCTGGCTCGCATATGCACCGTCGTGGCGCCAAGTTTTGTGCACACGCACGAGGTTCTCCCACTGTCTCCAGAACCCACCCACTGGCTCCGTACACTCTGTTATATAGGCGAGGCCCACGTGACCTACTACGTCACGCCACCCCCTCGCTTGTTATAACAGTGAAAAGTTTCTATAGGCCGGATACTCCCAAAGCCTTGTGTCTCCCGTTTCCGCGTTCTTCCCTTTACGGAAAAACCCTACTTCCTGTGGCTAGGCTAATCCTCTTCCAAGCGTCCCCAAATAGATGCCATGAGGCACGCTGGCTAATACGTTACACTATAACGATCATGTTGACATGGCCACCGGTCGGTCACTTCGTATTTCTATCTAACATGATTCCATTTAAATTGTAACATTATGTGAGATAAGTTTTCGCAAGTACTAGATAGTTTTTTATTCCTTTGGGTGTTCTTTTTATCTCATTTTAACAACATTTCTTTACTCTACTATTTATAATTTTATACGCTTTTCAGCCTTGTAAATAGATGAAGTGATGTCGAAACTTTGGCAACGTTTATAAGAAAATAAAATTGTCCTGTGTACCTTGCTATACTGTCAGTATACACATCACAATTATAAACATTACACCCTGTCTATAATACAAATCCTGAACGCCAAATTTGTAAGTTTAATGGTACACACACTGTAGGAAATCACCTAAGGTATATAGTAATTGCAGCGCCAGTTTTTCTTGGACAACTTTGCTTACGATTCCCGCCTTACCACACTTTGAAGCCTTTTTTTCCTCGTCTGCGCCACTGCGCCTCTAGATGAAATGCTCCTTATCGGTCGATTCGCTATTAACACGTTAATTAGCGCGCCGTAATTCTCGTAATTCGTCGGGCGATGTTTTTGCTCGCGACGTTCCAATTAGCAGCACCGAGACAGGGCGGCGCCCAGCGGTTGGGACGATAAAAGAGATAACATTGTGCAATGCGTGTGTACACGGATGTGCAAGTAAGGCCACAACGTATTTTCTGTTGACTGTGAGAGACTATATTTTTGTTTGGACGAAGTACGGGTTTTGACATCACAGAAATAGTGAAATCGGTCAGATCCCGCGTCTTGGATGCGAGTTCCGGAGTCTAATGATTGATAAAAGCTATAAACACATGTACTACACATATCGAACGCACATGTCAATACACTACTAAATCACCACTAATCGATAAATCGATTAATCAAGCAAAATGCTGTTTAAAAATTGTAACAGATATTTCAATTGATATCTAGCAGTTTCACCTTCATAGTTGTAAGCGCAAATATTCTCGCGTATTTATCACTTGACCTGCACACACACACACACAAACACACACACACACATGCGCTCACGCACAGCATATACAATAAATGACAGCGTGACTAATTCTTTCTGGACGTGTAAGAACTACCGCAGAAAGAAATGGACATGAGCGAATGCAGTTCGTGACCCTGGCATGACATGTGCCTAAATGCAAATTCTTCTTGCAGGTATACGCACTTGACTGACCAAAGAGAGCTTTGCTCATTTACACTTTGAACCCACAACTGGATGCCAGTATCACTTATGATGTAGTGGCTACGTTGTGCATACGTTGTACATGTATGTCGTGCTATTAGTTTCTGTCTGAATTTAAAATAGTTTATTTAACACGAAACTTATTATGTAATACATTTTATGTAGTTATAGCCCCGATTCAAAATAAAGACCCATCGCATCTTAGAAAGTCACTATAAAATCATTTTCAGCAGCGAAAGGTAAATTTTTGGTCTCACCTATAACGGATCAACCGAAAAGAGTACAAAATTCAGAGTGACGTGGAACGGAGTGGCTCTCCTTTCTCTAAAGAGTTGCGTGTTCGATTCTCGTCGATTTCCGGACAATCTCATGTTAAATGTCTTCCTAAAAAACGGGTTTGGTTGCTTAACACGGGGCAGTCCAACCCCGGTGAAGTTTCTTACACCCTACCATTTTCCTAATTCCGTCCCAACTCTGGCCGCTGGGTAGTGACGCACGAGCGCATGGTACGCCGAGATGGCGGGCGAACACTTGACAACCGACTGTGACAAGGCGTGACATAATATACTGACAGATGTATGACATAATGTTAATAGAGGATTACTCTTAAGCGCGATTATTAATGGAAGATTACTCCCAAGCGCCAAACGCTCTTCACTCCTAAGGGGCATGGAGATGCGTCGCGTCAATCCAGACGCAACAAATTATTAAAAAAACTTTTCTCTGGTATATTCTAGTACACTATACTACTACTCCAGTATATTTGTGCTATCAATATTTTCCAGTCATATTCCATGGAATAATTACCTTTTTTTGCAGATTCAAAAATAGTACATTTCCCTTGAAAATGTATTGAGAAATTAATTTTCAGTTATTGACATTTAATGAGTGTTCTTGAAAATTAGGTGTTTTCTGTTTGTTTATCGTGGTGACAATGTACAAGTACTTGTACGTTTGTTATTTAACCTTGTTCTATACACTGATGCTCACTTGCACTTCAATACTTCAGATGTCAGTTGGCCAACAGTCCAATTTTTGGTCTCTTTCCTTTTTTGCCTGTAATCTCTTTCCCTTTTACTTTCTCGCAACGGACTAGAGGGAACGTTATGTGATACGAGGCAAAAAATTGGCCAATTTTCAACCGAAAAACTCTTATTACAGAACCCTGGTACAGAAAAAGTGGACAAATCCTGTTGCTATATTTAGGGGAAAAATAACAGCAAAACTTTCGTCCGTCCGCCCCTCCGTTCGTCTGTCAACACCGCTACGACAGAACTGTTAAACCGATTTTCTCCAAAACCGATATTCCCCAATCGATCTGCTTGATATCGCGGTCTCTTGAATTTTAAACCGACATTTTAATTTTTGGGGTACTTTACATAAGGCTCCTATGGCATTTTTAAAATTTTCAAACAAATGGCTCCATAGATTTTGGATAAATTTTCTTGTTGGATAGTGTAAAAGACGTTCAAGAGAACGGTTCTCATGTTCGTTGAAAATCTTGGTTTTTCGAAAATTGCAAAACTTCAAAATGTTTTCCTACAAATAAAATATTAAAGATAGTGAATTTTTATTTTAAAGAAATCTATTCCTTAAATATAGATTTTAAAATAAGGTTATGAAAAATTTTCCGAAAATCCGCGATCTATTGCGTCAAAATACAAGCGAGAAAGTACGTGCCATTTTAACACCGTTAGTTTCTCATCTATTCCTGTATTAAGAGTAGTTTTTAAGGGTATAACATATCATTCAGAGTGTTCAGAAAATGCAATTTTGTTATTTGTTGAGATTTAAGAAACTCAAGCCTACTTTTCAAATATAAAAAAATTGAAATCACAGCAAAGATTTTTCAATGGCTCAAAGTTACGATATAATTCATGATCGCTTTATGTATTGATGAAGCCCTTTATTTATTTATTTATTTATTTATTTATTTATTTATTTATTTATTTATTTATTTATTTATTATTTATTTAATTTATTTATTTATTTATTTATTTATTTTTTTATTTATTTATTTATTTATATTATTTTTTATTGATTTATTATTTATTATTTATTTTTATTTATTTATTTATTTATTTATTTATTTTTTATTTATTTATTTATTATTTATTTATTTATTTATTTATTTATTTATTTATTTATTTATTTATTTTTTATTTATTTATTTATTTATTTATTTATTTATTTTATTATTTATATTTATTTATTTATTTATTTTTTAATTTTAAATTTTTATTATTTATTTATTTTATTTATTATCTTATTTATTTATTTATTTATTTTATTTATTTATTTATTTATTTATTTTTATTTAATAAGTAATTATTACAACAAAATAGCTACTTGATCCTATGTGGCTTGGGCCGAAGGCCTTTAGCCATTATAACTCCTCTTTCGCGTTCTATCTTTGAATCTGGTATTCAACTCAATGGTCTTCCATGCTCAAAGCGCGGAAGAGACCATAAGGTACGTGCTTAGAAAAAACACCTGAAGGGGAAAAACTGCCGTCAGAAGCCGAGTACATTCTTAATCTATCCGCCGTTATTTAACTATTTATTTCTGGGCCGCGGCGCCCGCCGTCTCCTTCTCGTGCTTGCTCCTCAGCACCTGAAATCAAACGGCGCCACAGAAGATCGTCGCACAACTGCCTCTGCCATACTATTTTCGATCCCTAATTTTCCTTCCTTCACCTCGGAATCCCCTTTCCTTCACCCCTAATTTCTTATATTGCCAGTTTTATTTTAATTTATTATATGACTGTTACTTACTAATTGACTACGACTTAATGACTTTATTTCTAACTGTTTACTAAATTATCATAAAATTATCTGTTAACTTACTTATTGTTAGCTTATTGACTTATTTATTTCTCTCTAGTCTAGGCTCCACTCAAGCTAACCGGTGCGGTTTTCCCACTTCCTAAATTCAGTTTCCCAAATGGTCCGAACCTTTCCTAAAAATGTTCCTAATTCTTTCATGAATTACTTTTTTACGAATTTTTCATGAATTACCTTTTATCACCTAAAATGTTTTGGGCGAGCGTTACGTTCCTCTTTAGGAAGTAGTAAATTCCCATTCCCATCCATTTTCTTCTCCATGATTCGGTTGCACAGCAAATTAAGAGGATGTGGATCCAGTCCTCCCTATCAGCACAAAGCACACAGATGCCTTTACCACTTGCGTCCTTTAGTCTACGCTGCATACATCTCCCAACCCTGAACCAAGCGAATCCCCCTCTTGCGTCCTTTCCGAGAGTATGAACGTAACTTTCGCAACCTCATAACGGACTCGCATGGATTTGAGCTACTAGCGAACGTTTTTCAGCCGTTGCTGCCCAGATCTCTTGCCTTTTAATATCCGCAAGTCTATTAGAAATCAGCCGTTCTATCTCACAGGTTCCCCAATCTCTTACCATTTCCGGAGAGATGTCTCCCAACCCTGCGCCGTCAAGTAGCCGTTTAATTTTGTACGCCCAGTAGCGATGGTAGCTTCCCTGCCATTGCACTCTAAAGCACCTGTGTATAAGTGTGTCATACAGTTAATTAGAATTATGATTACATCTAAGTTGAAAGCATTCAAATGATTGCAATAGCTGAAGGCATGTGCAGTTGAAAACTGACTCAATTGGTTGCAGCTAACATTAAAAGATTTCAATGACCGTAAGAATTTACAGTTGAAAACTGTGTTCGTTGCAGTAAGCACTGAACATGAGTTGAATATGCAACATAGCATGATGTATCAGTGATGAAAGGAAGAGCATGGTACATTGAATACAAATAGAATCATGGTGATCCAGCGTAGTCTTCGTGATTGCACATTTACACAAGGCGCGTGTTGTGATCCGCCTGGAGATTGGATGAGGGCGACGGTTGGCAAGCACTTGTTGCAAGGAGAAGCCTAGGAATTACGTCAATTATAACTGGCTATTGTAGAAATGAATCTCGAATGCCGCGTAAGCGGCTACATTGTTGCATAATAGGTATGCGATTGTTACTGCTCATGAGACGATCACATGCAATGCTGCTAGCTAGCAATGTGCTAGACGATCACATGCAATTATGCTGGGAGCATACACATACATGAGCGTTCAGCGTGATCTGCGTGGCACAAAGAGCTATCGTGACCACATTAGCTGGATTCTTGCGAATCGGTGGAAGAATGCGCAACTGCATATCTAGCAGCGACATATTCACGTGGCTGCTTCTACTGAGAATCGTGATCACTTACGTGCTTGCAATTACCACGAACTTATCTTGACGCATATTACAGTTTATTGTTTTACAGAAAATTCTCTGTTGCCACATTTTTAAGTGGTTTGAAGTGAACTTTGAAGAGAAATGCATAATGCGCGTTTGAGTCCAACCAGTCAAAGCAAAAGCTAGCCTCGCGCTCAAGTGGTTCATTACACTGTTTGTGGTGGACAGGCAGTACAACCGTCCTCGGTGTCGAGAGGAGCGAGTCGAGATTCACACGGTCTCGCCGCGGAAAGTGATTTCTCGACTGAAATTAACACCAGTCCCCTGGGAGGTGGCGACTGCATGGTGGAAAGAATTAGTTCGAATATACAATAAATGAGGGTGAACCCAAACTCGAAGTCCAGTGTGCAACTACGGTATAAACTAGGTTGCTGATTATGCAGCGAGTTCTAACAGTGCGTGAAAAATGATCACTAGAATACAGAAACCTTTTAAACTTATTAATAATAAAGTTATAATATTGATGCTATAAAATAATTACTTTCTTTAAGAGGTAGTTCTATCACTCATTTTTGCCGAAATTTACATAATTTACGAAATATGAGAATTTTCTTATTATCATTAGCATTACTGATAAATTCTAACAAATGTGAATATTCTAAAGATGTGTTCTTCTAACTAATAGCAAAAAAACATTCTATGTGTTCGACAATCGTGAATGAAAATGCACGTTAGAAAAGAGGAATTCTGATAAAAGGTTAATAATTGTGTCATTAAAGCGCTTGTAAGGTATACTAGATAATGTGAGTACTAACATGATATTAAAGGCGAATTAAAACTATTCAGCTACAATTCTTTATTCAAATGCTCTTGGCTTGGCCTTGGTCTATCTCAGGGCGGAAATGGTAGTTGAATCGCTGCGTCCATTCTTACCTAAGGAAGTCCACGATACGTGTTCAAAATGCCACGACGTGTCGGCATCACAGGTTACGACGGGGAAGTCACCCCAACAGCTGAGAGCATTGGTATGACATTGGCCATAGAAGCCATCTCTTCTTTGCACATTTTTTGAGAGAAGTAATTGTGAACTTCTTTAGTCCCCTTTCCTGTTTCCTAAGTCTTAATATATTTATTCTATTCAGTACAGTTCAATCCGTGTGCAGGAGGGCCCAACACAGCAGGAATGGGGAAGGATGTGGAAAGAAGAATCGCATCCGTCCGTGGCGCTTTGCTTTAATCCTAGGATGCATAACAAGGGTGTTTTTTACTCCCTGAAAACTTTTGGCCCTACAAACCAGAATTTATTTGGTGGGACTTTTGATTTGCATATGAAGTTTGAATGTTCGGTATTGTAACCGTTGCCTATCTGTGTTGAGATAACAACGCTACATTCAAATGCCGCGGGCAAGAGGTTGGAAACCGCATTGATATACATTCTGAAACATTTGAATTGTGGTGTCCGTGTCGACCGAAAGTATGCCGATTATTTTCTTATAACATCGCCCGAATGGGTTTAATCGGAAGTAAATGACATGCTGAATAGACGGGACTTGGTTACAGGGTTTTGAAAATTCTGAGTGTGAATTAGATATTTGGAGGGAATTCATACCTAAAGGAGGAAGATATTGAGGGAATGGAAATTTATGTGCTTGTGGGTGGAAGGAATAGAACTTAATCACTTTCTAACGCTATATGGCTTATGAAGGAAGAAACTCGGGATTATGAATGAAACTATAAGTGGGTGTAAAATAAATTTAGTTCGGTAATTTTATAATCATGTCATAGAGCACAAAATAGTGATTTTTTTGGTTCTGAAACGGTTTCCCGTACTTTATGGTGACGAGAGATTGCACTGTTTAAGTGTTTTCATATTAAATTATTTGAATATTTTGGAGGGGAGTATTGTGTGATTTTACATTGACTCTTAATGTTAAATTAAGTGCAACTTTTCCCATCTACCGACGTTATTCATATTACTATTTGTGACTTTGAAAATAACTTTACAAACTGTGCTTGATGCTTCCCCCTTTTTTTATGAGGGTCAAAGTGTTACAAAGATTGTACAAGTGTATGTGAGTTTGGAAGTTTTCTGGATACGTAAAAATATTTTCACAATTTTTTTGGACTGCTTATTAGGAACAGATCACAGTTGTAAACCCCTAACAATAAAATAAAGTTAGGACACAGGCTTCTGTACAGCTAGGAATTGAACTTTTTAAATACCTGCGTGTCGGGCGTTTTCACACATCACTAAACACAAGTTTCATACTTACTCATCTTCACTTCTTGACCGATTGTAATCGTAGTTTATTCTTCAAATCCTTCTTTTGTATTGTGGGAAAAGATGTTAACAGAATATTCCTAAATAGAATATTGTTTATCTCCGTTCAGGTAATCTGAAAGTTTTCCCGACGGAGTACTTTTGAAGTTATCGAAAAATCATTTCAAGTTCCGGAAATGTGCCTTACTATAGATTAACAATTATTCGTTTTTCGCAGCAGATGCGGTTTTGTGCAGTGTATGCCAAAGAAGCCGTGTGTGTATGGAATAATGAGGAGGGACAAATCGCGTCTAGGTCAAGGGACTCGCCATCAAGCAGGGGAAGATCATCGCCATTGCCCGCAATAAAATAATGCACTACATTTACTGGATTAATGCTGTTGCTAAGCTGTTGATGCGCCCAGAATCACTAATCAATCAATCATGAACCGTACAGTGGAGAGGGGAAAAGAGAAGAGGGATGATGGGAGAAAGTGGTCCCGGCCATTATCCAGGGCACAAAGCCCTGGAAACAGTCAAACATCTGGAAAGTAGTGTTAAAGACATGCAGCAGTAGGCGAAGGCTTGTCTGGTCGGAGAAGAACAGCAAACAACCCATCGGAGAAGTCGGCGGAGAGAATTCCAATCCAGGCAATGTTCCCCCACGGTCTAGTTGTTTAGGTAATGGCGAACACGGAATCTAGGTCCTTAGATTTAGATTTATTCAGTAAAAAAAAGTAAAATCTGTATGTGACGTAGGGGCGAAAAGATTCTCTTCGAACGTTTTCTTGAGTTCCAGAATTCCTTCCCGTCATTTTAGCTATAAATAGTTGAAAGGTGAGTAAAAGTTTAACATAAATAAATAAATAAATTTTAAAAATCGTACGATTAGCAATATTTGAAAAATAGTCATTTTAGTTGCTGAGTTATAGATATCTAATTTGCATTGGTACACGAATTGCAAGTTTAATTTTTCTGTATTGCTAACAAAATAGCAACTCGCTCTTACCTCTTCTCTTACCATTACAATCAAAAGGAAAGTTCAACAAAACGTGCGCATAATGAAGCTACATTTACTTCCGTCAGCACATTACAATCCAAGGACACACTCGTCATCGCTTGAAGTCAATTACAATTGTACTATGATCTACCACTTTAAAGATAACTACCATTTTGCCCTACCTTCACTAGCGCATGTCCTGTGTAATTGCGTGTAATACAGTAGCTTAAATTAACATCTGCTTCCCAAAATTGAACGTTTGTATTAGAGGCTTCTTATAGGGTTATGGAAAATGTGTTAAAAAAGGAACCTCATATTTCATAATTCTGTTTTTTTAATATGAATGAAGGTTCATTATTGGTGTCATTCTGGTGTCATCTAACAGTGACCGCTCTTTCCAGTTTGTGTCGAAGAACACAGTGTGTTGCCATTGATGAGGTGCCAACCATCTCACTTTCTCTCTGACAGGTCAACAGCTTGAAGCGGCTATTTTAATCTCATTATATTCTCTTGTACTCCCTGTGTACTGGAATCTGCTTTGCATTTATTTTTTCTTGCAGGGAGTTCAACTCCTTTCTAATCTCTATTGTTACATTGCTTACTATTCAACAGTCTCTAGTTTAACACGGAGTATGTGAAGATAACATGAAGGATGTATTCCTAATATTTCAAGCAGCTAATCAGGCTAAGATATGAAGGTTTTCTTATCGATTAAAACCAGATAAGTGGAAACTATACCAATTTATTATAATCATAAATTTAATAATAAGGAAAGTATGATGGGGTCGTGTGTCATATTTTGACCTAGTCTCATTTGATTAATAGATCAAATTCTGGTCACTTGTCTTGCATCTCAACGATAAAATGTAGCTTCAAGGACCAATCATAAATATCATAAACATATTTAACTACCAATTAATTTAACTATCAAGTAAATATAAAATCTAGATTTAACAAGTTGTTATTTTTTACATAGTTAATTAAAATAAAAAAAAATGTGCGTGCCAGTACTTTTGCTTGAAACTCGGCGTATCATCAGCAGTTCCGCGGACTCTGCTGTTCTCGCCCCACGGCGTTCGGTGTGGGTTGAGAGTGACGTGGCATTATATATACGCAACACTTCCACCTCGCTCGTACATTCATACCCACGTCTTAGAGGCTGCGTTTCCTACGAAGTGCCTGACATATTTAGGGCCCGCGCGACTATGAGCGTAATCTACCTCGCTACGAACTTGTTCTCGCTGCGCCTTCTTACGGCTGCGATTCAGTGCTACGAAGCGATACTTGAAAGCAGCGTCGCGATATGGGGCGCCGAGGTCGGCGAGGTCGCCAGCCGGTTCAGCACCTGTCAGTCATCCGAATGTGGCTAACGGCGCATGACGCGATGTGTTGCACTCTTGCGCGATGTGGCTTCTTGCTTGCGGGATCTGTTGGATGAAGTTTTCATCAGAGAGTTTCTATCGCAAAAAAGTAATATATTAATCGACCTACTAGTAATAGCAGGAATTGTAATAAAATGTATTATTGCGGCGGCTGCTGGCCGCGGCGGAACGAAAGGTTGTTGGTTCGAATCAAACAACCAAGGAATGGTTGTTTCCTTTTTGTGATTACGATGTGGGAGACAAGGATAATCCAGCAGTAAGCTCTGAAGAAAGGCACAATACGCTGGCCGAAACGTTAGCCACCATGACAGTGTCGCAGCTCGTTCCGGATATCCTAGACAACAAGGATAATCCGCCCTATATCACAGCCCACAGCCATATCATATTTCATTACCTCACTGTGGTTAGTGTAGTGAGCCCGTCTGCCCGCCGAGCTACCAGATCTGTCCGTCGAACTACATTCAAGCCCTTTCGAGCCAAAAGATATCCAGGGCAGGGCCTTGTAACTCCCATGTAACGTGGTAGAAACCATTACGGTGGCGCGCTCTGCTGTAGCACCTTCTTACAGGAACTAAAACACGAACTACTGCCAACGATACTGTGAACGTGCGTGGATGCTGCGTGAATTCGTGGGTCGCAAGCAGGCCCATAATGTTACAAACGATAACGCTTCGTTCGATAACGCTATGTTCGCGCTTTCTTCAGAGGTTTTTTATAAGTATAGATTACGAATAATTGAATATTTAGAAGACACTTTTCGTATTTCATAAGAAATTAAAATCCCTTTAAAACCAAGCTTTTTATACATTAACTTATACTTTCACATGCCTATTTCATTATCTTAAAATTTTGTTAAAATTATACTGCAATCAATTGATATATCACTAGTTACATTTAAACGAATTTTTTTAGAATTATTATAAAATATATAAAAAATCGATGGTAGCGACCTCTAAATGTCATTCAATTCGTTTGTTTTGGGGGCATTTTAACCCAAATTTAATTTGGAACATAGTAAAGGCGTGCGTCCATAAATATATGGATGATGCCTTTTTTTGAAGCACCCTAATATAGGTGTTACCCAAAGCGCGCCGCCCTGGTAGCAATACGTGTGCACACGGAATGAAAGAAACCGACTTTTCGAATGATACAAAGCAATGTAATCCAGGAAGAACTAGAACAAACTAATAAACGCGTAATATAATGGGAAATTATGACCTTCTAATATTTCAGCTTTTCTTCTCGAAATCTCTCTTTATCAAACTGCTTGAAACACAGAACGCTAGATCTGCATATAGTATCTTTTAGAAGCGGTTTTATTAGTGAAAGTGATCATTGCAAACATGAGCAACACAATTCTAGCAACGCTGAATATATTTATCTAAACGGCACTCGGCAACTTTCGTTTAACAATCTTCGGATATTTCTTGAAAGCTGTCAACGCTCATCATCGCTTTCATTAATAACAAAGAAATCAACAATACTTCAATCCAAGAGAAAATATTTTACAATATATTATAGATTTCTTCTGAACTAATGCATTTTTTATTTATTTCCTATAAATATTTGTATCGTTTTAATAAAAAATGTTATTTCTTCACATTGTTTCAATGTTTCTGTCTAATAATTAATTATTAAATACAAATATTTAGTTTTGAAGATTTGATTCCATTCACAAACATAATATTCAATAATGTAGTCGTACGAGAGGCTCCAAAAAGTTTTGAACTTTTGCTACTTCAGAGTATATGCTGAAAATTGTATTTAAACAATTTTTGTAAGTTGTATTTCTCTATTCGAGCAAAAATGTAAAATTAAAGAAAAATATAGAGTCTCTTATTAAAAAAAGTTAGTCCAAGGCAAGCTATGGCCTTGAAGTGGTTTTGAAAACTTGATTTAAAAAATGTCAGCACTTTTCGCTCCCCTCTGACAAGTTAAAGCACAGCTCGGGGATCTGACTCTGATTGTAGAAACTCCACCTGCACATACGGAAATAGAAGGGTGACTGTGCACTCAGAACTAGAGGTGTAAACGACTTGTCTAGTTTTAATACGGCAGGGAATGGTGCTAGCTGTCGACTTACGCAAGGGACCGTAGTTGTCTTGTTAAAGTACAAATATTATTACACTTTCCTCAACACATATTCAGAAGCTAACTTAGGATTACACAGTTAATGCGGATATAGCTAATAACGTGCAACCAAGTTGTTCTGTAAGACACTGCTTCATGCTAGAGTATGGCAAGTAACTGTAGCAAGCATTTTTCGATCAGCAGACATCACTCGTAGAGAAATACACATTCATCTACTATGAAACCGACTTCACAAACCAGAAATTATCATAAAGATATGAAGCAACAAAAATTATGTTAGGTGATTTCTTTTGATGAAGGACATTGCTTGTGTTATTGAATATGAATTTTTGGTAAGGTTTTCAAAAACAGTTAAAAACTGTGACGTATTATTGGCAGCAGTGTGCGGGAGCTTGCGCACGTTTTTAAATTTCTTAGATACTACATTAACCCATATACAAGTTGAATTAACAATACAGGTGAAAACAAGCGTGTTAGCAAGAATTGATGAGAAAATATTCGCTCTTCATCTTAAAAACTATTTTCAAAGGCAAAATCAGCTACAAATTTAGGCTACTCTCCTTCTTGCAGTTTTAAAGGAATCGATTTATTGCCGCGATAACAAGGAGACCGATAATTTTATTAACTATATTCCCCACAGAATTCTTAGAAAATGTGCTCATATAGTAAAGTCACATTTATGTTCAGAAGCGAAACAACGGCCATCGCAGAATTCGCACAAATATCTCGGAAACTGGACGAAAAGCTTCAACGAAATGGGTTTCATCGACTCAGAGACTGAAGTACAATACTTGTAGCGAGCATATTTAGTCTATCAGTATTATACAGTCAAAATGGTAACTAATAGATTAAATGTCATTCCAAAAATCAGTATTACATTCCTCTATGATGCTAGGTATACTATTCTCTAATTATATAGAAACAGTTTTGTAGCCTAAACTATTTTACTCTTTAAACGAGAATAGATTTTAATTGTTCAATGTTATCTGGCAATGTGTTAGAAAAGAACGTAATGCTGATACAGCCACCTGCATAATAGAAGTACTACGTCGGGTGTTAGAGTTGCAGATTGATATCTGTATTGGGTGAAAATGTCTCACACCCTTGAGAAAGCCATTTTTTATTTACTGGTTCGTAAATTAAGAGGCACCAATACAGTGGTTAAATTTCTTGCTTAATAAAGAGGGACTAACAAGTTTCATACGGCTGGAATTTGCATGTTATTTGTACAATTATTTTCTGTCATCTTAAAGTCTGTGAGCTAGAAGATGTATTTCTTCAGAATAGAACGTAATATTTTAAGTGGTAAAGAACATTCGCGAAATATACACAACGAGCAGTATCAAAGTTGACTGCAACATGCAATTTCACATAAACGAGCGATCATCTCCACATTCTATATAATATAATATATTTATTTTGGCCACAATTGGCGTCTTTGCCAGGTGGTAGCCAATTAATTGCACTATACAAATGAAAATGAAGTGGCATTAAATATTTCATAATAAATACAATGAAAACGAACAATGAAGTAATAGTAAATATAATGTATTACCTAGAACCGTGTATACCCCAGCGTAGCAAGAAAGACTCCATTTCACGCGTACACATGTGAAACTCAGACTCTCTGTGCACACACCCAAAGACGCACGCACCACGCACAAGTACGTACACACACACACACACACACACACACACACACACACACACACACACACTGACTACTTAGTGGAACTTAGTCTTCTTACTGGAACGAAAGACACGCCATTACTGTCGACGTCTACAAAGGAAAGGAGGACCTTAAACAATGACTCGCCTACGGTCAGAAATAAATGTAGCACATATTACCATCTCAAATACAGATTTTCTATGCATATTATGACCATAGCTTAGTTAATAAAATCATACTGACATACTTACATAAGTGAGTAACTACTTAATTTTTGGGCACGTTCTCTACTTAGAGCATAAGTCCCGTTGTGGGTGGCTATCAGTGGCGGGGTCCTTCTCTCACTGAACACGAGTTCAAGTGCCGACCTACACGTCGGCCTGCTGGTTCCCCTCTCAATGTACCTCCCGTAGCAGGGCACCAGTCCACCCGGGACAAGCTCTAAACTCCCGACTAATATGGTAGTTTAGAGCATGTGTGTGTGTGTGTGTGTGTGTGTGTAAGATGAGAGAATGAGGAATGATGAGGATGTGCATAATACATCTTAGAGTGAGGAGCAGCCTGCCGCTATAATTGTCCTCCAGATCATGGTTGAATTCGACCCTTTACTACCTACTTAGTGTCGCAAATCCGTGACACCATGAGGACTCGAGCGTCAGGGCCAACGATGCAAACGCAAGCGGCAAATTCATGAAATCCCGTTTTAAATTGTTTCCCAACTGGCTGTCTCCCTACGTAAGACGTACGATAGAGTCTGCTTCCTTTTGCAAGTACACTTGCACCCCGCTCCATGTCTCAATCGAGCAATGCATTATTTATGACCTAGTGATTGGCGTTAGTGCGTGCTCGGGGACGCGAACGCGTTTGATGTCATAATACGTCACATACTTTTAATAAACGTGCTTTCGCGCACCGGGCGAAAAAATGAACCCCACTTTTCGGTTTGTGTAGGCAATATTTCATGCAGCCCTGACGTCTCGTCACGCCTGTTTCTGTTGTTACTCGCACAAAGCCCGCCTCTCGCCGAGTATCAAATCCCCTACACCTCACTCAGGAGCTTTTTTATTTATTTTTTTTAAAAGAAATTCATACTAGTGGGCCTCACAAAGGCCGCGAGTTTTCGATACGCTGGAAGCTTTTGGTAAAGTTAACTGCAAAAAGAAAGAAAGCAACACGAGCTCTGTGTAAAAAAGACGATGAAAAGACAAGCAATAAGGGGGACCTCGGTACCTCGGGCCCAGCGTGAAGAGGGGAGGGGGAGGGGGAGG
>BOPP01000155.1:1856294-1883095 GCA_017312745.1 Gryllus bimaculatus
GCAAAGCTATTCGTGGCGTGGCGGACCGTGGGCCGGCGAGAGCGGGGAGGGGAGAGGAGGGATGGTGTGGAGCAGCAAAGAGCGAAGCGATTCAACGGCCTCAAAGCAACCGCCGCCAGAGAGGCCGCGCCGTCTGTAAACAGCGCCCTCTCCACTTGACCGAGTTCTGCTTTTGGCCGGCAGCGCGCGCGTTGCCAGGCGCCGTCGCCGAACGCTGCTGCTGATTGCTCTGCTCGTTGTCCCTCCACCCACCGCCCGCTGTGTGAATCTCAACCCCTTTCGATTTTAGCTGCTCTCTTTCTGCTTATTACCACCCTTACTGGTACCGTTTTGCCAGAAGGAAAGGGAATAGTCTTAAGGCCCTGGAAGAATTCCTAGGGTATTGATTGATGAACCTACGATTCGACGTAGCGCAGCCATCCTGGGTTTAGACAATCTGAACCCGACCACGGAAGTTTCTACGTCTGTCTTTTGTGCTTCCTCCCAGCCACTCACTGAATCGTACTTGAACTAATTAATTAACTTATGTCTCTAGAGCAAAATACAACTTGATTTTCATTGAGTTCGTACATACTGTATTTGAGTACACTGTATATGTTGATGAGTCACAGGAAACTAGTGTGGTGTTTCTGTATATCTTTGATTGCATGAATTTATTTTCTTTATTTTGCCATTCGGCCCCCATCGCTTACCTCCAATTCCACTGACCCTCATGAACATGCGCTTCATCTTCTCCTGGATCTTTTCCCTCATAGGAAGATGACGCAGAGATACAAGGTAAAAGAAACGAAACGTTTAAGAACTATCCGACGAAATTAAAGAGAGGAAGGAAGAACAATTCTGGCACGAGGTTTAAAAAGGCGAGACAGTACAGGCAAAGGCCATGAAAATGGCTGATGTAAATTTATAGAGAAGCAAGGATTATACAGAGGGAAAATTCGAGGAATGGGGATAACAGGAATATCCAAGGAAAATTGACAATTAATGACCATCTGTATATGTAAAAAATGCTAAACAAACCTGTAAACGATAAATTGACTGTAAATTATGAAATATTCAGCCGAAGTGGATAAGCAACAGTTCTTTTCTGACTACAATAAATGGAAAATCTCGAGAAAACATGACGTGAACTTGAATTATCCACTGAAACGTCCATATGGATTACCCAGTTATTGAAACATTAGACTAAGAAGAAGGAGTTGAAGGAGTTGTGTCATCAGTTCACCTCAGGTCACCCCGCGAATTGCTTCTATAATCTTTCATATGGTTATTAGTACGTAAGCCAATTAGGCCACATTTGGTTTGATGGGTTGGTGATAGGTACAAATAATGAAAGTTTTTAAATGATGTGACTTGAATAATGGTGGAGAAATGGTGGAAGAAATGGCATGGAAGGCGGAAGAACTCTCAGTAAACCCGCCGGAACCCCGCATGGATTGTCAAAATCCAAATGGACGGACCACGGCCAGGACCCAGGTAGAGCCCGGACGAAATATTTGTGCACTTGATGACAGTTCAAATGCGTTGTGTAGCACCACCAGGTAGAAGGAAATTGTACGATCTTAGAAGTCATATCAGCTGGTCCAAGTGGTAAGTAGTCCAGTCAAGTGGTGCTGGAAAGGACCCGATGGAGGAAAGATAACCAGAAGAACAATGTAGGCTTTCACGGTCGGTTTCCACATCATAACCAGTTGTTTCCGGGCTTGAAGGCCGTGGTCCAATGGAGACGAACGACTTCGTCTCCTTTGGACAACGGCCTTCAAGCCCGGAAACAACTGATTATGATAACAGGAAGAAGTTTTTCTTACCGGTTAAATATGATTCTTTGGCTGCTGCAATAGGATTGAATCCTTACGATAGAGGAAGTTGCAAAAATCGTTATAATTTCTCTTATATCTCGAAAATTATTCGTTAGAAAGACCATTTAATTTAAAATAAAGTAGACAAATTTATCAGAGAAAATCGTCATTTCTGTGAAGGAACAATTCTAGACATACATAACAATCTTCTTGGAAGATGAAGTATGCCAGGAGGACCTCCTGTTGCACTACCGTTCTCGTACTTTAGTAGGTGTCACAAGTTACAAAATCATACAATATTTCTTAACATTGTATTGTATTACACCTTCAACATTCACATTTCCCCCTATTTGTTTTCCAGTTGAACCATCGACGATGTACTTCAAACTTCACCGGCATGGGCTTTGATAACGAATCTTCCCAAAATTGATGATTTACAATAAAACTACTACAAATGTAATTGAATTGCATGGAATCACTTCGCCTTAGAATAAACGTTCGCTTTAGAATAGATTTTGGCCAGTGCATCACCTTTTCAGTGCACTTACGGGCCAGAACACTTTGTCGAAAAATTAAGTAAAAATATATATGTTGTAGAAAATTTTATTTACATTAATTTTCCTTTCAGATGTAAAGCGTAGTTTTAGTAATATACGCGGAAACACTAATGAAGTGTAACAATTTTCTTGTTTTTTGCGATGTTCTCTGTAAAACCGACCTCTCTCTAAGTGGCAAACATAAAATTCGAATGTATCATTCCAGACCACAAGGTGAGAAAAAACCTTCGGGATTCTTCCCCTGGTTCGGCAGCCATTTGCGGCGGCGTCTGAGGGGGGGGGGCGATGCCGCGTGTGTGTGGCCGGCTGTGGGCGGGCGGCGGCTGGCGGCGAGGAGCTGTGCTGGAGCCGCGAGCGGCCGAGCGAGGGCAGCCTCTTTACTCACGGCCGGTAGGCGCCTCACGTCTTAAGCAGCTGCAGAAGCTCCTCATTACGGGGCTCTACAAATCAATTCAATGCGCCGCCCGCCGCCCGGCGGAACGCGAAAATGATGGCAGCGGGCGCCCAGGAGGTGGCAGATGGCGAACAAGGCGGTGGCGGAGGCGGAAGAGGTTGCAGACGGTGGATGTAGGGTGGAGGAGAAGGGGGTTTCAGGAGGAAGAGAAAGAATAGTTGGAGGCGGAAGCGGTAGTGGAGATAGGTGAGGAGGCGGATGCTCGGGCTGAGGTGGAGGCAGAAGTGGAGATGAAGGCGGAGGCGGAGTCTGAGGCGGAGACGAAGTCGGTGAAGGAGGAGGAGGAGGTGGAGAAGGAGGCGGAGAAGGAGGCGGAGGAGGAGACGGAGAAGGAGGCGGAGAAGGAGGCGGAGGAGGCGGAGTCAAAGGGGAAACGAAGTCGGTGAAGGAGGAGGTGGAGAAGGAGGCGGAGAAGGAAGAGGAGGCGGAGGAGGCGGCGGTGTAGGTGGAGGCGGATGTGCAGAGTCAGGTGGAGGCGGAGACGAATGATGAGGCAGAAGCGAAGGAGGAGGAAGTGAAAGTAGAGGCGGAGGAGGACATGTGTTGGTGGAGGCAGGGTGGAGGTTCGGGGGAGAGGCTGCGGAGATGCGCTCATAGGGCGGATTCGATGCCGTGGGGATGGTGAGGTGGCAAAGACGCCTCCCGGAGGCCGAAAGAGGAGGCGGGGGGGGGGGAGCGGCGCCTCGTTAGAAGCTACTGTTGAGAGGCAGTGCCGTCCGTGTCAGAGGAAAGGAGCTTCAATGCATTCCTTTATAGAGCAGGCGATGTGGGCGGGAATGTGGATGTTTCAGGGAGCCAATGTACGGTAGTGGCCAATGACTATTACGTTTGCATTATTAGCATTGTTCTTCTATTTTATTTCTCATGTGTTATTTAATATACAATACATCGGAATACAAAACAAGAAATATAATTATATTTCTCTGTTCCCCTTGCCCAAGAGGAACGTATTCTAAAATATAATGTGCTTTCTGCTGTGGGTGTGTCATTTCTTGCTAGTAACATTAAATGAACAATTCAATAGATGTTAATAAGTTAAGTTACATCTCCCCCTTTTTGTAGTGCTTTGGTTCATAACAGTTTTATGCAGCGTTTCTTTCATATATCATTTCTCTGAATTCACCCCTGGCACTTGGTAGACGATTTTCTACAATTAAGTGAAGGTGTATCTGTGGACTGGTGCATACTTGGTCATTTCGTCTAGGTACTCTCTAGCAGTGCCATATTTCATTTTGATTGACGGCCACTTGCACCTTCATCAACAATTGTCCTAATCCTCTCCGTATCTTCGCCTCACCTTTTCAACCCTTTCCTACTCGTTTCAAGAGCTTTCCCTCATATTCAGTGGTAAGCTAGAGACCGTGCTTAAAACCGCGTTTGAGGTGTGAGGTGTGGGACGTGATCAATTTGTACTTGAGTTGCTGGTTTGTAGTTTGTTGGCGAAAGTTTCTCCAATTATCAAAGACGTTGGACAGAACTGCGCCACAATACCCGTAACAAAATGATAAAGGTAGTCCATCTGAGGCGCATGCACTAAAAATAGCGCATTGCATGATTACAAGTGACATATTTGACCCCTGCACCAACTTATTTATTTAAAGTAGGAAATACAACCATACATATTCATCTTCATATTTTGAACACCAGAACGCTCTTAGTTATCTCGTCACATCCACAACTGTGGTCCAATTCTATCTTCTTCAAACGAGACCCTGGCACCTGAAAACCATCTATTAACGTGGTTCATCCCAGCGATTAACATCCCTTCCAACAGATCATATCTCAGAATTGTATATTGGTGCTCTATAAACGTGTCTTTCAACTGGCGTAAAATATAAATTTCTTTGCGAGATTTAGTTATCCCCTTTGAGCGAAGCAATTCCCACCCTATCCGTCTGCTCCCATTCTATTAATGTAACAAGATGGTAAAGTCGAAGAGCACAAGCTAACTCATATATGAAAACAATATGTAGAGAAAGGTTTGATCACCCCTTTACGTATGGTGTAGTAAATATGATTTGAAGGCTGGATACTTTATAATGGTCATTTTTCCCATATTTGTACAAACGATTATGTTTTTAACCTAAACTCGTTTACTCAGTCAGCTTACCATATTTCCCCTCTCTCTTCTTCAATTCGAAATATAATACATTATTCACCCTCGTACCATTTTCACCTTATTTATTTAATTTATTACCCTGTTAGTTTGCTCAGTGATCGGTATTTGTGTAACTATTGTTGTTAAATACATTCTTGACAAACAAATTACATGCACTTAATTCTAATAGAACGTTTGAGGAAATCTCACATGTAACTGCAATTTAAGTCAAGTTGAGCAGACGTTTCCGGGAACCTAAGAAAAGTAAATTTATTTTCGATTCTTGTTTGACCCACACCCTCACACATCATTTTGCAGACCATTAGGTTTTAGCGTGCTCACTTGTTTGCCAACTCCATATCTAAGACTTTTAGTTTATCCCTCAACTACTAATATTCCCGTTCTCGTCGCTAACCTCCATTGCCTCCATTTGAAATTTTTACTAATGTTTCCTCCCTTGTAATCGCTCGTAAAACCCTCGGCATAGGGGGCCAACGTCCCGCACGGCATTTCTGTGAATCGTAGTCGAAAAAATACTTGTCTATCCTAAGCATTTTCTGGACGGGAAAGGGAGACAATCTTTGGGGGTTGTCTCGTTTTTCATGCCAATCGTTAACCACCCTTTTAATTCTTAGTAACAGTACTCACCTCGTCATTTTCCACCTCCATTATCGTAGGCTGGGACAGATTCTCGTAGGTAATACCTCGACTGCTGGGAAATTGTCGATCAATTCCCGACCTGAGGGGATTTATCTGAGAATTTCCAAAGCACTAATGGTATTTAATAGGACTAATCCACGGGGGAAATTACACAGAGTTACAAAATGCTCCAAATATTGAAAATAACAGAAAGCGTATGTTAAAATTAGATACACTGTTTACTGAACTTCGACTTAGTGATCGATGAATAACGCCTCCTAAGATAGATGAGTCACAGTTTATAATTGGTCACTAGATAGAAGAGATAAGAAAAATCGGATAGAAAAGTGATAAACGTTTTGAGATACACCGCCCTGATTGGGGAATTTAGTACGTATAGTTAACCACTATTGGTTATAATTTCATGAATGGAATGGCGTATCGTTAACATCGTTCTGGAAACAGGACGACGGTCGCATTGAAATTCTTGCTGCCGATCTGAGGTTATTGCATTTCGCAACATTCAGTAAACTATAATAAATAAAATGACTGTTTCGGGTTAGGTATCCCTGGTGATAGAGACAAAAGGGTTGAAAATACGTTGGTCGAAATTTTTAATTTCGAATTCCTTCTCGGTCACATATGTTGTTTTTAACGTTTGTTAATCACCACTCTTTGCATGTAACGTATGGTAGAGAGAAATAATCATCTCGCATGTTTCTTGAACACTTGAATATCTTCCTCTCTCTGTTCCTACACACAATTAAATTATGAATAAAGTTAGCAGAAAAAGTGTGTGGCAACAATTGGTAACCGTGATTGTTTCTGGGCCTCTTTTCTATGTTTGCTTTATTTACGCACGTTGGAAAAATCGCAGTGTGAACGTGGCGCTGAGAAACTCCCGGACACAGACACTTCCGGTATATTCGATGACCTGAGAATCGATATGTCGTCTTGCATGAGCTTTCCGCCCGAACATGAATCAAAGGAAACCCTTCCTCACTCGTCCTTCTCTCACTCTCTCTCTCTTCCTCCCTTCACAAACTCCAAATCCCACTCTCTCTGAGACTCTCTCCCTCTCCCCAACCCCTCTTAGTTCGCCCCAGATCTCCGCTTAAGTACCAGAAGATCCGAATGTGTCTTGGCAAGATTGCTCATAATTAAATTAATTAGCACGCAATTAGTGGCGAACACGTCCTCGAGGAAATGCAAAGCTGGAAGGGGGCTAGTCATCCAGGCCGTGGAGAGCACCTCCCTTCCTCACCCCCCCCCCAACCTTCCTAGCGAGATACTGGGGAAGTTTGTAGTTCCGCGGACCATAAATTACACCCCGTAACACGCGACCGTTTTGTGCAGCGACGCAAAAAACAGACACGCACTTTTACTGCGAATCCATTTAGAGCGGTAATTGATTGCGCACTCTTCGAAGGCCTGCTACTTTTACTGCTACGAGTGTTGGGAATGAAACGCATTGAGATGCTTTTTTATCTACTCGCCACAACGCCTCCCTCACACATAGTGTAAAATCCGCGGTTTATTACTCGAGCTGTATCGCGGGGGTAACCTTGCGTTCCCGGCGAGTGATAAGTGCCACACCTTTAAAGGAGTGTATTCATTGAACGTGTTGATGGAGGGGACATGCATTGGGATTTGGGGATAATAGGCCACCTATATACGATTTGGTGGCTTGCCCAGTTTCTCACTCGGCTTGTAGTTTGTGTTTTGCAAACATTCCTTAAGTTCTAAAAATACTAAAATTTGTGTACACGTTGACAAATTTGTGTATAATATACACAGATTACACAACTGTAGAAATTTGTGAAAAATAAGTCTACAAATGTGGGTATACATTTGTGTACTGCGTAAATGTCTGTGCAAGTAGATAAAGAATGCGAGCATCATGAATGTGTGTGTGTTGTTTGGGAAATCAAATATTTCCGAACGAATATTAAACAAGCAGGATTTTCACGGCCGCCTTTCCTAGTTTATATTCTCTTCTACTTTGGACAACAATCGTAAAATGTAAGAAAATTCTATAGTACCAACATCTTCAGAAATGGTGGTGTAGATTAATTAAAAAATAACTGAATTAAAAAATGGTTTAATTAAAAACAATGTGTTGTGTGTAGTGTGACTGTGATGACATGTTTATTTCAGGAAATTACGAAAATTTAATGAAATACCGAATATAAAAATATTAAATTTCTCTAATGTGATCTTCTATTCTTTCGTAAATATAATAGTTTTTCTCGCATAGAAACTATTTATGTTCTTTCATTTTGAAGATATTATCTTCTGTCGTTTGTGGTGTTTGTGGTTTGTACAGTGGTATCAAATGCAAATAACTTGGAATGGAACTCTTAATATTCCAGTGTTTTTCTTGCTGCTAAGAACAGGATTAAAATATATTTTTATTTATCAGAAGTGGTCCCATAATTACACGAAAAGTGCATTAAACAGAAGAACCTTTTCTTTCACCTTGTAATATATTTCCTCCTCTTTTTCACTTTTTGGGCATTTGAAAATACGTTGTAGAACTTCACGTTAATATTTATAACGGGTTCTGAAAAAATATTCCAATGTTTTCCTCCATCTTTAGTCACGTAAGTGCAGTGTTGTAGAGCGACATTCTTGCAATTGGCATTCAGAAAATGTATTCATCAAGAAATCTAACACAGATCCAAAACATTTTACCTACTTTGAAGACTAAGTAATGAAGGTAATGAGAATTTAAGATAAAACCGTATTTAATTAGTCATTTACATTCAGCATCATGCATTACGATATATAAATGAATGTGTATGCGTAGTTCAATAAATTAAACTTCGTTTGTTTTATTTTTTCAATTTTAATAAAACTATTAAAAAATTATTAAGTATCATATCAAATATTATTATGCAAAATTTCGACGGCTATCATTGGACGTGTTCTACAAAGCAGAAACTTGGCAATCTGTAATCTTTTTTGGCCTCTCAGAGTGCGTATAGTTTAGTAAGTGGAACCGTTCTGGGTCGTAGAACAAAAACTGGGAGTACTAAAATTGCAGTTACGGCTGTGAGGAGTTCGAAAGTAGATTTCGGCCTGTGAAATCGGGAACGAGGATATTTGTTTCCTCGGTTATAGGACAAGTTTTCTTTTGATGGCAGTTAAGACACAAGGTGCAATTCAAAAGTGGGAACAAAGGCCAAGAGTTCACCTATCTTCTCCTCGAAATATACACGAAAAGACAAGGTACTTTCAAATAAATGCGTATGTAAGAGTAGTAGTTTTTCGTACTTAGTTGTAAAAGTTGACAAACTTAATTACCACTATAATTACAAATGCACAATGAAGAAACATACCGATTGGGTAACACAAAAGAATAACTGGGACGCAAAACTTTGGCATTATGACCAAGGTGGAACACATGGCAAATTAATCAATGGGTAAACAAACAACAGAATGTGTCCCTTGTAATATAAAAAAGTAATATTTCAGATAAAAAGTAAATTTCCAACATATTCTGCATTCGGTTCCTAAAATAAAAAGAAGTCTATCTATGAAACATTGCAATAAAAATTAATGAAAACAGTATAAAATCTCAGTACTCGACGGAAGGCATAGCTCTTTATGGGAAAAGCGCTCGGTCTTCTCATGGGGTAATGTATGTGGCGCAATTCCCCACTTCTTTGTGGTGATGCACCACGCTACCTAAATCCCAGCTGAATTTAGAGAATGCATCTGGTCTTACGAAAGATCGCTCCATTACCACTTTGTCCTCCTCACAGGTACTTCGTCTGCTCCTACGTCTTGCGCCGCACCGCATCACAAAGGAGCGCAGTATTTTGAGGAGCTCCGTAATTTAATTCTCGCGAGACGCTTCGGCACGTCACATTTGTACCTAGCAATCTACATAAACACTTCTTACAATTGGGGCCCTCACATTATCTTGTCATCGAGCAAATGCCGACGGTGCCGGCGAAGGCGGGCCGGCTCCGCAGGGGGCTCCTACCCCACCCCCTCGTCTTGGTGCGGTGGCTCGTTTTCACAGCGTGAGCGTGTAAGTAGCAGCTACTATTTCTTTGCCCCTCCTGTAATCTCCCGTTTCTTGCCCTGTCGCAATTCATAATGCTTCTTGTGTCCCATATACAAAATTGGTTTCGTACTTTGTTGGAAAATATTAACTGTTGGTGAGCTATTATTTGACTTGAAAAGATAAATGTATTACTACCATGTATTTCCAATTCCAATTTATTGAAGAGTTGGAACCAGCTGCTGGAACAGCATCGGCATTGATTCTCGAGCCTTACCGGGATGTCGTAGAGTTTGAAACTTGCCCTGGCGGAGTTTCTACATTTACTACATAGAGAAATCGTATTCAGTCACAGTCTGGAATACTCGAGCTGCCAGCTTCTCTAGCTGGTGTGTTGCTATGTGTTCGATTCGATCACTACGAAACGAATGCTGGAGAAAACTTAATAAATGGGCCACGTTTGACTTTCCCGGCCCTCGTGCTTATTGCTTTCTCCCTGATTCATACATATACACATTTCTTCAAGACACATGTTCAGAGCTTATTGTCTCGGTAGGGGAATATATTCCTAAGAGGAGAAAACCTCGCAAACCAATATTTAGGTTGGTGCCGAATCTCGTGATCCAGCGGGAGAGAAACACCGACATCTTGTAGTATCTAAAATCCAATACACTTACGGAACGAATGTGCATTGAAGTTGACTCCTACGGATGCACTAAGCAATCAAACAACCATTAGTTCTGAAGGCTTTTGTGTTCCTTCTTTTCTGTAAGGCCCTACAGCTCAAATCGACTTTTCCCAAATCGCAGTACGTTGGTTAGTTGAGGTGCCCAGAAGAGTATATACTCACAATCACAGTTCTGTTTGTGATTCATCCAATTGGGGTAGAGATGGCATCAAATGATTCTGAGAATTGCGGATATGAAAATTACTCTGTTGTAAATTGTTCCGGCGGCAGGGCCCACTGTCTGCCTACGAAGCGGAGGGTGTGCGGAGCAGGGCGAGGCGTACAAAGGGCCGAATGATGTCGCTGAGGGCCACGCTCTCAAAGAGGGTATACAGTTGCGCTGGTCGCCCAAACACTACAGCGCGGGTGAACACTAGAGCTCTTCCTCTGAGTAAAAGGATCCGTTGGCGTCTGACTGGATATCTACGGCCTTGCAGGGGTCGCTCGGCCGCTTTCCGGGAACGGTTGCCCTACGGGGAAGTCTTGCGCAACGTATTCGACTTCAGCCAATGGGCATCAGACATCAGTTTGCGTCACAATATTAGGGGGAATTTTAAAGGCAGCAAGATATCAACTATCACCTCGTTACTAGACATTGAAATATATTCATGAAGCATTTCTTTTAAGTATTTAATGTTGTATAGCTTCATTGTGGTATTTTTCATTGGTAACCGTTGAAAATTGTTATTTTGTACCACTTTCAAAATGTTTCTCAACACTACTCGCTCTTCCTGCAACATGGTGGGCGCAGACCAGCCCTGAGGAAGACCACGATAAGATGGTGGAAACGTCGGCAACACTGCCTTCGACGCGGCCTCACCCGGACTGCCAAGATCATGCACATGACTCCGGCCGCCGAAGCCTACGACTACCACATGGGGGTCAGCGTCTGGTCTGGCTTCTCAAACGAAGTGCCCGCGCTGTTGTCACGTGGTTCGTGACGCAATCTGCGTTGCGCAGAACGAGCAAAAACGGGTGCGCCGGAGGAACTAGCCCATGAATTTCCACCATGGATTTGCCCTCCGGTCGAGTGCTAACAATCGATATCGCTCGCTCCCTTCTCTGCGCGCGCTCTGCCAGCGGAGTGCGCAAACTGCCCTTGTTGGAATGAACGTTGAATGAACGTACGAGAGAGGGGAGAGAAGAAGAAGGGGGTGAATGGGAGAAAGAGGGGAGAAGGGGAAAAGAAGGAGAGATAAAGGGAGGAATAGAAATTAGTTGGAACCGACAAGGACATCTGCATATGCTTTCGTTGAAACCTAACCTGGTTGAGGCATGGTTAACCCATCATACCTTTACCGCCTCATCTGACCGTCATTCTCGTAGGCAACACCGTAAGGAAATACCAGTTTGAAAGTTGTCCATAATTGTTGGAATGAACGTCTGCGGATTCTTTCGTAAATTGCCATTCATGTTGGTGGTGAGCTTCTTGGCAGCCTTAATTAAATCAAATATAATGAAAACAAATTACATTCCACCCTCAGTGAATTCCTACGGATCCTCTAAGATGAGAACACGCAGTACTCTACGGAGAATGAAATTCACTCATTATTTAAGATGCTTCACTCAAAGATAATTTTACAAGTAACAGTATATGACTCGATGAGCTTTTTCAATACATTCTGATTCACACAACAAGCCTTCCCCGCGGCAAATTGCCCTTGTTGGAATGAAAGTTTGCGGATTCTTTTGTAAATTGTGCCATTCATGTTGGTAGTGAGCTTCTTGGCAGTGTTAATTAAATCAAATATATTGAAAAATTACATTTTACCCTCAGTGAATTCCTACGGCTCCTCTAGGATGAGTACACGCATTACTCTACTGGCTGAGTATGAAATATGATTTCAACACTCATTATTTAAGATATTTCACTCAAAGATAATTTTACAAGTAAATACGCGAAACGTCGTCAAGAACAATATGATTCGATGAGCTTTTTGAATACATTCCAAGCCAAAATCAGATATATAAAGAGAAAATCTACGTCATCCTCATATTTCTCCGAGCGTTCACCAGGTAGAGGCCCGAGCGGCGGTCAGCTGCTTTGTGCAGGAGGCAGGGTTGTACTAGTCACCAGAGCCCGGCAACTCTCCATCAAAACCGGGGACAAAGCTTGAGGTTGCTACTATAGGAAGCGCTAGTGTCGCCGGGTTCAGTTGCAGGTTTGGCTCGCCAACTTTTCCACATTCAAATTGGCTAATTAGTGAGAAATACGAAAAGCGTCTTTTAATTGTACAATTATTCATAATCTATACTTACACGAAACGTCTGAAGAAAGCACGAACATCGACGTTATCTTTTGTAACATTATGGGTCTGCTTGCGACGCGCGAACTCACGCAACTGCCACGCACGTTTAAAGTATCGTTGGCAGCAGTTCGTGTTTTAGTTCCTGCAAAGAAGATGATGTAGCAGAGCGCGCCACCGTAGTGGTCTCCACCACGTTACATCGGAGTAATAGGGCCCTGGTAGTCACGATGGAACCAGAAGTGTGTGTCGAGCTTAGTATTGCTTTCTGATGTTTTTTCAGATGTTATCGAATGCTTGCCTTTCGCCATTCCGCCCTTGACTGCCGAACCGAACGGATCGCTCTTATCGTTGTGAACAGTGATAATCGTGTGACTGAAGAAAATCTGTGAACCAGTGTAAATCTTGTAGTCTGCAAAAACAGTGCCACTAGTGAGTGCTACGAAGTATACAATGGGTTCTGCCCGACAACGGGGCAGCTCATCAGTAATGCTCTAACATCCCTAAACAGTGATTATCCCATCCCAGATTTAAACGTATCGATGCTGTACCAACAAGTAACGGAAACTGCCAGTGACGAAGCGACATCAATGGAACCTCAAACAAATCAACAGACCTCAATGAGACTGCAAAAGCCGGACACCCCACAAGGTAACACTACAGGCCAACATGCCGCAGGGCAAAATTTAAAGCGTCCTTCTGATGATAACAATTCGGCTAACGAAACACATCCAATATAGAAAATTATAGACCAATAAACTTGTTACCATCTTTGTCCAAAATTCTAGAGAAAATTATTCAAAAGACTCAATAATTACTTCAACAAAAATGACATCATTCCCAGGCATCAATTTGGATTCACAGAAAAGTTATCAACCACACACCAATTATTAAGGATCACAGAACATATCCATACAGCATTCCAAAGAAAACTAGATACTATATATACCTTTCAAGACATTTCACAAGCATATGACAGAGTATGGCATAAAGATCTCATGTACAAAATTAGAATCATTGGCACACCTAAATATTTAACCAACATTATCAATAGCTTCATAAGCAATAGAACTTTTTTAGTTTCAATAGACAAACATCTCTCAAACCCCAAATCAATATTGGCTGGACATCCTCAGGGCTCAGTATTTACTAGGCTGTCCGGGTGACGCCGTGTCCATGGCGGAGGTGCCGACGTTTCGGTCGCCATTGTGCGACCTTCCTCAGAGCGTAATTACTGAGGAAGGTCGCAGAATGGCGACCGAAACGTCGGTACCTTCGCCATGGACGCGGCGTCACCCGGACAGCCTAATAAATACTGACTCCGGCCGCGGAAGCCTACGCTCTCATCCTCAGGGCTCCTCACTTTCACACATATTATTCAATCTTTACACAGTCGATATCCCTACATCCAACACTATCAATATAGCCCAATTAGCAGATGATACAGCTTTGTATTTGTCTAGCACATCAGTTATTACATTAAGAAACACAATACAACAACATTTAAACCAAATAGATTCTTGATGAAACAAATGAAAAATTAAATTAAACCCAGCCAAGTCAACAGCAAAAACCTTTTCATTAAAAACCATTTCAACACCAACACATCTTACACTCAACAATAACACCATTCCTTGGGCTCCACAAAACAAAACAATGAAATATCTAGGACTGCATTTAGGCACCAAACTTAACTGGAAAGAACATACAAATATTTAAACACAAAAAACAAAAGTCAAGCTAATTCAATTAAAACCATTAATAAATAATCACTCTAAATAACTATAGAAAATGCGAAACTCCTATATGCATCCATAATAAGACCCCTAATGATCTATGCTTGTCCTGTCTGGATTGATGCAGCATATTCATAAAATGCAGTTCATACAGAATAAATTCATGCAAACAATAGTCAATGCACCCTGGTTCATCACAAACAAACAACTTCATGAAGAAATTCAAATAAAACCAATCATACATCATATCACTAAGTCATCCCATAATATGACATCAAATAACCAAAGCACCTATAAATGCCACCAGAATAAAAAAAAAATTTTCTAATCACGTTTTTATATACAATGTTCAGATTTGTTTGATTCATTGTAAGGTGCTCAGTGGGTTTCACAATTTGTAAGAGAAATATAGAATTAATTGTAAGAAGAAGAAGAAGAAGTAGAATTAATTGTAAAGAAACACTAATTTAGTTTTTTAAAATAGATAGTAAGCATCAATTCATACGAATAAGTTGTACTTTTAACTGATCCTTGTATCATATCCAAAATATTAATAAATAAAAAAAACTTGCCTTTAAATAAAGTCGCATCAACAAGTTGGTTATTAGGAACTATTATAAGTATTGTTTTACATAATTGTGTAATAACAAAAATCACATTTGGCAAAACCAATATTACAATATAACTTTTCATAATACTTTAATTAGTATTAAACCATACTTAGGACGAAAGCATTTATATGAAACAATGGGGTTAAATTCCAGTAACTATACTGATAGCTTTACAAGAGTTGATTCTCTAACTTGATACTCTGATGAATGTAGGATGGCATCGTATTTGAATAGAAAGGCCTCCCATTAATGGTTCTATTTTGTGAACTTCAAAGATGTGGTCAAGGTCAAGTTTATCAAAGCAAAGTTCGCATGTCGGGGTAGATAATTTAGCCAACAGGTATAGGTAGCTTACTTTCGAATAATTATATCTTATTATTGAAATGACTTTTTCTCCCTGTTGCCAATTTTCTTATTGATTGATTGATGATAATGAGAAAAATTTGCTTGCGTGTTGCTGGATTTATATGGGCGCCAAAAGCTGTTCCAATTAAGGTTTCCTTTGTATTTTGTTTTCCCAAAAATGTTAAAATTTCTTTACCAAATATTTCTGTTTGAGCGGATATCCCAGCGATCACAATTTTCCTAATTGTAAGTTATATTAAGGACGCGGTCTTTCATTTTGGATACCTATATTTAAAAAAAGCTTGTTGAGGTGTTATCGAATGTATCGTTATTATTATTATTATTGTTACTATTTATTTTGTTCATCCACCGGGAGCTGCGCTTTGTGTGTGAGGAATGCGTATTGCTGCTTACCATTTGGCTGCTTCCGAATCCCCAACGTTTGTCAATATTTCTTCTAATTTTTTTTTTAGATTTTACACGTTCGCACACGTGGCTTTAGAGTTCCATAACCGTTATAATTTTATAGTTTAGTAACTTTCTGTTTAGATGGGTTAGATTATGTGATCCTCCCTATTTAAAAGATTTCGGTAGTTCATGATTGGATTCGGATGTATAAAATAATACTAAGGATATGAGTTTTGGGGTTAGTTAATTTCAGCAAATGGTTAAGGAATGAATGCGACAGTAAACGGTTGCGTATACAGGAAAAAGTGAGATACGAAGATCATAAAAGCTCGTTACTAATACGTGGGAAAGAATGAAGTAAAGTAAATGCAAATTTTGTGCTCTGAAATGCTGCGATTGACTTGATTACTTACAGTGGGCTATTTCTCTAATTCGCGTCCTTGATCAATGCGGATTGGTAATATGAAGCAGGACCCATCGCGTGTGGCGTTGTGATAGGGGGATCAGGACCGTTGTATCTTGAGCAATTCGAGGCTCATTTTAAAGGGTGTTGGTTCGTCATTTGGCTGGAAATGGTCAGGGAAAGATCCGAAACCTCCGATTAGGGTAGTCAATCTACCAAAGTAATGCCGTCAATGGCTACATCAAGAACAATCTACTACAACGGTGACGTCTTGCTATCAAACGTCTTCTTGAGAACATTTTATCAAGAGATATTTTTGAGTATTTATGGGGGCTACGTTTTAGAGAAAAATAGTTTTACACATTCAATACAATATTCTACGAGCGAATATAACGAAAGAGCACTTTTTCTTCTCAGAAATTTGATTCAAATTGATGACATTACCGAAATATTTTTTTTTCAAATGAAAGTGAAAAGTAGACCCTTCAGTATATGGGGACTTAGAAGAATATACAAATTCATATAATTGTGCAGTGTCTTAAGAGCTACCTGTAGAGTTCTATGAGTGTATTGATACAAACTTTCACTATAACATGTTTCCTATTTGTAATGAGAAGTATTAGCTTCGGCAGTAGGTCGTTGACGCATTTAGATGATCGTCTAGATTGATAAAGTGCGGAATAAAGCAACTTTTAATTGAAAAATAATTACATAATTAATTACTCGAGTAATTAATTTCCCAATTTTAATGCCAATTAAACTTAATATGCCGATATATCATGTATATAGTCCTTGTAAAATTGCTTCTATGTGGGTTCATGATGCAAAATTAAATTTTTTCGTACACTTACAACATTAAATTGTATATTATTGTAGTGCTCTCGGTCTACTGCTCATTAGGTAAGTATATAATGGACAATGCTGAAGTAAGTTTTTTTTTTTAATATTCTTTGTAAAAACTGAACTAACCTTCGAAGAAGTTACACTTTTCTTTTTGTTCCTCTACAGGACACCAATCAGAGCGTCCATAGGAAATGATCTTTGCGCCCTGAGAGATCAAGGTAAGAAGTGGCAAACAACAGTGCGTGCGTGAATGAGCAGTGAAGAACGGTCCACTGAATTATTGTAACCTCTGTAAGCGTTTTGAAACCTTTAACCGTTAATAAGTCTAATTTTTGTTCGAGGAAACATTTCACTATACTTCTTTTAAACTTGGAAGACCGTCATATCCTGTGTTCACAAGGTGTTATTCTTATGCAATGTGCCTTAACGCACGTATTATGATATTATTTCCCAAAATGAACCCGTTTTTACGTAATAACAGACTGTATAATTTGCATGTAAACAAGTCTCCGTATGTCCAGAGAAAAATATGTCCCGTGGTGTTAATTAAATGCGTGTTGACATCTCACTCATTATTCGAGTGTTCACGCACATTATTGGTACATGTAATAAACGTGTATGATCACCAACAAAATTGATCGTCATTCCTCCAACGTCCACCGGATAAAGTGAATTAGGCTACGTGTCGCCGTAAACGCTGGGAGACGGAAAGCGCCGAAGCAGGTTTTTCGGGTGACGGTTTCGTAGAAAACGTGAGAAAATTGCACCACTTTTTTACGGAGCACGCATTGATGTTTTGGTGGTCGCTGCGAGCATTACAGCCAAGGTTGTTTGGGCGCCGCAAAAACGGTATTTACTCCCGAACTCAAAGCCATCCTCCACCGACCAGCAGACGCCATTCTCCGTTGTTAATGGCGAAGAGTTACCCTTAATGTCTGAGCAACTTGATATTTCTAAGTAAAAATATAGTGAATCCCATTGAAATATTGCGATGACAGTAGGTAGCATGAATAAAAATTAGCATGGGCTATTTATTCGCGTTTTCTGTACATCTGATTCGTAGCAACTGCTTCGTAGCATATGAATAAGTTTTAAGAACATTGTCACAAAACGAGTAAATTCTGAAAGTGTCAAATGTTTCCAATAAAACCATTACTTTTGGACAATAGTAGTTGTTCGCATTTTCAGAGTAGCATTTTTAGAATAGCAGTCATGATTGAGAGTAGGGTTGCAAAATAATAATGTACGATTTATTGGCTAATTATTCAGAAATTTTGTTGCAAAGTTGATTGTTTTATATTAGATTGCGCAGATTATATTTCTCCCCAAAGCCACAGACAATTTTTACTTCGTGTATGTGTGTGTTTTTTTTTGTTTTGGTCACGTAAATTAAATCAAACCACAAGGATATTGAAATCAATTTAATTTTGTAACTTTATCAGGAAAATAAACTTTTTTATGAATTTTATATTTAACAGAATTTGGAGTGCCAGGATATTTAGCTTCCATGTAACCTTAGGAAAAAAATGTTTTCGTTTAACAGAAATCCTTATGACAGCACGAAAGGAATCCATTATGTGAAATGAAAAGCTATGTTAATGAATATCGTAATATTCTAAAGGAATAATACTACGAGGAATGGTAATATAATAATTAAAAGCCACAATATCACAAATGCCTCAAATACAGAATAAGTAAATCAATCTCAACAAATGTGGGAGAGCCCAAGAAAGGAATGAAATCAGAAAAAGGTCAGGGATAGGTGAGTTATTCTACGCACACATATTACTGCTGACCGGATCTCAAAAATTCCGTAGCAACAAATTGGCTGTAGTCTCGAAACCCTACTCTGCCATCCTTAAGATAAATTCTAAAACATTTTCTCGTTAATGATTTCCTCTCACGCATTTCCTGCTTGAATTAGGTTTGAGCTCGTTTGAAGTGGTGCGGTATTTTCGGCTCTTCTAGAAAGCGGGAACAAGAATCGGAAAGGAGATTGTGTGCGAGGGTTTCTAAAAAAGTTTTCTTTAAAAAAGATCTAGACTTCATGAATTACGGTACATTTAGCTTCACTGTGCTCACTTTTGGTTAAGTTCTCCCTTTGCTAGTTTTAGTAGGAGTTGAGCCGTGGGTGGGGTTTGCTATTTTGTTAGCAAAGCCACAATATCGAAATTTTAATTTGTTTACCGATCCAAATATTTATCACTAAGATATTACTAGGGAGCAAAATGTTTAATTTTCAAATATTGCGAACCAAGCTTTTATTGGAACTTCAATTAAGCATTCAACAGGATGTAGTAAAACGGTGGAGTAAACATTCTGGAACGCAAGAAAACGTGAGCAGATAATACCTTACGAATAATTAGTACATCCGTACGTTAGAGATAGTGTTTTTTTATGGTTGTTGTATCAAAACAAATAACATCACACAAATAAACGAAACAAATTTAAACTCGTCTTCATTCGCGATTCTGTCTTAACGCTCTCCCTTTTTTTGTGTTCACAGTGCCGTCACACATTACGCAAAAAGACTGCATCGTCTCTCCGTCATTTAATTTACTTCAGTATTATTTTGTTTCTTTTTGGATTCATCTTAAATCGATTTATCAGGACTTGTTAATTAGGCACAAAAGGATAAAAAAAGGTCGTGACTGGATATTTTAATTCCGATTGATGCGAAGGTCCAATAAATATAAGGATAAATACGAAGAACCAACAATTAAGGTAGCTTCAATTAGAAGTTGAAGTCCCAAAATACATTGAAAAGATTGCCATGAGTTAGTGGTGAACCTAAAAACACCTAAAACTTCTCCCTCTACTATATTAATCTCTTTAGATATAAAGTGAATATTATCTTCAATACCGCATGACGTCATTTTGGGAGATTGAAAGGAATGTATAGAAGCCTTCCTGAACAATCGATTCCAAACGGTGAAATACTGGTAGTTATTAGAATTGTTTTGAAAAACATAGAATTTAAATTCGACAAAGTAATTTAAAAGCAAACTGAGATTACATCAGTTTTGCAAATTCTCTTCTCTTAGGGTTGGTATATACAAAATTGGTAAACTGTACCTTATCTACAATAATTATTTGATTCTGTACAAACACTATAGATATTGATAATTTGATGTAAATGATACTGATTTACTATTGATAAATAGTGGTAATAAAAGCGCCACGTGACTTGCACATTAAATGGCCAATTTTTTGTGGTACTAAAACATTCTAAGTAAATGCACGCAAACTGTAAGGTAAATGAAAAAAACCGTCATTGTTCCATCAGACGTTTTTGTCATTCGGTCATATTCGGTCCACTTCGGGTATATTGTAGCGGAAGATAGAGCGGTTAGAAAAATATAAAAATTTGCCAAAAGATCGAACATTATTTCTCATATAATTTTGTAATCGGGTGGGTTATCGTACGTATTTGCGAGCACGCAAAAAACGATACTTACACTGTTCGGTTGTTGGTTCGATTTTTGACGGTGGCGGATTTAATGTTGCTAACCACAGCGTAGTGTATACAGCGTTCTCATTCCACGTCTGGGTAGTGTGATTCTAATACGTGTCGTGGACAAAAAGGGGTCACGGCAGGCTTTCTGTCGGTGCTTCTATTTTCCCTTCTTATATCACCATTGCTCCGCCATCATTCATATAATCACACTACTCACCCATCACCCATCTACTACCTACCTATCAATACATGCATCCCAGGTACAGCCGAATAGTGCCAAACTGCTGTGAATATTATTAAAGATACTTGTCCAATCTCCAGAGTGACTCGGGGAGTAGTCAGACCGTTAGCATAGTGGTACCCAGGTACTACGAGGTGGACCTGATAGTACCTGGGTTCCCCCTCAGGTAGATCCACATGGAACGTACAGTGGTTAAGCCGATTTGCGAGATATTTTCTTGGGATTCTGTCGTTCCTTGTGCGTCTCTTTTGATCATTGGCTCGTATAACGTCATCACTCATCTATCAAATGCACTCTTCTCAGGCGTGGCCGAAAATTCTTCTGTTATGAGGATTGTAAATATGATTATTGGACAATTAAAGCATTGATCTAGCATCGTAGTCAGACCGATCACGTTGCATGTCTTGGTGCCGGGATTTATATCATATATCGATTTGGAAGTCGAGATGGTCCTGGTGTTTTTTTTCTCAGCGTTTCTGTTTCCTTTATTTATATTTCTTCTACCCCTCATTTAATTCCACCATCACATCATAATATAACATCATCACACATCACCCACTCGCCAAAGCAGTCCTTCTGTGGTATTCCCGACAGAACTAGGAACTGAGGGTCGTAATGGCGTTTTAAATAAGTCATCTCATAACTTCTGGGATGGGTGCCGCACGTTCCAGCGCACCAGGAACTCTTTCATCCCAGACGAAAAAAAAGGATGAGGGGGTATTGAGATACGCTAACGGATTACGAGCAGTGTCACGTGACCGTTCTTATCTTTTGTAACAAGGCTCCATTTTTGCCTTCCTTTTGAATGCGGCGGACATGAGCAGCGCCTCTCGAGCCCTAGCTCCGTCGCCGCTTGGCGTCTCGGGACGAATAGTCTATTGAGGATCGAGGCCACGGCTTGACGAAGTAATGACGAAGCGTTCGCGATATCTCACGATCTCCGTCAAGGTCGCAAGCGACGAATAATGACCGAGGAGAAAATCAAGAATAGACCGCGCGCGCCCGTGCGAACGCCATTGTGTAGGGCAGCCGGCCGCTGCCTCACACGCTTATCCGTTTATGCGATTACATTGCGTAACCCCGCCGCGCCGCCGCTCCCGGTCGCGTTCCATTTTTTCGAGAAGCGGTTTGGCAAACCGTTATGACATATCTTAAATGTTTGCTGCGGATAGCAGCCAAATTTCAGAGGTCACGAAAGACACTGGCCGCGCGTGAAGGAATGAGGCTTTCGGTTGAGATAATTGGCCATTGATAGTTCCTTTTTCGATATATGGACTAGTTACGATTGAGGTGACAGAAAACTTACAAGTTAACTGCCTTTCATTGTGGGTTTGCGTGAACTTATTACATTCCATGCATGTGCTACCTTTTTTGCTAATAACTTCTCATATAAAACTTGCGTGATATCTGCGTGAATGTATCTTAGTGATGTGATGAGATGCAAGCCAAACTAATATTTTCTGCAATTTGCGAAGTAAAATATTTTATTTTTGAATGAAGTTAATTCGTTTACGAAACCCTGAGGAAGTGCTGTAAAGGGGGGACGTGACAGGTAACACTGTTATTTCGGGAAATAATTGATGTTAGTCAGAGTTTGTTTTTTACAGCTTTTTTAAAAATACTCCCCAAGTGTAGAATCGTTGTAAATTACGTCATTTTGAGCGGTACCTTGACAGTTGCCAAAAGGACAGAATACTCAGGCATTTAGAATGGTCCAGTAGGCTTCTCACTTTTTGGGTTGTAATTAGAGGGTTGTTAGAGCCAATTAGTTGTAATTATAAACAGGACAGATAAACATACGGTTATGTGCTCTAATTGTATGTTTATTAAGGGAATGAACTGATGACATCATTTCATTTAGTCACTGTTTTTTCATGACAGACGGTTTCAAATAATACACTACTGGGATTTGGTCGTTATTCTATTGACGATGAAAAAATAAATTTACTTCATTTAAACATTAAATTAATATTTCCTGAAAATGAAAATAAAAATTCTTAAAGGACTTCGATTGGAGAGCAAACATCAAAAGAATTCGGAGACAGGTGAAATAAAAACGAACGTATTGTGATGCCATTTATTTAAGATTAGGTCGACATGGCCTTCTTGACGCAGAACATAGAATTTATGTAAGGAATTTATTTAAGATACCAATTTGAGTATTGATTTATGTTTTTCATGATGGTTATCTTCTGACTCCTTACGTCCATGAATGTCCAATGTATGTCAATGCACGCCAATGGGAAGCTGCTTACAATTTATGCTCTGTATGTTTACGAAACTACTCAAAAATATTAGAAATCTACACGATAACATTTCCTAATAGTAGCGGGCACGGTTCTCGGTTATATATTTTGTAATGACTTCATAGCAAAATTCATAATTATTCTAATGTAGAAAACCAAAAGGATCGTGATAATTTACAATAAATATATTAAAAGATATGATTATTAAGAGTGTATTAAAAGATACGTTCTAGCGCTCCCGTGAGAGACCACTCGCGTGTTAATCCCCACCCTTTCCCTGTCCTTAGCATCAACCAGGAATAGAGGCGATGTGAAAAATCTTATTAAAACATCAACTGTCTTTTTTTTTCAATTCCTTGATACCTTCGATGTCCTTCGATGCAGTAAATAACTTTTCATGAAGAGAATTGCCAAAGAGTCACATAAACTCTTCCAGAGGCATAAACAATGTGCTAGAACAATTATTTTGAAGTGTCTTCGGTGAATTCAAACAAAGTCTTAACTAAAGGGAATAAATTCGACGATCGAAGAGAGCCATGCAAAAGTGTCTTGTGAGACAATATTGGAAAACCACTGTGAAGACTGGTTGATTACGTAAGAGCTGGAAGTCAAGAAATAGTTATCTGTAAAACAATAATATAAATAGTGATATGAATAATATTTGTATTATTGTAACAATATAAAACCGTACTTATGTTGTAAATGCATTCAGTTTATATTGCTTCATTCAATTTCGATCACCGATATTTAACTTCGATAATTGCACTTAGTAATTTAAAATCGTTATTTTTTACATGTTGGGGATGCTCAGTGTCTAAAACATGGGAGTTGACGAGACTTTTAAACCTAGTGGAGAATGTTTCTGAAGTTTGTTGTAGTTTGACGCCAACAAGGAAAAAAAAATGAAGTTTTTATTTCATCGAATGGAACGTTGCGTGTGTTCCTGTTCGGCCGACGTTAGAAATATTATTATTAAAATTTGGAAATTAGGAAGAAATGTAAATGGTTGAAAGGAACGTATTTTCGACGCCATAATACGATAATAATGAGATTCAGCTAGTCTCGTTTTACTCAAACTATTTCTGTGAGATGCTCTTAAATGAAAATTGAACACAAAAGATACACTTTAGAAAGACACAACAAAGTTAATTTGAAATTATCACAAAATGTAAGACAGGAACAACGGATCGAAGATGCCAAAAATGGAAACACAGGAGTGCAAGAAGATGAGAAAACGTGAGGAATAGAGACAAGGCAGAAAACACTTAGAGCCAATGTCAGGGAAACAGAAATAATCATACAAAGATCGATGGATCGAAAATGTTATTCCTTTCACAATAAAAATAAAATCCGTTGCTTTTCAGTCTATCACATAAATTCGCTGCACAAGTAACGTTTGTTGCGTCAGAAATGCATTCATTAGACGATGATAATACAAAAATTAATGGCAAATAAGGTGAAGGTCAATCGCGATCGCGAATCAAGTTGTGAGACCAATTTGCATATTCCTATCCTGAGACGTGTAAGGTACGATTTTCCATATATATATATATATATATATATATATATATATATATATATATATATATATATATATATATATATATATAATTGGAATGACCGCACAGCCTGAACAACATCATTCTCTGCGGGAGTCTGCTCTTGTTCGACATTTCTTTCTCGTCTCCTTCCGTCCTTCCTCTTTGTCTCTCGGACAGAGAGAAAAAGAGGCAGACTCCTGCCAGCAAGTGACGAGCTTATTGGAAATAGTGACTACAAGAATATATTCAAATATGTAAGCGAAATTCGACATGTGTTAAAACGTGAAATTGTGGGGGATGGTATCTGCGTATATACGTTTAACAGCAATGACAGACAAAATTTTGCAGATGCAGTAGAATACGTAGAAAAGTCGCATTGAAAATAATCACGGCCGAATTTATTACGCACCAAAAATTGCCTCATTTAAAACGATGAAAATTATTAAACGCAACGCACAATGAACCGGTATTTCATCAATGAAAGTAAACTTTAATTGTGTTCATTAGTGTATGAAGTTGGTAGCCAGAAAGGTACTAGATTAAAATGTGGCGGATATGGGACAAGATGTGTAGCCGAAATGCCACGGTCAGCATGAGAATCCCAGGGACTGATTACGTTGATCGTATTGTGACGTCATGGATACTCACAGCGAACACAGACACAGAGTTTTCATATAACAAATATTTATTTACAAAGAAAACACAAGAAATATTTACAATGAATATCCACTTTACATCCTCTCTCTGATAGACCTGCTATCCCCTGATCGCGGGAGCGATCCCAACCCGATCGATGATCGGTTTCATTTGTGGCACTCGCCACTCCTACTTTTGAAGCGCGCACAAAGCCAAGCTTCCGTGACCGGATGTCACGCTGGGACACAAAGTCCATACTGGCGTACCAACTCATAGTTTGCCTCGATCGCAGGGGCGATCTTACCCGATTGAGAATCGGCGTGCGTTGTGACACTCAACCACTCCTCATCTCGGAGCACGTAAATCAGCTGCTGACCGTGTCACCCAGTTGGGAGCTTGAACGTCAACACAGTGACGTTACTGTGGTGACGTTGAAGCTCCCGTTCGGATGAAACTGTAACAGTCGAATTACGTCAAGCGCCACGGCGAATAAATTGAAGTGTAGGTCGAATTCAGTGCCCGGCTGTTCTGAGTGCTATTAGACCGCATGCCTAGAGGATAAATTGTACTGACCGTCTACTCTGATTGGTAGGTTTTATCGGTTTCCCCAATGAATACCAATGCGAATATCGAAACAGAACGCCACCAAAAGGGCCACGGACCGCGCGCGATCATTCCTTCCTCTTGTTTGTCCTCTCTAATCCCTCATACCCATTTATATTTATATAAGCTACACTATATAACTGCACAAGCCAGGAAAAAAATTGGGTGCTTAGAGCTTGTTACGGCTGATACGATTCCCCACTAGTGGAGATACCTGGAGAGGGAATTACCCACAAGCCGGCGTGTAGGTCGGTAACGGACCTCACAATACAGCGGGCGAGTAATTCCGCTATATCCAGGTATAAACTATTCACTACACTAACAGGATTACTGACCATGGCAGTTGACGAACCCGGAAACCTCAACCAATCAATCCAATCAACTCCATGGAGATGCCAGAGAAGCACCGTAAATAAAAGGACGTGGCACGCGTACGGCCATTGTTTTCCTTAGCCGCAGGTGATGGACTCATCGCCATCCACGAGTTTTAATCCTCAGGAGTGTTCGGACCCACTGTAAGTATCGCGCCAGAACACTTCTAAAGGATTCTAGCCCCAAAGAAAACCCACAGATTCTCTGTTTCGATCACCACTGTAGGTGCGAATCCTGCTATTAATCCTCCACATCCTGAGCCTCCCCCTCCTTCTCGCTCTCTATTTCGCGCGCGCCGTGCCAGACTTGCTTTTCCAGTCCGTCCCTCCTACGTTTTCTTTTCCGCCACATACCTTCAATATTATTGTCTTCGTCCGCGGTGCCCTTCTTTTCCCCCAGCTACTTTTCCATATCACACCATTTCTTCTCTTCTCCCCCATTTTTTCTAGTCCTCGTGTGCATTTTCTGCTATTTCAGCCTTTCGCTTTCTCTCCTTCAATTCTCCGCGTTCTCTCTTTGCTTTTGTCTGCAGCTTTTGTATTCTGGTTTTTCAACCAATTCTGCTCCTCCTTCTTACTCCTCCTGCTCCACATTTTTGCACCTAGAAATTTACCTGCACGTGGTCCTCATTCTGTCTGTTCTTCTCCGCTCTTTGTCCACTCCTTCTCCTCTTCTGCTGCTCTCCTTTCCCCTTTCTCATCCTTATCAACCTTTCAACCGATCCATCTCCTCTTCGCCACCACCCCTTTCCTGCCTCCTCTACCGCTTCATCTGCTCGTTCCCCCAGATCTTATTTTGTCCTTCCTCTCCTCCACCACCCCTTCCCC
>BOPP01000155.1:1884345-1950928 GCA_017312745.1 Gryllus bimaculatus
CCACTTTCCCTTCCTCAGCCCCTGCCATATCTCGCCACGCGCAGTCCTGCCACCCGCCCCTGCGTCTAACTCCACACCACCTCGCACCGCATTTCCGTAACTCATCAGCAAGCCTTCCTTCCCCTTTCCACACCACATTATGCACGCCTCGTCCTGTCACACCACCTAAAATAATAGCATCATAATTTTAAATAAGCAAACGTGAAAAAGGCATTTCCACAACTTTCGCTAAACAGTAACCATTTGAAGTTAGAAAGCTTATCTTGTCCATATATAATACTTTATAATGAAAATGGATTAGGTTCTCAGTATTTTAATTCTTAGAAAAAAATTACTCTCAGTTTCAGACTTTACGAAATTGTGCATTCTATTGTACTTCGTTAAGGAATTTCCTTTCCCTTATATCTAAAATCTTGCAGCATTTCAATTATCTCTACAAAGTGTTTGCAGATAAAACATCTGAATTGCTCTAATGTATTTATTCAGTGTTTACTTACTTACACATAATAACGTGTACCGATGGTAGGTATAATATTTTTGGAATCAATCCAACCGGGTGGCGTAATTGTGATCACACTATAAACGAGTTGCTACTTCATAAGGTTGTTTATTTTAATCATTATATATTTTCACACGGGTGGTAATGATACTTAATTGCTGTTATATGGCGTGAAAACATTTACTAATCTGCTCTACGGCTTAAAAGAACTTTTTTATTTTTCTGGTTGACGAGTGCACAGAGTCGCTATCATTTGATCAAAATTATTTTTTTATGAAATAAATGTTATCTACACAATTCACATCAATGACTAAAAAGACTTAACTAAACGTGGAGGAGAATTTTTATTTCCTCTCCTTCAAAGGTTTTATCAACAGTTCTTGGCCAGATACTTGCTCAGATACCTGTTGTACGACTACTAAAGAATTAAAAAAGGCTTTACTGAGAACGATCTACGCATTCTAACAGGGATTCAGTTATTTTCTCCGTGCAGGACCAGATGTCTTTATAATAGAAAAAAATGTTAGTGAATGTAATGTGCACAAACATATGTTCTATCATCAACTCCTTCTCTAACGTAAAACACGTCCTCAAACGTATTACCGTTACTGAATGTTTAAATACCATTTTGAAAGAACTGTTTAGAGGCTCTAGAGGCATAGGATACATAACAAGAGTGTTGGAATTCTGAGAATCCTGGCTTGTACTGAAACAAAATGCATTCTGAGATAAATGGATGCAAACAATCACTGAATATACACTGAAGAGCCAAAAAAATTGCTACACCTGTCACCTGCAATCGTGTAGGGCCCTCACGAGCACGCGGAAGTCCGCAACACGTGTCGACTTGTAGATGTTGCTGTGACCTGCGATCAAATCATCGTAACCAAGGAGGCAGAGACACGCCTTACATACAAGAGTTTGAAAATACAGATGAGCCTAATGTGGGGCGTAAATGCCCAGGTCGTGCCGATAGTCAACTGTGAATTGTTCCGCTAAACTTGTGTAAGATCGTGGCTACACTCCGAGGTCATTCAAAAAAATTGGAAGTTCAAGAAATTGCTTTATTTGGAACAGTTCTCATTTTGCGCAAAGTGTTGTAGAGGCAGAGACAGTTACTAGATCTGTTTCTTAGGAAGCTCGTTGTAACCTGGACTAGATTTTATATTCAGCCTACTCATAACATGTTAGTCGTGACTTAGAGGAAATTATTATTATTATTATTATTATTATTATTATTATTATTATTATTATGTTATTGACAGATGAAGAACATTATTATTTTTTAACCTTGTCGTTATCTGTAGTATTGGGAAGTTAAAAAAATAAAAAATTTCCCATCAGTCGTTGCTCAGTATAAAAGAAAAGGTTTTCTCACATCACGCTCAGCCAAAAGGTTTGAAGTATTGGAAATCACAATCAATAAATCTTCCTCATTCGTAGCAATAGTGGAGAAATCGGCTCCGTCTACCCTTAGTTCATCTCACGATGGAATAACTTGTTTCAGGAAATGAATTTAAGTAATAAAGACACCATACCATTGTACATGTACCTTACCAAGAAATAAGAAAGCGTTAATAACACACATTCCTGCAAAATGCAAGGGAAGCTTTTTGAGGCAAAAAAGAGAAGCGTGAATCGTGAAACAAGTTAAATATTAGGGTGAGAGCAAAATTGGTCGTGTTGCGGTTGCACAAAAATACACGTGTGTTGCACGGTTGCTAAACAACTTTCGAACTGCGGGGAGATAATTGGCAAGACATTGTTCATTGCACTTCGTGACACCATCTCCTGCTGGGTAATGACGACGTGTGGTCATTGACCCCCAGCATGAACTGCCATAATCTCTTGACCCGATGGGATATGTTGGGAATGTTTGGCATGCCAAGGCGTGACACCTTCTCTATGTTTCCTGGCACCATTCACTGAGCTAAACCCCGTGGATAATGTAGGGAAGAGAGGTGCAGTAAGAATTGGTGAGCTTATGTATAAAGCTACTGGATGCTTGTGGATGCTTTAGGTATTTACTAGTATGTTCCCAACTGAAGCTTCGTTGTCTCACAAGTGCTTGGATCGTTCTCAACAAACTCTTTCAGGAGTCGAATAGCTGAGTCCAATGTCACAGGTGCTGGAAGAGAATACGATCAACCGGCTTCTCTGATTCCTAGGAGGTTCTCTGGCTTTCTGGTTTTCTTGATCTCGTGAATGGTTGGTGAATGCTGAAGTAGTATTAAAACGTAGCGCCACGGACTATGCGCGATCCTTACTTTTCCTTCCTAACTTATCCCTAAATTTATCCTTGGGATAGGACATTGGGATGATCCTACGTCTCTTCATTAAACATTACCCAGTAATATTCCAAGTCTGTCAGAACCGAGAGTTCGCGGATATCAGGTGGAGCTTTTGAATTTGGCTGTAGAACCATTGGACGATGAATACCCCAGCACATGATGAATAGATGCAGGAGAAGATGATGTTGATGATGGTACTCCTGCAAACCATGGAAATGGCGATGACGATATGATTGATGACGATGATATTAAAACGATATTTTTTTAAACCCAGGAATAACATCATCATTTCATATGCAAAGTTATTTCTAATAATAATTTTGGATATTGATCATAATATGATATCATATTATCGACAAGACATGGCAGAACCTCCTGCAAATGGCAGAACCTCCTGCTCCGATTTAGTAATACGTTGGGATGAAGAAATATAAGTGTAGTGTCAGTCTTCATAAAAAGGAATAGCAACTATCATTGTTGATTCTTGGTAATGTGAGTGGTAATGCGAGAGATTTTTTTTTCACAAATAAAATGGTAACGTATTGGAATGGGATGTTTTGCTCAGTTTTTGAACGTTTCCTCCAAATATTTTAAAATCCAAGATGAAACTATCTAGCGATTTAAGCTTTTTTTAACCGTTAAAACGTAATTTGTAGTATTGCAGTTTGCTTTGTGTAATTGTGCTTGCTGACAAAGTAAAATAAAAACGAAAAAACCAAAGAAATTCAACGATCTGAGCATACTATTATGATGTATCAGTCCTGTGAAGAAGTAGTCGGTTTCTTTGTTAAAATAATTATGATAATGAAAATAATTATGCTGTTGGAATGCCGAAGCATAATCGGAGAATATAATCGAATAACTGCCTTCATAGGTTCACTCTCACACCCTTCATGCTTTCTCAGGCAGGCTTCCTTGTACAATCCCTAACGCCACATTGGTTATTCGCCAGATTTTGTCTTTATAATGGTACAAATGAAACATGTTATAATTAGCAAGAGCTCATAAGATTAGATTTTTCTGATGGCCGTCATCCTCAGAACTTCCGCCTTGAAGTTAGAATTGGATTTAGTCAAATCTAAACAAAAATATTGGTGAAAGACAAAGCCTTTCATGTCTACTCTAAGACCACATCTAGTACTTCTCTCGGATTTTATCTTGCATCATTAGCTAATTAGCTCATTTCTTTCCTCGGATATCTCACGTTAAGACGTTTATTATAATACTTCGCAGACTACTAATTCATCTTTCACCTGAAGGTGGTGTTCTAGAAGAGGAAAAAAATGACCAACAACTACAAGAGCAATAATTTTTTTATTCAATATTTGGAAGTACAGACACAAACCAGGTCTAGAACGCGTAACCACTTGTCAAGATTTCCAGGCCAAGGAGGAACTTACTGCTCCGCAGCTTACTCGTTAGCTCAGTTGTTTCATGAGTCTTGGAGTGGCACTAAAATTTAACGAGCATTCGGCAGGCATGGGTTTGGGGGGGGTGTTTTTTTATTTTTGCGTTTCTCGCAAACGGGCTCGTAAAAACATACTGGGACTGCTTATTTAAGGGCGGCGAAACGTCGGTTTAGTAAGACGTTGCTTCTGGAAGGTCGCGTGGCCGTCTGCCGGCCTGGGCAGCGTCATGAAAACGAGTGCACTTGGGACCGCGGCGGCAATTCGGATTTATTGATGAGCAATAAAGCGCTGGTTGCGGCGACAAACCGACGTGTGTACTCATACGGTAATATCGTCGGTTGGCGGCGCCGTCATAATTTCTGCGGATGTGGAGTGGCGCAAGTGCCACCAACGCGTACTCGGGCAGGAATTAAAGGCGCTTAGGACGTGTGAAATGTCGCTGCTTTTTCTTTCACGCGTTTTATGCTTGATTCGTGAACTCACTCGTGGTCAGTCTAAACTTAGGGTGACGGTTTCAAAATTGACTGCAGCGTTCAATGTATACTTTATGCGGTGTGATATCTCCATATATCTGAATCGTCAAAAATGCCGTTGTCTTTGGATTATGAAGGAGTTCGTTCTACTCGTTTGTAGGTGTGGAAAGGGCTCCTGGTTTAGGACAAATGATCGCAGAGATGGTGTGCCATTGCCGTCCACAGAGTTAAGGATGGCTGTTTGATCAAGGGGGATACATTATGGTAAGGAATCGTCACGGATGATGTTGGGATAAGTGGGGGAGTTATAAGTCAACCACAACTACATATCTTACACTAAATCTTAGACTTATTTAGCCACAGATTTTTTAGACTTATTTTCCGCGCACGCGAACGCCTGGAAGCTTCTGAGCTGTGAAAGCATACTTTTGTTACATAAATTACAGTTAGGCTAAAAATCTATAATATAAAGATAAAATGCCATCTAACCGTATACAAAATAGTTTTGTCAGTAGCTATGCAGAATGCTTTTCAATTAACTTTTTATAATGAAATGATTGAAGGGTTCAAAGGTAAACAAATCCATATTTCATTATCTGACAAGAGAAACTATTTATCTCATTAAAATATTGTGCAGTTAATGGCAATTATATGACCTTGAGAATCTATCGGACCTAACGCATTTATTTTTGTGACCGTACCATCGCAATTAGAAATTAATTCTGAATAAAATATTAGTAGTATGTATCAAGGCAGTAAAGTTATACTTTTCCGAGAGACGTAATTTAACATTCGAGACAGCGTGGTGGAGTCGAGGTTGATACTATTCGGAGAAAGTTACTTTCTCGCAATTTGGGGAAGATGTACACGACTCTACACGGCTTTGAACGTTCGCATCTAACTTAAAATGTGTTTATTTCTAGTTTGCAATTCACTACAGAATAGAGAAACCCCTCTTTCTGACTAAGAATGATCGCACACTGAAACAAAATATAAGTGTGTGTACCCATACTGTTCCGTCCACGACACAAAGCCCTCGCGCAAAGTCGGGTGGTCGCTCCCTCCCCCCGGAGGCGGCCGCTCCCGCAGGGTGCGCCCGCCGCACCCACACCGCACCCGCGCCGCCGGGCCCTCCCCCGAACGGCGCCCCTCCCGCTTTCCCTAAGGGCAGCAGCCTTCTGGCTTGCAACGCCATTCACTTGTGCCAGGGCAGACTTGCGAGAACGACCGCGAGAGGCACAGGCCGCACCGCCTATCCATGGCCTTTTCGTTGAGCAGTCTCCGCGCTCACGAATGTAGTTTCATGTTTTGCGCTTCGCGCACGTAAAACGTTGCCTTCGGCACGTGTACCAGTGAGTTGAGTGCGCTACTCTATCATCGACGAGCAGCCACTATACAGGTGTACGGACACCACCCGACTCATACACCTTCAATTACCTGCTGGCGAGAGACCGTGTGTGCCGCCCGCACACTCTTGCTGTCAGGGCCCACCTAGGGCCCGGTCCGTGCTCAAGTTGCGGGTCATACTCTCCACGCAACCAGCGAACTGTGTGGGACGCCTGCATTCCCGCTTCGCCCGGGAGAGGAGCACCGCTGGTCCACGCATGCCGCAGCCACCCAACATAAGGTATTCGGCAACGCTGTGTGCCCATGGACGGGTAGTTCGACCAACCTTCACGACGTCACCTTCACGGTGATGAAGAACGTGTAATCCAATCGTTTGTATCATTCATTTAATTCCATATCTGTACAATTAATATATTTCATTTGTCATATCATTCCTTCAACGTAGAATAGTATTTCAGATAAATAAACGTATGTGCAATGAAATTCTTGTAACTTTGTCATCCTCCGCCTCCCCTCTTAACCAGCGCACTCCCTCCCCCCCGGGCACCTCGCGGCCCGGTGCGGCGTTCAATTTACTTTGTATAGAGAAGGGCATTTCAGTCTACTCGCGCCCCCCTCCCCGTTCCAGGTATTCTTCCCCCTTCTCTGTACACATACATTCATACATAGTACCCATACATTCATTGGAGATGCAGTTTAGAAGGTGAAACAAATATTTCACTTCCCAGCGTTACTAACATTTGGTTTTATGCCGTGTTTGTTTCTTACGTTGCTTGCTTGGAGGATCATCTCAGCAGACTATAAAACTAAAAAATTTTCATCTTAAAAACGTGAACAAATATTCAATTATTTGTCGCACATTCTGAACCAATGTTCAATTAAATACCACAAATTGTACCACATACAAGTGTGTGTGCAAAAAATATATATTAAATTTTAATTTTTATCGCACAAGCATAGTCCTATTATATGAACACAATCAAATTATTATAAATAGGAGCAGAGAACTGAAATCTTCATACAAATGCACTGCATCTAATACACTGAATTTTTTTTCTACTCAGTGCGGGATTATTACGTGTCAAGGAAACAAAAAAGCGCATTTTTTAAAAACATGCAAAAATAGGGAATCAAGAAGCTGACTACAAATAACAATGAATATTAACCCCCCTTAAACAATGCTCTTGAATATAATTTCATGCTAGAATGAGGGCATTACAGAATACCCTTTCTCATCGTGTTAAAATTCCTTCTGAGAACCCGTGTGCCTTATGTAGTCCGTGAGTTGGCTCCCTTGATGAGAGGATCGCAGTGTCACAAGGCCGGTGATTTCCCTTTTCTGTTCTGTTCCTCTCTTCGTCTCTCGCACCTCCGATCTTCATCCTTCCAACGGCATTTTGCGTGTGCAGCTTGACGCCTCCGACTATTCTTTTACCTTCGCATCTTCCTTTCTACATCTACCTCCACCTTCTTCACTTCTACCTCCGCCTCCAACTTCACCTCTAACTTCATGTCCTCCTCTGCCTGTCTCTCTTCCACATCTTTCTCCGTCTCCACCTTCTCATGCCATCTCTCTCCAACTTCCATCTCCATCTCCATCTGTACATGCACCTCCGCCTTCACGTCCTCTGCCGAAGCGCGCCGCCTCTCCCGGAAACGCGTGTAACGAGCCGCTTCCGGCATATTACGGGACGTAAAGACGCTCACCTGTGATCTTTGGCGGCAGCCTTCGCAGGCCATGCGCCGCGCCGCGCCGACACGACCCAGCAGGAAACCTTATTGCCCATTGAGGGAGAACATCGCTGCCTCTTGTCGAACGCAGCGGTGACGAAAGACCTCGGTTTTGACGCACGAAGCGGAACTAGCTGCAGCGCACTAATCGTCAATTAATGCGGTATTGAATGTACCGAGCTGAATGAGTCTAACACGACATCGATGGCGTAACGGTTAGGCCGAGAAATACTTTAAAATTTGTATATCAATTAGGAAGGCGGGTTGACGATGGATTCCAGCGTAGTTGTTTTTTATCTTTGTTCACCCACAGTTGCATGTTTTAGTATTTTGTTTTTATTTTTAAAGCCATTCTTAACCCTTCGTGCAAACATGTGTAGGCCACGGTCAAGATTACAAGCTTACTAGAGCTCTCGTCCAGAGAAATTGGCGCGAGATTTAAAAGGAAGAGTTCGTACAAATTATCCTGGAGGGGCGGTACCTCACTGGATACTTCGCCCATGACAGTCTGCGGGAGACATCACTCGAAAGCAATTGTCACACATTTAGCTGTATTAATTCCCATTTTCTCTTTAAGGCAAATAAGTGATCCATTAAATGAAATAATACATCAGTCCGATTTCAAAATCTCAATTGAGAGCAAAACTTTAAAAATTGAATCAAAACAAACTTGGTTTTGTTGGCTTGATCCTGTTTACTTAAGAGTGATATAAAAGCCTGAACATTCTACGTTGAAGTTAGGTTTAACAGATAAATATTCTTGTCTATTAAAAGTGCTGTCCGTCCGTAAGCGAGAATTGTTAACATATAGATACTAATTTATAGATTCATTTATTTCACATTATTGCTAAATACAATAAAGAATTGATTTAATAACACTGCACAAAACGAAAACAAGGAAAAACGTAGCCATTCAAACATATTCCTGTTACTTAGCAAACATGTTTTTATAAGGGAGAATTGAGGAAGAAAATAAACATCAAATTGTAATAAAAAGTTAATAATTTTAAAACAGAATTCTCGGTTAATTGATAGAAAAAATCCGGGAATCATGTTTTTTGTTTGAAGCCACTATTCACAGCTTCGAGCCGCTTCAGCTCGATTTCTCAGGAATCGCCCTAGTCCACACCACTTCGCCTCGCCCGCTAGTAAGCGTATCTTGTAAGAAGTGAAAAAAATTAAAGCAATACAATTCTCGGTTATTTGATAGAAAAAATCCGGCAAACATGTTTTCGTTTGAAGCCACAATTCACCGCCTCGCGCCGCTTTAGCTCGTGTATGCACTCCTCTTTCTGGATGTTCTGGGGACATGAGTGCGGAGTCTCTTCTGACTTGCCCGAAAGCGCCCCAGGCGGGCATGTAGCTCGTGCGGCCGCAGGTTGACGTGCCTGCGTAGTGATAGATTCAGCTGTATTGGATATTTAGAAAAAAAAAATCGAAACCGTCACCATGCTTACTCGTAACATCGGCGTTCTAATCTAGGCTTCCCTATAATCACATTACAATCTGGTTTTAGTAACTATTGGTGTAGAGAACAGTGTAACCAGGTACAAATAGTGAATATTGTAATTGTTCTACAAGGAAAGAATGTGTACATCTCTGACCATCCGAAAAGTTTGGAAATTCAGACATAGAAGCTCAGAAACCATTTAACCCGTTTAAATTCTTTTCGTTTTCATTTTTTACGCTTTATTTCTAGCAGAATCTAGCAAATTCAAGTACCTACGTTCATTAAATTCCATTCATCAGAATTGAAAACAATGTTGTCAGATTCCAATTACTTATCATCACGAGTATTTAATGAAAAATAATACTAATCCACATTTTTTTAATTTTACTTCCTTATTTGTGGAAATAAGACGTTAATAAACATAACCTTGCCGTTTTATATATTTTTCTGTTAATATTTCATTCATTTAGAATTTAGTATATCATAGAAACTAATTTTTCTAGCGTCATCAGATGATGATATAAATGTTATAGATTTTATTTCTGACACTTATTAGTTCAAAAAACTTGTAAAACAAAGAAAATTATGATCTCCAATAACGTTCTAACCTCATATCTAATTTTTTTATTGCATACGTTCTACGAGCAACTGCATTACCCTACATTCGTTCTTTTATAGCAACTTCATTAAATCCACTTTTTTACGCTTCTTGTAATATTTTATCAGCTTTATGTCTAGATTTTAATTCTTTATGATCTCGATAGGCTATATAATAATATTTACAAGCTTCATTGGGTAGATGTTTTCTTTTATCGCCTGCCTATCGTTTTTTCGATTTATGTTTGTGTACTACAGTATTAATGCCCAAGAAGATGTAATTCAAACGGTTAATTATTAATAGCCCAATAAATCATACTAGCACTATGTTTTTCAAATTTATGAAATGTGTGAGGGATATTATATAAAAATTAATTAAGAAGTGGAATAGCTTTTGGATAAAGTCTAATAACACCTTGAATGTTCCCTATTAACGTTTGTATAAAACCCTTTTTTCATAAAAATGATCTATACCACCCTTTTCTTCACCATGAATAACTAATAAATATCAATGAGATTCCTTCTTCGTTGATTCAAATACATGTATGTTTTTTTAATTAAATCGAAACCATACCCCACCTCCAAACTAGTTTTTGTTGATGAAACTGATTTGGTTCTACATTTTCCTGGTCCAAATATTAGTCTTCTAATATATTACTCCATTCCTCTCCACTATTCGATCTATCATAATTAGGGTTAGGATTATAATACTAAAATATTAGATTTGTATGTGAAGGTATTTGTTTGAAATGATCATAATCTATGGATGAATAATCTATATCTGCTAATTTTCAATTATAGATTTGCGCACTTTGTTGAAAGACTTAACGACCCATCCAAACCTTCTTATTTTTCTCGAATAGAATGGTTTGTCTTATATGAACCGCCCGCAGAAATCCTCTCACGAAATGCGCGGGAGTCCACCTAGTGAGCCCTTTGCGTTGCCGTGCGGTGGTTTCTCTTTCGAAGAATGTCAGTAAATCCACAAAATATTCGTATTATCAAAATAGGTGATAAGTGAGATTAAAAATACCATGAAAACAATTTCCTTCCGTGAAGATGATTAGCAAACAGAGGTTTAGCCTTGTTGATTGGTCTATGAGTGATTTCGGGCGCTTAAACCGTTGTCATTTGTCTCGCAATTAGAACTGTAGTGTTTTCCCGAGGAAAACACATTTAGTGCATGTATAGTGCATGTAGTGCATGTGTTTTCCTCGTGTGGTAGCGGTTAATCATTCCGTTCTGGATGGTGAGATTCGGCATCGGCCTACGCGACTGCAACCGCGAGTTTCCCCAACCAGGTATCTTCCACAAGCAAGACACCGCCCAGCCGAAATAAGCTCTAAGCTTCTGATTGGCCTCCCAGCACGTGTGGTAGTATTGTGCATTAAAGTGTAAATTTTTCTAAGGAAAGGGTGACAATAGGACCAGGTGGGGGAAGGAAAGATCACGCGCAGTCGGTTGTCGTTGTTTTAGAGTACTCCTCCCGCATTCAAGTGGTGTTGATTGGAGATATCGCGGAAGACTGCCGATTAGAGAAGCTAGCCATTAGAATTCTCCTCCAGATAGCAGCTGGACACGACCCAGTTTTCCAGCTAGTGTCGAAAATCCTGCCGTATTCGAGACTCAAACGAGACTTCCAGGTCGTAGGTACTTCAGAAACACCAGTTGATGCCCTGGGCTACCTAAGCCGGTTTGAGTCTGGTTGACATGGACGAGCCCAATTGTAAAGGGCACCAAATTATAAACCTGCCCCAAAACATATCTTTCTTTAAAGAGGGTCGTATGAGACAAGGGAAGCCAATCTACAATCTGATTCACGAAAATCAAAAGCTCGGATGAAGTTTTCAGATGGAACAGAGACAAAATCTTGATCACGGTTTTACCATAGTTGCGATGATCATGGAGGTACTTTTGCCGGAGGTTGGTTATTGAAGGACATGTAACAAAAAGCTAGGGTTTGTACAAACTGCGTGGCAAATGAAGGAACATCAGAGCCAACCGGCCCCCCGTGTCAACCAGCCCCGGTATCGCCTACTGTTTGTTTTCGTTTTGCATGATTATTCGTGTCACTAACAAAGGTAACTTTTCTTCTGTGTTTAATGAGCTACTGACCACGCAACACATTTCTCTCTCCGAGGCCCAATTGTATCCTATCCTGGAGACATCAACGTGTGGAATTATGAGGATCAGCCTTTCTGCTGCATCGCTTGGTTAAAACAGGTTGTTAACCTTGAATATCTATTAGGGAGGGGTAGGTTGTTGTTGTTGTTGTTGCAATTATTATTATTATTATTATTATTATTATTATTATTATTATTATTATTATCTTTATTATTATTATTATTATTATTATTATTATTATTATTATTATTATTATTATTATTATTATTGTAGGGTTATGATGAGGAGCAAAAAGACTAGGATGATGATAAGAATTGATAGATGAGGTACTCGGAGGTGGGAGGTGTCGTGGGATTTTGGAACCATCCCAGCATTCGCCTTGTGAGGGAAACCACGAAAATTCCGGTCAGAATGGCCGGCCCACGGATCGGACACGGACCTCCCGAATGCATATCTTGCGCGCTACACACTGGGCCACTTCGCTCAGTTACGTAGTATTATATTCAATTGTAAGGGGCACCTCAGAATGCTGAGTCGAATTATGAATAAGGAAGCAACGAACAATTTTGCCAAAATTTGATACCAGGGTTGTTACAAGGTAAAATGCCGGTTGGTCTACGTTTCAGCTTTGCATTATTTACTCGTAAAAATGCGTCTAGTGCTTCTAAAATACATTTTAAAAAGTATTCACTCGAAAGACAAGAACCAAAATTGGTCGGGGTTAAAGTTTCCTAGGTTAAATGTTAAGAATATGAAGAAATGAAAAATATATTTGAAATTGAATTGAGCTTGTTCCGACTGCTAGATTAAGGGCACCAACTCAAGGAATATTTTCGTCAGAGAAAAACCTACGAACTTATTGTGCATATTTGAACACGTGGGTCACGTGACTGCTTGTTTGTCGAAGTACTTAACTATGTTTGTATTCAAGAGTATTAAGTAATTTTGTACGCAGAAACCTGGAAAATAATGAAAATATAGCTTCTTAAAAACAGGAAGTAACATAATGCACTACAAATAGTATAAAAATTCTGAACCTAGAAGGCCAGTGAAGGGTTCTCAATACACAAAATTTATTTTTGTTAGCAAAATGCATCAATCGTTAGATGAATGTACCAATGTTGTATTTTTTTAAATCATCTATGCTTGGTTATGACCAACCGTAACTAATATTTTCCTTTTTACTCCTGCCTTAATCCGCGTCTGCCTTGGGCACGGCTTGTTCCCGGTCAAGGGAACGGCTTCCGAAACTCAATTTACGAAATGTAATAGCCCACTTCATTGGCGAATATCATTCGGCTTACAGAGGACGGCGGTCTCCTCTGTGAGTTAATTCGTGCATTAAAATCGAATGTACGACTCCAGACAAAGAAACTCCCCGCGCTGTTGTTACCGCAAAACCACAAAGGAACGTGGCCGCTGGTTTTGGACGCGGAGATGTGGCGGTTTGTGGCGCGGGAGGGGGGCTGTGGAGCGGCGGAGAGGCGATTCGGGAGGCTGTGAAGGGGAGAGGCTTGCCCGGAATCCGAAAAAAAATGAAGCCGCTACAACGTCCGCGTCCAAACAACAGGGTATTAAAAAGAAGGGGGATTATTTTCACAGTTGCCCAATGCAGGTCTGATCTGCGAGGGTCGTCGTGTAATTCAAATGCCACCTGCTGGCTGGCTGGTTGGATCTTGGCTTACGTTTTGTGAAAAAGGTGTGCTGGAGATATTGACGAAGGATGCAGTATACGTATAACGTGCATGATAAAATCTTGGAAGTTATTGAGTTTATTAGAAGTTTGATCGGTTTGTTCGTGTAGCGCTTTTTGAAACATCTTTGCAATTTTGAAAACTATTGTACATTCTTCAATTCTACTTACATCTGCTTCTTAACGTAGCAAGTGTAATAACGCTTATTACACTTTGTAATTGCATGTTCTATTGCTTTATCTTATTTCTATTCCTTCTCCCTAGTTTGATAATTTATACTCTTTTATGTTTGTTACAAAACCCCATATTTAATTTTTCTTCTACATTGGGTAGAGTTTCTAAATTGGGCTTCTATTTTCGGCAGAATCACTTTTATTGTTGGGCCTTGATAACGAAAAAGTTGATAAATTCTATTGCTAAATGTCGAAAAAAATTCCTCTAACACACCGTGTAGCCATAATCCATATTTTGTGGATTTCCCATGCTGAAAAATCGATTGATGATAATATATCTGGCTGCCCGTATATGGTCAACGTTAGTCTCTACACCGTTCCGCCGATTTTCTCCCAAATTAATATTTCCCAATCGATCTGAATGAAATCAAGGCGTTGGGAATTGTTATACTGATATTTTAATTTTGAGGGAACTTTACATGAAGACTCAAACAAATTTTAAAATGTTCTCAAATTTCAAAATTTTTTGATCACGTTTTGTCTTTGGATAGCGTAAGGGTTGCTTACGAGAACGATGCGGGTCTCATGTACATATAAATTCCATTCATATTTTTTTAAATTCCATATTTTGTTTTTTGGTCGACTTCCTATATACTATAATAATGAAGATAGAGATCTTTATATAATCTCATGTTCAATTTTTCGAAAATATGAGTCATTTTAATGTAATTTGGCGCCAAATACAGGCAATTTAAAATACATTTACCATTTTTTTTACAAAAATTTTCTTTCTTTAATTTTCTCCACAGATAAAAGAAGGTATTCTTAAAATAATAGCGTTGAACTCATTTCCGTTGAACTCTCTGAATTTTCGAAATTTTGCAAATTTAGAAATAAAGCAAGAAAGTATGTGCTGTTGGAGCATCACTAGTTTTTACTTGAGATCTTCCAGTTTGAATTTCTGATGCGAAATCTGCTCAAAACTTTGAGACAGAGCTGAAACTGTTAGTGTTAAACAGCATATACCTCATTTCATTATTAGTAATGATTACATAATATTATGTATAATACTAATTAAGATAGCAAATGATTTTCCAATCCACAAAAACATTTACTCATGCTGCAATTTCAGCCAAATCCCTTAGCAAACAATGAAATAATATACTAGACCACCTCATAGATGACAATCAAATAACTGTCTGAAGCATGGAAAAGACAGTAGGATTTTTTAATCACCTACATTGCAGAGGTGTAAATAAAAGTCAGCCTCAAGGAATTTTACTTTTTGTGTATTTTTTTGACTTCTCATGACTTAAATCGCATTTAAGTGAAAACTACTTATATTGTCTAAACATTGTTCATGCCTTTATGAATGTATTTAATTTAGAAAAACCGATTTAATGACCGCATATTGTTTTATTCGAGCCAAGAATTTAAAGAAATAATTTGTTGTCATTTTTTAAATTTAAAAATTGTGGAGGATTCTTATAAAGTACCCACCAAAAATTCAAATAATCTTTCTAAGGAGTAGATACGAAAAAGTAAATAAAAATACGTATATTTCTTTACCCTTTTCAGAGTGTACATTGTGTACTAATTTTTCTAATCGGTATTGTGTAGTCATCGCTGTCTTCTGCTTAATCGGTATACCTTCCTTAGAGGTCCTCAAATTACCATTGCCTGGTAGATAACACTGTTTTTTACAGGCTTTCCTCATTCTGATTCGCTGCAAAACATGAAAAGTGATTTTTATCAGGACAGATTCAAAGTAAGCATACGAAATATGTCTTCGATTTATAAACGTGATTAATTGCACGAGAAAAATAAAAACTTTAATTGTTATTTTGAATGACATTAATACGTCTACCAATGCTTGTGCCCACGCATTTATTGGAACTAGTCCCGGATAGCGGGCTTTTACTGTCCTTGCAACACTTCAGTGATTTATCTTTCTAGGAAGAGCATACGTGTCGAACGCGCCAGCCTTGTATCGCCCTGGAGGAAAAAGGAAGTGTAATTAAGATCAGGGTCAATGCATGATTCACGTTATAAAAAATGCATTCAATAAAATATGGGGTAGTTCGGCAGTTATCAAAAACCAGCGAAGCACGAATAAATGTAATTTATTCATAATGTTACGTTCGCAATTTCTTTTCTCGGTATTGCATGCCCACCACCTATTCAAACAACGTTGCTACCTGCACAATGTATGACACAGCTCTCTTGGTATCTAGATGTTTGATCACAGAAACGGAATAGCATGCAATTGTAATGGAAGAGCTTTATGATAAGCTTTTATAGGTCACGACATTTCGAATTGCTTCCTTTGATGATGAATGCACTTTTAAGTTGGGCGAGATCGTACCGTGCAGCGAGTAAACTACACGAGCGCCACTGCATTCCTGAGAGGTCGCATCGAACTCACGAAGGTTGCCCTTCCTGTTGTTGCGCCTCAACCACCCGTGCCGGTACCAATGAAACGTGGCAACCAGCTCACTAGACGCCATATATGTTACCAACAATTTCTCCTCTGACTGAGTTTTACTCTCGTTTATTTTAATACTACAATATAGAGAGCAATTATTTTGTATTTCTTCGTTTTTTAAGCTATCTAAATATGCTTCAGAATGATGATCAATTATCTCTTTAATCTTTCCGTACTCAGACTCGTCACCAAGGATTCAGAATAGTAATGTTAGACATTATAACATGTTTAAGAAATCGTGTAATTCGAATGGTGTGTTGGTACTTCGTGTAAAATGCACAACTGATGCTAGATTCCGCAAAACGCTGCAAAGTCGTCAATTGTAATATCCATGAAAACAGCAATAGGGTGTTTTTTGTAATTCACTTCGCAGTTACACATTTCAATTTGTTTTCTTTTATGACTATTCGGCAAGTTGAATTTAAAGTGAGTATACAATGTCCTTCGATGATAATTACACATTTTCGCCATCGTTCAAATTAATGTTAGTCCTACTAGTTAATACATGTATGGCTGCAATGATCCCATTTGAATTATTTTGCTTGTGCAGAAATTATACAGTTCCTTAATACGGTTCCCAAAACATTGTTTATTCAACTTTAAACATTAGAATACAATTTATGTGACATTAAACGGATGAAAAAATACGTTTAGTAGCTAGAAGCATAATTGTTTTGTATTTTGTCAATATATGAATAATTTGTAGTTGCCTCTATATTTGTATTAATCCTGATTTGTAATCAAATTAATTTTGTAATGTAATCTGTATCATTTGCATTTATATGCAATGTATTCTTTACGTAATTGGAAATGACTGAGTAGCTGGGAGACCGCCGAATATATAATATATATTCATACAAATATCTCAGCATTTTCTAAATGAATGAAGATAAATTGAATAAGGAACCCTGATTTCGTCGTAGCTGCATGAGATCTTGACACTGGTATTTACACACACGTTTTCTCTTTAGAATTGTATAATACAAAAGGTATTTAACTAATTCATTAATGAATTTGTAATAAAATTTTACATTGAATTATTTCGGTACAACTTCGAATTTTACGACAGTTATGTAGAACACACGAGTTTGCTTTTCGTTTCAACATTTTGTGCACTGACTTAAATTATTCGTGATCCCAGATAAAGCATTAAAGGTAGCAAAGACGGTGTGATGTGGGAGAGCGTAGGCTCACATCCATTCCAAAGCTGCCGCTAGTGCCTCGCTCGAGACGTGTTGATCCCGTTAACGTAGGTGGCGGAGGCGGAAACCTAGAACAAAGAGAGCCCCGCGTTCGCCGCCGCTCGGCCGCAGCGCGAGCTTTAAATTGCCAGATGATTACACGCGTTCCCGATCATACACAGATCAAGCGTAAATACGGCTGCATCGCACTGATATTGCCCCCGCGGCTCTCGGCCGGTGCATGGGAATGTAATTATAGCTGAATTGCATACAGGCGGTTACAAAATGTATTCCATTACGGTCCTAAATAGCAGCCGTAGTAACCAGAACGGCTCTGAATGCGGTCTTGCCTTCGGAAAGTTGTTCAGGTGGGCTAATAGAGCATAGTTAGCCTAGAATTAAACGGCCGGTCTGGCGCCGTTATCGTCTCCAGATCTGCGACGAGTAATTTTAGTAATTAATTCCAAAGTTCTGCAAAGCGCCTGCCCTTGCTGCGCCTCGCCTTGGGTGCAGGCGCTGGCGACGGATGCCATCGGCGGGACCTTAGCACGTCAGAGTGCGCCGAACGCCAAGTGCGGTCGTGGGTGGACTCTCCCGCTGGGCGGCGTGGCGTGGCGTGGCGTGACGTGACGTGACGTGACGTGACGTGGCGTGACGTGACGTGACGTGACGTGACGTGACGTGACGTGACGTGACGTGGCGTGGCGTGACTCGACGTGTCTCGACATGACTCGACGTGACTCGACATAACTTGATGTGACTCGGCGTGACGTGACGTGACGTGACGTGACGGAAGGCCGGGCCCAGAGGTCGGAGTGGACTCTGTTCCCGAGTGTCGTTGTGAGCGCCCGCCTCAGTGGGCGAACGGGTCGGAGCGGTGACGAGTGAGGACAGCGGCGTGGGAGGAGTGCGGACGAACGCGACCGCGGAGAGAGTGAATCGGAATGGAGGACAGACGGTGGAGCATGGGGGCAGGAATAATAATTATATTACTATGCTTATTTATCATTATTATTATTTCTTCTTCTTCTTCTTCTTCTTATTATTATTAATTTTAATATTAATATTATTAATATTAATATTATTATTAATTTGTTGCTGTTTCCTCAGATATTTTTATGGTAAATATTGGTCCCATTTCTCAGAGTTGTTTGGGGAAACTTCCGTCGAAAAGTTCATATTATTTTGGATTTAACACATTATCGTACAATATGAACTTTTGGCAACAGTACTTAGTTCTGCCTCATATTCAGAACGTGTTTGAGATTAGGTGGTATAATAACAAAATAGGCATTTGAATGAAATCTGTGTTGACCAGGCCAGAATATATTGCTAAGGTGGTCACGCCTTAGCACTTTGGGTTCGAATGGTTGTGAGTTCGTATCTGCCTCGACAATGGGTGTTTGGGTGGGTTGTGGCGGGGAGGAGATCTTCCAATAACCATGTGTCTCTTTTCAGCCCCCTTGCTTCCATTTCTGTTCGGTTTGTGTTTCGCTGGAGCTTGGGCCTAATTGCGCGTTATATCCGTGCTGAGGGACCTTCCTAGGAATGGATGTTGTGTGTTGTGGCATGGTGTGTATTCTCAGTACATTTTTTACTCTAAAATCACTCTAAAATTCTTATTTCCCTTCTCTTTTGTGGTACGTGTGCGAGCTAGTAGGTTTCCTGGGAAATTGAAGGAAGAAGACCAGGTCCGTGGGGTAAAGGTTTTCTGGACGAGTGGCAGAACAATTTAGCTATAACCTAGTTCATTCAATCAGTAGTTGGATAGGGAGATAGATAAGTACCACGGTTTCTGTATCTGGAAGTCTTTGCTGGAAGGGGTGACGTCTCTAGGGACAGAAAGATGTAAAGCCGTAAAACATGTATGCATACATTGGGAAATAGCGTCAGTAGTGGCCATAGTTAAGAAAATTATCGACTTTCTTAAACTTTTTGAGCTACAGTACAAATTTGTGATTAGAAGCTAACCGACGAGAGAGCCAAGAATCAAGAGGTGGTTAGCAGACTATATTTGGAATAGATCTCTGCTTTAAAATTTTCTGTTCTACTTGTTATTATAATTATTTCAAAATCTCGATTACGTCCAATAGTGGCCACGTAAAAATTTCTAGCTTCTTGTAGCTGCTAGCTACTCGATTCAGTAACTGCCAATCGATATTCTATCTTTAAACATATTTAAATCCAAAATTGTCCACAACGTTCTGGTTTATGTACCGACATTCCAATATCAATATTAATAAGATTATACGAATTATATTTCAGGGTACATTTACTGCTGTAGATATGTATTCCGTTAGATTCATGAAAGTTTCACTTGGAGACGTTGTGGTGTTCCACCCCAATGAATGTTGCGATATGGCGCTGACCTACACGAAGCATACGGGGGTATCACCCTCCAGGTACATTCTCAGTGAGGCAACGCAAAACACGACAAGCTCTACGTTCCCAACTGCTCTTCTCCCTTCTGTGGTAGTATAGTTCATGTATGTATGTATGTATATATATATATATAATGTATGTATGTGTGTGTGAGTGCGTGTGAGAGTAAGGGGAGAGCGTATGACGAGGAAGAGAAAAGAAAGATTGCAAACTTTCCGTGCCTAGTTGGCAAGCAGAAGCACTGTCATTCGTTTGGTCTTGATAGGTAAAACCACGGAGATCAGCCGATCAGAGCAGCCGGCCGCTGGAATTCTCCTTTCCAGAGAGGCGCTGACAACCTATGTAGCTAGTTGCGAAAATACGCCACTGCCGGGAACCCTAGGGCCTGCCAGAGAGGGTCACTCCGCTGTCATCGGAAATGCTGATTCTGATATAAAATTAATCGATTTATAGAGATGACTTCAGCTTGTTTGCTAAATATATAATAATTGCAATGAAATAAAATATTCTAATTCTCTTTACGAAAGGGAATATGTTCCAGGTTATTCAAGTATGTAGCAAGTGAAAAGCCTTCATTTTTTATTTTTCAAATTTCGTGCTTGAAATGGTCACTACTGGCCCGTGAAAATACTTGTATGAAAGTTAAGTTAACAAAAATATGTATTCAGGTAAGAGTGTACATATCGACGAATGAATTTTCACACGAAAAAAGTAACTCAGTGGCAAAATAATGCTTTTTTGTATTATGATTCGAAGAATATTATCACTTCTATTATCATCTCTTAAATATGCAAATTAAGTATCTGATAAACTTCAACTCTCCTCCATGAATATAAATGGGCGATAATAATTATTATCAGCCTCGTTACAAACGGGATGTATAATTTCCAATTATTCCTGCTTCAGGACATTCTATTGTTAAAATATTGCTATGTACAATAGATACTGCACTTTTAAATTGAGTAAAGTGTTGAAATAATGAAAATATAGACACACTCGAATCGTGACACGAATACAGTGTTGTGAATATCTTGAATTCGTCGTCGTACTTGAAAGTTTAAGTTGACATTCAGTACAAGCAATGTATTGAATAAATTGCAGTGTCATAATAATATCGTTTCTTGTAAGCCCCATTGAAATATGTTGTGAGAGGAAATACATAAGGAAATACTTGGGCAATTCGTATCAAACAATCTTGTAATATGGAAGGATCACGTTAGAGGAAGTTAATGCTGCCGTTTAAAACTTTAAAACGTGAGAGAAATTGAAACACATATGATGTGAATAATGATTGACAGTTGGAGTAAGAAGCAGAGCAACGGGGGATCCCGTGAATAGTTGTCGCGTGCTTCCTTGGTCTGTCACAAATACCACAATGTGGACCAGGATGGTCGCCTCTTAAAAGCTAGGGAACATAGATGCACAAAGTATTACTTAAATTAAGTGTTCACTTATACCGTATTTCCTGTCTAATGTACCTTCACGATAGTACGAACTTTCTTTTGTGCAACGGACATTAATGTGAAATTATCATTATGATAATTATCCATAGAAAGACGCTAAAAAATGCTAAATAAGAAAAGCAAAATTCAAGAGAGAATCTCGCTTGCAGAGATTTGTGATACATCAGCTTTCAGAATACGTTTTGGCTACTTAAAGAAGACCTATAGTTGCTGTTCAGTATACTTTCTGCTAAATGTCTATGGCTTACGTCTAATATTGGTTGGCACAAATATATAATTCAAAAACCAACAAGTAGCTCAAAACGAATGCCGCAGGGCCTTCTTCTGCGCCCCTAGGTACATTCCTATTAACAATTTGTATCGCGATTTATCCATGCCACTGCTGATTGATCATATCAAAAATATTGTGTCTAATTTATTTGAAAAAGCCGCTTACTCTGAAAACTCTCATTTCCGAGATCGCTTTATTCCAACCCGATCAACGGGTGATGTATCTCGCATCAGATCCGCTGTTTCAACGCAATATATGGGTTTGTTATAAACAGAAAAAGAAATGCCCACCATGGTTAATCATTTTCTACATAGACGATTTAAAATGAATCTTAGGACTCCAACGCTATTAGAACAACTTCGTCGTGTTTAGAATTTATTTATGAATTGTGAATTTTGATTTTATCACTACTTTTTCAAGGCCGAGGTTTATTGAAGTTTCAAAGCTATTTGGTCAAAATTATTCTCAAATTAGAAAATAAAATTCAAAAATTACAAAATTTTCTATTTTTTTATTTGGAGTTTTCCAAGGATTATTGGGAAATTACCAACTGTGATTAGGTGAAACATGTTTCGTTCAGCAGCTTTAATGATTTAATTGGTGAAGCGAAAATGGTGCCAAATCATATTTTCTAAAATGCGTTTTGTGTAAAACTTCACAATAAAATTGGTCATCAGTTTGAATTTAAGAACACCATTAAAGCTTACTCTCAATATATTATTACTGTGCTTGTCTTTCCTTTATTTCTTATTCTTCAAGGAGAAATTTACTCTCTATCACAACATTTTGCACATACTACTTTTTCCAATATATGTAGAGGCAACTACTAGGGCCCACCTAGGGACGTAATTATTCAACATTCCAAAATTGAATTGAGAGTTAGACTGATGAAATAATACAGTACACATGAGATCAAAAGTGTGATACAAAAGTGTGAAGTGAAAAATGGTGATACAAAAGTGTCACCATGAGAAATTACTTGCAATGACATTCAGTTCTTGGCCCTCTTAAAATTACAACGAGAATGTTATGTTACTGTTCTTCAAATATTTACGAAGATTTTACTGGATATATTTCCCAGAAAAGAATGATATGACTCTTTTAAGTAATTGCTATAGTCGTTCCTGGAAGCGAATTATGGGTCAATAACCCTAATCTCGATCAGGTTTTCGTCCAGTTTCACTGACCCTCGAGCAAATGCTGAGATGGCCCCTTGTTTTGCTTCTGGACATAAATGTAACTTGAAATTAACTTCTCCCCATCGTACGTCACACACAGTTTTAACTGTTTTTGACGTAAATAAATAAATAAGTAAATTCGAAAATTCGATAGAATCATTCAGGTGTTTTGTTTCGGAGTAAATTTTTTACTCAGGTGCTTCGTTTTAATAGATACGTTTGCAGGTCGAATGGTGTTGTAAATAATGAACGTATGGCGATGTTGATGGAATGAGAGGTAGAAAATGACTAGCATTTCGAATAAACAAACCACCAACAACAATTGTTAATCAACAGACATATCACGTGAAATGATTAAAATTTCAAATCTTATTCGAACAGTTACTAACAAGTTTTTCACGAATTAACTTCTCTACAGAGGCCCACTCTATCTACGATATTTGCAGAATAGACCTGGCAGTGTGGCATGCATGCTGTCGTGCACTGCGGTGAGGTAAGTGGCAGGCGAATCAATGTCTTGCCGTCTCCCCGAAACAGATGCTAGGTAACGTTGAATAATCTCTGCACAAATTTTTGAGTTTCCTACGGCGAAATGGAAACGTAAAACTCAACATGTAAGAGGAGAATAATAATGATCATAATTCATTTTATATAATTCATTCATACCACATTTTATTAGCGTTCAACTAGTTTCTGACAGATATTTCATTATATCGCTAGTTACACTCATTATTCGTTGTAGTTTTCTTTAAGTTACTTTGTATTTTTGAAAAGATTTTAGCTGACTCACAACATACTCTTTAGATAATTTGACACGGGTGCCAATGACCTTAGAGGTTGATGAGTCCGTAAACACATTGTCATCTACCCTGCATTGTCATCTACCTTGACTCCTAGAAATGAAATTTTCCCCGTTACAGGCACTTGCCCACTAGTCTACGGGTCGCCTCACACCATATGACGAAACGCCACGAGGATGGCGATCGCTAAGGGTCCATCATTCACTCCCTCGAACACATTTCATCGCCCGGAGAAAGTTCTTTAATTGTCCTTCAATCAAAATCGTTAATTGCCCCTCCAGGCACAATGCAACGTCCTTCTGACGTAACGCCGTGTTAAGCTCACGTGAGTGGCCAGGTGTTGAGGTCACCTATCCACATGGCGAGATATCTCGTCATCGACATGGAGACCGTCAGATTACTTAGATATCCAGTCAGGTAGAACCTTGTACTAACGCCGATCGTTTTAACATAGTATACTGGTCAATTAACTTGACTCAAAATGCTTGCAGGTGTATATAATTGAACGACAAATACAAATTATTTTTATAGTTACGCCGTGTTAAAATTTTAAACAAACTATTATTAATTTTTTTGTGTTAAAAACCTACAACAAAAACAGTGCAAGCAAGAAACAACATATTTGCATTTTGAGAAACTTGGGAGATAATTTACATAATGTTCAGCTATCTGGGCACAGTGAATTCAGTCCACTTTTGCTTTCAGAAAATCACATATTATGTTCATAGAATGGTGCTTTATTCACAGCTATAATAAGGCCATCTCTTCTTTATGCTTAGTCTGTGCGTGGTGAAGCCGCCAATAGTAACGTAGAGAAAATTCAAGAAATTCCAGTAGCTCACAATACATTTTTAAGATGGGTAATTAAAGAACCATGGTACGTATTAAATACCCAACTTAGAAACGAATTGAAAATAGAAAACTTGAATTGTTAAAGGAAGACTATCAGCCAAATTTTTGAGGAATTACCCAAGGCTAAATGTGTTAAAAACTAATCTAGGACGTTCAGCAGAAGACATTAAAATTATTTCAAGATACCCCAAGGATAAACTACATCTACCATAGATAAACGCTTTAAAAAGAATACAAATTGAATATAAGGGATTGTTAAACACTCAAAAATAACATTAAACAGCGGTATGTTACAAATTCAAAATAAAAATGTTCAAACACTAAATTAACAAATCACATCAATTTCAAATACTTAATTAAGAGAAACGTAACAGAGTAAGAGGGAGCTTCCACAAATTTACTCCTCGCGGCCTATACCCTAACCCGATGTGTACGTAAGCTTCCGCGGCTCGAATCCATGAATTCTCGGCTATCCGGGAGACGCCGCGTCGTTGGCTGGGGTGCCGACGTTTCGCCCGACATTTCGCAGGCTTCCTCAGGGCAGTGAGGAACTGAGTTCGTCACCCCAGCCAACGACGCGGCGTCTCCCGGATAGCCGAGAATTTATACCCTAGCCCGTTTCTAAGATTAATGCTTGCAAATATGTGTAAAATCAGAGGATTGAAGATATAGAAAATTATATTATGCTAGTAAAATATTGTAAAAAGTGTTGCATGTATGTTCATCGCGTGGCCACTCGTTGGAGTCTCCATGTGTGGGTAAGGAAATCAGAATGGACTTCCGGTTTACGAGAATATTTTGACTTGTACAGCAAATGTATAAGACATCTCCTTTTAATATTCATTCATAAATATTCTTAGACATCTCCTTTTTCGTCTTTGTCCATTAATTGGTTTAACTTTCTTAATATAGTCAGTATTCTGCATCGGCCGGACTTTTCATTTTTTACTTTCTTAGGACATTTTGCACACAGAAATTCTTCTCACAAGAGAACCAAGTGTTGTATAATGATATATTTCAATTCTTTAATTCAATATTAATTATAATTCAACTCTGTGTTACAATTAATTTAATTACATATCATTACTTTATTATTATTATTATTATTATTATTATTATTATTATTATTATTATTATTATTATTATTATTAATCTATATGTGGATTTGCTTTCATCGGCAATATGAATACATGCGTAAACAAAAAATTATTATTCGAGTGAATATATAATTATATTATTTCACAATTATAATTGAATCGTTTAGAATTAAAAGATCACATGTCTACAGCACTTCATTTTTCAGTACACAAATAATACGATCTATTTCGTAACTAAGGAACAAAATATTTATAGTAACTGCATAACTTGAAACAAAAATACTTGATTCATTGTATAAACTTAAAATTACACAAATTTTAAAAATGCAACTCAAGTAAGTTTTAAGAAATGTTGATGGTCATGTGATGTTTCAATTGTAATCGATTCAGCTGTGAAATATTTACAATTATAATGTAATAAAAAAGTATTATGTGCAACAATTCGCCTGGTTATTACCCAACTGAGGAAGGCAGGAAGGTGGTTTTTCGGCGCATATTATGTAATTTCCTCCCACCCTTGTAACATTTCTACAGATAAGCGGAATTGAATGTGCAATAAACAATGTAAAATATTTTATCGGAGAATGGTATTATTTAGTAATCAATATTTTAAGTTATAAATAGAGACATATGGATATAAACGTACTATATGTTGCATAGTAACGGTTCCATTTCCCTGAGAAAACGTGTTATAAAGTAATTGTTTATGGTCGTGTGTGACAAAAAAACTTAGAGAAGCATCATAGAGAGTTCCCTAATACAACTTGAGCGTGTTGTTATAGAAAAACATAAATTTTACTTGGCCAGGTTTTTTCTAAATTAAATGAAAATCTTTCTCAAAAAAGAAAAGTCGTTCTGGTATTTTGCAATAAAGTCACTAGTTTCATCTCTTATTTTTCCCACTTTCTTATCTCTCCGACCTCTTTTTCTCTCCCTGACTCTTCCTATGTCTCCTTTTATCCCCATTCTTCCCCCTCTACCTTATTTCCCCTTTCCCCTTCTCATTTCCCATCTACCCCTTCTCTCAGTCGTTCTTCCATTCTCCACACTCCCTCAGCATTTCTTTTTCAATTCCTTGTTCTACAACCTCTCTTTACTCGTATATCTCTCCGCCGAGTCATTCCTCTCATTATCTGACCTATTTAAGGTCAAAATTAACCACTCATATTCTACTCTTCGTAATACAACAGCCAGATTTGCGCAGGGCTCAGTTCTCTCACCTATTTTATTCAATATCTTCGTCAGTGACGTACGAAAATATTGTAACATGGAAACCACTCTATTTGCTGACGATACGGCATTGTCTACAGCAAGTACAGTTAACAACCGGACATACAATAGAGTCCAGAATAATCTTAACATCCTAATGCAATTGACAAAAAAATGGAGGGTCGCAAGCAATCCGCAAAATTGCTAGACTAAGATATTTACTCTTAGGAGACCGCAAAACCTTCCCTATCTGAAAATAAGTGACAATGAAATACCTTGTATGGGGGACCAATAAAGTATCTCGTATTATTTTAGACAAGAAATTTTCCTGGAAACCCCATATTTACGCAGCAGTCAATAAATCCAATATTAAAATATCAAACGAATACCAGTTTATAAACATTCAACACTTAATACCAAAGGCTATATTCTACTATACTAATATAAAAATATATTATTTTACCCTCACAAACTTATGCTTGCCCAGTGTGGGAAAACGCTTCCTACCACCATACAAAAATCCAAATAGTCCAATATAAGTCCTTTGGATGCCAACTAAAGCTCCATGGTTTATACGTAACCATCAAATTCACAGAGAATTCTAAATGGATACCGTGCTAGAACATATAAAAAAGTTGCAAATAATTTCTATTCTTTCCTCTCCCCAATTCATCCCGCTCTGAAATTCCATCTAGGCCGAACAGCAAACATCCCATGTCTAATCCAATCTGAATTTCCCAAAGGTATTCTTAAACCTCCCTAAACGAAAATCTTTCCGTATTTCTGTAGTGTCTTTCCCTTTTTCCTTGCTATTGCTCGATAGGGCAGTGCTAACAATTAATCCTAAAAAACAAAATAATTTTAAAAAAAAGATTAAAATTCACGATCATTTAGAAGAAAACGAATGAATTAAATGAGCCAGAGAATTTTAACCACAATTTGTCAAGGAACATCCACACCCTAAAAAAGTCAGAATGTAAAACTGAAATCCCTTGAAAGACCATAGGTCGAACGAATATATATATATATATATATATATATATATATTAATATAATATACATATAATTTTAATATATATATATTTTGAAAACTTATCTGACTTCCTACGTATCTCTTTGCCCGCTTTACCTGCATACTTCTACCTTTCTCACTTTTCTCTCGATCTTCTCGAACCCAGTCCCTCTTCCCCTCCGCGCTGCGCCCTTTGTTCTTCCCGCTCACCGTTTTGCTTCTCACGACGGCTCCTGCCCGGCGCTCCCCTGCTTGCATATCTTGGCCGCCCCTGGGTCAGCGTGTGTAACTCGATATTTCACAGCGTTTCGATAACGCGATCTCGGCAATCACTTCCGCGTTGGTCGGTAATTGCCAAATATTTTTTTTTCCTTTGCTACCCAACACGGCCTTCTTATTTTAGGCATTAAAATTAGTTATAGTACGAATTACAGGAAGATAACGGGCAGGCGCGCTCGTTAATGAGTTGGCCTTACTTCTAATCCGCATTAAGTTCGCTGTCCTGGACCCCCCCCCCCCTTTGCCGCTGCCGCGTTCGTATCAGCAGCGCGCCTGCCCACGGGATGAAGCAGTTTAGATCGTGTCGCTTGATGTCTCCTCGGCAGCAGCGCCTTTGTGATGCAGCCAGCGGCCGAAGGACACCAGTGGATGTCGCGTAGACCCATGCAGCTGCTTAGCTTGGATGCGCACGTGGGATTTTGGTCAAACTGTCTCGCATGGGGCTCGCTGGACGTGATGGCCTGGACTCTTGTTCTGTTTCTCGCTCGGTCGTTTTTCGTCTTTCTTACCCTCTGGCTCTCTCTGGCTACTTCTCTGGCTCTCTCTCTCTGGCTCTCTCTTCTCTGCCGCTTTGCTCTCTCTCTGCTCTCCCTCTGCTCCGCTCTTCCTGTCTCTTGTCTGCTCTCATCTGTCTCTCTGTGTCTGTCTTCTTGTCTGTCCTCTGTCTGTCTTGTCTGTCTCTGTCTGTCTCTGTTCTGTCTGCCTGTCTGTTCATCTGTCTGTCTCTGTCTGTCTCTGTCTGTACTCTGTCTGTCTCTGTCTGTCTCTGTCTGTTCTCTGTCCTTGTCTCTGTCTGTCTCCTTCATGTCGTCTCGTCCTTCTTCTGCTCTCTGTCTCGTCTCTCTGTCTCTGTCTCTGTCTCTGCTCCTCTCGTCCTGTCTCTTCGTCTGTCTCTTCTCCTCTGTCTCGTCTCTGTCTCTTCTCTGTCTCTCTCTCTGTCTCTGTCTCTGTCTCTCTCTGTCTCTGTCTCTGTCTCTGTCTCTGTCTCTCAAACACACACATTGTCTCTCCGATGGCGCTTCATTGGAGGTCGGAATGTTTCGTTTCCGTCATATTGCGCCAACAGTTCGATGTCGTGGTAAATGGGCCACATACGGATGATGAATCAGGCCATCGCCTTTTCTCTGTTAGATTTTGTGTTAGGTTCTGATTCGATGTCCGCCTGGTTATCGGAGGAAACCATTTATGAAAGAAGTAGGCTTCTGGAATTCTCATCCAGGCATTGGTATTGTTAGGCACAGCTCCGTAGTATATCAGTAAATCAACGCCATCGGGATTCGAATCGAAGACCGGTCGGACGGTAAAGTTTCGGATGCGGATTCGTATACCCGCTGTTTGTCTTTTGCAGTAATGTAAAAATGTAACTGTGTTATTTCCTTGATCATCTGATTGTATTATTCTCAGTTGACTTTCTAATGTATGTAAATGCCTGTTGGCGGGGATGATTCAACTCATTTATCTCTTTGAAGAACTTGTTTTTCTTTATCAAATTTTGATGAGTCTTTTACTTTATCCAATATCCGAAGTTCATACATAGAAAAAGGTATTTAATGTTGCAAAAATGATTTGGACAGAAATGCACGCTATGGAGATTCGTGGTCAAAAAAAGTTAAGATGTCGGCCGGTCGGTCGTTTAGCAACTAATCTGTAAACAGGGCTATCTCCTATAATGCATCTTGAATGATCGATAATGCTGAATTCGTGGTGCGACAAATTTTTAATTCATCTTTCAATTTTCGGGAGGGGGTACTTAATGAAACTTCCAAGATATTTCCAAATTTCTCCAAAAAATGGTCAAAATTATTTTCTTTCAAATTTTGCAAACATCTTAAAGTTAAGGATCTACATAAAATGTATTCTCCAAAATATAATATTAATATTATTTCTTATGATGTTTATTTAAAATGTGAGTAGGTTTTAGGTAATTTCGTCGAGTCGAATCGTGACCATTCTAAAAACACCAAATCAAAAGTTTCTCGAAAAACATTCGGCTAGCATGTTCCCTTCAGAGAGAGGCTGTATTTCACTTACTTATCTAGCTAGTGTCGAACTTCACATTTGGAAGAAACTGACAGGAAAGAAACGCTTCTACACACTAATATTTTGTGAAATGTTATTTGTAGGAATATGGAAGAAGGAAGCTTAATTCGTAACTGGAGAATGATTCGTAGTTTACCAGCATGTCTATCGTCCTAACACATCGCAGGTTAATAATTCCGTGCTCTTTCACTGCTCTATTTGTACGCACGCCCTGTAAACATTGATTTTCAAAGAAGAAACGTCTTCGTCGGGACCGTATTGACTGTCAATACTAGATTGAGTTAGAAAAGGAGAAATAAAAGTGTAGTACCTAGAGGTGTTGACGTCATATAAGATAACGTCACGATTCCTTTCCTTGTTTTGAATACCTCTTTGTTAATCTCTGTACACAAGGCAACAGTTCACACGCCTCAGGTCGCAAGGGTCAACGTGGATACAAATCTCCATTACTTGCTGAATAATATTGTTGGCGCCTCCCTGGCAGAGATTAAAGACCAGCTAATTTCACAAAAGATGTTCGCAGATTTGCAGCCTATGCAATTACAGCAATAATTCATCCATAAAGTCGACTTGGCTATTGCAAAGCTGTAAATTTCACCCGGAACATTGACGAGCTATTTGTTGAGTAGGTCATTTACGAAGTTCATGTAATTTTGTATGAACAGCATCGCAACGATTCTTGTTCTCGCACACCTTTCGTCAAACAAATGTGCCAGTATAGTCGTTTGCACGATTTTCGTGGCCTTCAGTTTTCAGAGCAATGATCGGTTACACTGCATCAGGTAAAAGCACCCTGTTGTTTCCTCAAAACGTCTTAACTCACGAACCACTATATTCTGAATTTTACATTATGTAATGCTATAATATTTTGTTTTAAAAATAAATTATTTTTCTAACATAATGATCAACACATTAATTTTATTATTACAAAATATAGCCAATAAATATTACAAATTCTTACAACAAAATCGTACATATAAAGCTAATAATTTACGACTGATTAATTATAATCTGATATACATTTAACGACATTTTACTAATAAATATACTTAACTATTAATTGCATATCCAACATTACAATTACAAATTAGTATTCTTTCTATACAAACGTCGTTTCGACACATAATGTTGAGGTTTTCTTCAGTATTTCATGTCAACAAAATATAAAATTTGAAAGCGGAACAGTTTCACAGCAGAGCATATAACACGGAGTTGGTATGAACCTATAGCTCAACCTGTAAATCGGTAGGTTTATGCTAAAAGGTAAAATGACACTGTTAATGGACATAATCCTTAATAATAATAATAATAATAATAATAGTATTAATAATAGTATTAATAATAGTATTAATAATAGTATTAATAATAATAATAATAATAATATATAATAATAATATCAAATTTGATAATCAATAATAATTAATAATAAATAATAATAATTATAACATAATATAATAATTAATATATATAAAAATAACAAATTACAGAGAACTAGTATTCTTGCCGAAAAGCAACAATGGCCGAGTGTCGAATGAAAACTATCCCAATTGACTCACTCAGAACCTGCGTGAAACGCAAAAACATCTTCTGCAGATCGCTGGGAAGAACTCTCCTTGGAGAAGAGCATTATCATCGGCTCCAGAAAGTCCTGTTATATGCAGCAACCTGCCTCACTAGTCCCCCCACCCCCCCCCCCCCCCGGAGATTAATGGGGAGGACAATGTTGGTATTTGGAAAAGCTCATTCTTGAATTTTAGGTATTTGTATTCAACATGTGAAAGGATAATTACTCTATGTTTACAATCTGAAAAACAGTTATTTACGTTTAGTGTTAGAATGCTAATTGTTTGCTAGATAAAATATTCTGTGTTACCCTGCTCTGATATTTGATCTGTGTGTATCATGTGAAACCAAAAACTTTGAGAATAACAAACTAATACTATAATAATAATAATATAAATTATAAATAATAATAATAATAATAATAAATAATATAATCATAATAATAAATAATAATCAATATAATAATAATTATAATATAATAATCGTCCTTTATTATGGCGAGCTCAGTCCATACGGCCTGCTCTTCGCCTAACCACTGAATTTACATACATTTAGAGTAGTAACATTTTAAGAGGGGAGGACAAGCTGACACATGGGAAAGTTTAAATGGAACCTACAGACCTTAAAACTATCGGTTTTAAGTGTTTTGAAAATTTTCCCTCCAACTTGTGTGGTTGTGCCATTTTTCATTCCGTGATTTCCTTTCTCTTGCACAAGCAGTTACTTTTGTTCTCATCTGCTCCTGTACATTAAACTCGAGGCTGGCCTGGAATTTTACTGGAGATGCATGAAGAACATGCTGAAGTGCCTGTAGCGATGTGTGGGCTGCAGCAACTAAAGTATGTGGGACGAACGAGTCTGCTCACTCTTCACTCAGTTGCTTTTATTGGTATTTACTTTTCGTAAAAAAAGAGGGAAAGAACTGTGCGAGACGTTGGAGAGTGAGAAAGCTACATTCAGTGTTCTGAAGCAAGCAAAACTCTCACCATTCGCAAGGATCAAGGGAAATTTCGGAAAATAGTATTTGAGATAGAGATCAGAAGAACTTCACAGTTGTTGAGGGCATATTGCCATATAGAAGTTTTCAATAATTTACTAATGGTTCAGTATCGTTTTTGTGAAATACATATTTTGTTAGCGTTAGATACTGTTTATCCCGCATTTTTTATAAATGAAGTTCTGAAAGGATCATACTTGGTATTTACACTTGTATTGACTTTCTGTTTTTTATAGAATTTTGTACCGTATTAAAATATCGCATGCATATAGTAATTAATTTCATCTTAGTGCGCTGTTTATACTGACTGATGTGCTGTTTCCTTCTAGGCACGTTTGCTGTCTCCTCCGCTGAAGCACTGACGAGATCGTTCTCTAGCCATCGCTTTGAACCCAACAACCGTTACATTCTTTATTTATTTACGTCAAAAACTGTTAAAAACTGTGTGTGACGTGCTATGAGGAGAAGGTAATTTGAAGTTACATTTATGTCCAGAAGCAAAACAAGGGGCCATCTCAGCATTTGCTCGAGTATCAGGGAAACTGGACGAAAACCTGATCGAGATAGGGGTCTTTGACCCAGAAGTTGAAGTACAATACTTGTTAAAGGTCCTTCAGTTATACAATCAAAATCGTATATAATACATTAAATTTCATTGTTGAAAATAATATATTACTTTCCTTTCGGATGCTAGGTAAATTGCAGCAGAAAATATTTTATTTGGGACTTAAGCTTTTGTGTCGAATTTAATAGTGTAATGTCATCTGGCAAGGTGTTGTAAAATAATGTAAATGTATTATATGTGAATTTTTTGTAGTGTGTTGTTGATACTATCACCTGATAAATATGATTACTACATCGAGTGTAGTTATAGACAACGGCGTTTGCTGAAAACATATATTCCCGCCGCCCTTAAGTAAGACATTTTTGACAAACACCAGTGATTGATTTATTAAGAGACAAGGTAATGGTAAAATACCTAGATTAATTAAGAGAGGCTTACAAGAATCACGTGAATGGGATTTGCTTAGTATTCGTACAATTCTTTTTTGTAATTTAAAAGTCTGGAAGCTATAAGATGTATTTCCCTAGAATATTATGCCATATATCAAGCGGGAATGGACATTCGCGAAATATACGTTGTACATTCTCGTTCCGCAAAGTTACTTTTGTTGGGTTTGAAACTACATTACTGTACATCACATGGAATTTCTGGAAATTGGAAATTCTATGAATGGTATGGTAATTTCTTGGAATGCTATGGAAATTCTGAGGACGAGAATTTCCTTCATTAATGGATAGAGATCGGTTTAGAGTCATCGGTCGGTCAGAGGTTATGAGTACAGTTCTGGATGATGAGGCACTCGGGCCGGATGGGTAATGAGATATGAGGATTTGCATTGGTGTTTTGCGAATATGTATTTAAAGCGGGACTAACTTCTTCTTTAGTTGAAAATTGTAGAGCAGGGAGAGAAAAAGAGAAAGAGTTTATCAAGTTGCAATGGAAGTTTCTAGTCCGTTGTTTTAGTTTGCGTGTATTATCACATAATTGATTCTCATTGAATAATTGATTAGGAATGAAACATGAGGCATTTAGTGTTGATTTAACATATTTCTTTGGACCTGAGGCTTTACGTATTAATTGAGCCTCCCCTCATTAGCAATGTGATAATGTTGGTTGGTAGTATGATGGTATTGAAGATAAGTATTAAGCATTCTACTCTCAGTGGTGAATGGCAACATATAATCAAAGGCCTTTTTTTGTCTCTTAGTTCATTTATGAGTTTTTCAGTTTAGTGTTGTATCTGATAGTACTCTTAAGTACTTATCTAGCGAAATTGACTTCAGAACATTAATTTATTTCATGGAGATCTCAAAGTAGAATAAATATTTTGATTTCACTCTAATGTGTACTAATTTTAAATCACCATCCTGGACTTCAATTCAGGAGTTTGTAGCGTATTATCGTAACATCGTCAGCATAGAGCGTAGGTACGCTTGTTTTTTTATAGAACATCGTAGAAAAAATATTGAATGCGGGGCATAACTGATACTCAAGGTACATCTGCATTAAATGGATTTACATATATTTCGTTGAAAGTTTGAAATTACAATGATCGTAAAGAGCTTTAAAGATTAGTCTGTGAGCCACCAAGGCAACACCAGAATTTTATGAAATATCTGAAAGGTATGAACCTTTCCAACAACAATTAAATAATTCTGTATTGTTTGTGCAATTGCTTCTAAATTTGCCTCTACGGACCAGATTCACATACTCAGCCAATACGAGTCTTCGAAGCGGGAACACCCAACGATTACAAACTCTGTGCTTTCCCAAGAGCATCGCCACCTCCACACTCGCCTCGTATCTCGTCTGGTGACCCCTCCCGGACGCCGCCGCCGCCGCCTCCGCCTGCGCCTCCACCCCTCCCGCGGCCAGTCCGCCTCCCGCGGGGCACAGCGGACCCCGGGCACTGTCGAAACAGGTCGCGCCACCCCGCCCCCGCCCCGCCCCACCCTCGCTCGCGCGCGGCCACAATAGCTTCTAGCGCAGCTGTCGGGACCAGCAGCCCGCTTTCGCTTTTCCCGCCCATTAGAAATCTACTCACTTGCATATTTCAAGCGCGTGCGGCGGCGAAATCGGCGTGGGAAGCGGAAGGAGGGGCGGGGGTGAGAGGGGAGGAAGCGCGGAAATCGTGTGCGAGAGAGAACCGCTTGGCCGAGATGAAGATGAAGGCGCGCGCAGGCGCTTGTCGAAAGCGGGCTCGACAGATTGGATGCGAACACACGGCCCGAACTGAGTGCGGGTGTGAACCACTCTCGTTCTGCAACTCATTCCACATATTGCAGGTAGAAATATAACCATACGTGAAATAGTTCACGGTTCGTGGGAAAAGATCCACATATCAATACTTTTTAACAAATGAGAGATGCTATAGCTTTAATATTATTACTTTAATGTCATTCGAGTAAATAAAGGATCTGATATAGATTTGTAATCCGAGGCGATAGGCTATCAGCCGAGAATACCTGTCTCTCATTCGTATTCGTTGCCCATTCACCTGCATTATTTTGTGGATTTAGGACATTTTTTGTACTTGTCGTGTATCATGAGTAACCTACATCATTATTTAAGAAATAAAAATTGTTTCCCCAATTATGGATGGAATTTTTTGTTTTAAATCCGATGCTTTGATTGTGCAGCACATTGTAATAACGAGGGCAAGTGGACTAGAAATGTCTAAAATATGGTCTAAATATTAAATAAAAATCAAATTAAATAAAAATCATATTAAAAATAATATGTTGATCAAATGTTTAAATTTCGGTCAAATAATGTATTTTAATATTAGTTGTTGAACTAGATTTGATAATTTACTTCAAAAGACTAAATATTATTGTGCAGCTGAACCAAAAGTTTCTTAATCTTGTTCTGTTAATTGGCCATTTACAAAACAGTGCCAGTGCAACATTCACCAACCTCTTTATTAAATTAATACTTATGATTGATCGTGCTTCAACAATTTGTAATTGTCTAAGAATATTTCGATTTTCAAAATTGTTTTCTAGAACTTCTTTCAATGAATTTCTAAATTTTCAAATGGTAAACTCCACGTTTTGTCTCTATTATTACGCTAAACTGTCTAAAATGCGTCTCAACATTAGAATCTTGCAATATTTTGTGAAGATAAAATCCAAATGTATTTCTAAATCCGTTTGTCCACTTTAAAATGCACTAAAAGTTAAAATAATCTTCCAAAAACAATTTTAAAGAAAGAAAGAGTATAAAATGGCACACATTGTAAGTAATATCTTGAATATCAAAAGAAATTGGACAAATAAGAATTATCTAATATATTCCAAATCTCTTCAAAATCATAAGTCTTAAACTTATGACAAACGTGTGATCGGAACTAATGAACAAACAGTCACGTAAATACTGGTTTATAGAAATTCTAGCTGTACCAATGATTGTAATTAAGTGTAATAACGTAAATATAATGTAATTCAATACAATGTTAATCAGTTATATCACGATAATTCTACGGCAGTCTCATATATTCCTAAAGAGTCTGCAAGGTGCCTTATTGCACAGTTTAATCCTTTTTCCTATACAGTGGCAAATAACCTTTCGAATCACGAACACGGAATTGTCGAATTTGAAACAAAACACTGGTATACGATCTATGAGTCGATACGGGTATGCTGCCCTTCTCATAATAAGCTCGTTCCACCTGTAATCATTTTCAAGTTTCCAAATTGAAACCTAGCAGGACATGAGAGCCTTCGAGAACAGGAAGTAATCAATTTTCTCCCATTCGATCGATTTGATTCATTTGATCAATGAGCAGTAAAACTCCATTAAAATCCTTTGCCTGAAACCAATGGAAATAAATTTAGAAAAAAACAACGATTTATTTAAACAGTTCCCAGAGTTAGATTTTTTATTTGTGATTCCCGTACCGAATATGATGCGAAGAGGAGCTGAAAGGGGGAGGGGGAAACAAGGGTTCTTGCGAACGACGAAAATGGAGTTAGAGGTTTTGGCAGATCCTGTTGTGTGGTTGCAAGCGTGTCTGCAGGATGTGTACATTTCGAGGAATTAATTTTTCAGTGTACATAATTGAAATACAACGTACAATTCAACCTGCAATTTTAAACAGGAAATGAGTTTTAGTCGGAGTGCTATACTCGAGTAAGTAGCAGTGTAATGTGGTTGGGCGAAGCCTTTCAAAATTCTCGTCCTGTTTGCTAGTATGCTGGAACTGTTTTTTCGCATATGATTGAAAAACGATGGCGAAAGGGAAGATTCACATAACGTTGCTCTAATTTTGTTGGCTATAATTATCTGCATGACATTAATTTTTTTTCATAATCTTCTTAGAACCTAGAATTTCACCAAAATATATCAAGATAGCGACATATACACACAATTTTAATAATTGACTCTCAAATCACAGACAGAAACGCTACATGCAATGTCATTGTTTTGTAATAATTACTTTTAATCCGATCGGTGAAGTTAAGTCTGGTTATAGCAAGCTAAACGCGTCGATAACCTTGGCATTTAACGAGTCATAGTATTTTAACTGCCAAGTTGTTTCTCTCGGGGTGTATCAAAAACTGGTGTCCTTCTTTGAGGTCATGTATACGTACTTCTTTGAGAACCTCACAATAATTATCGAGAGTAATTATGGTATTATTGAAGAATGTGTATTCCGCAGATATTAAGCAACGTAAACGCGTACATATTAATATGAATTGCTCTTTTTAATCCCTCACTTAACTTCTGGGTAAATTATTTATTTATCCATAGACATTATTGTTGTATTCTTTCATTTAATCTCAAATGTCTGAAGGTAGAAAACAATTATGTACATAATCGTTGCTTCCAAAAGGTTTAATTAAAAATTAAACAAATTAACGAATTGCAGACAGCCTTTAAAGCATTGCTTGTGACCGAATTCAAATTTTTGAGTTCCAAGTATTTAATAAAATACAATACTTTGAAACAATGATAATCAATAATTGAAAACTCGCACACGAGTGGACATTTCGCCAGAGATACATTGCGATGCATTATTTTGGGATTCTAGTGCATATAATACATTAACAATGTAATTAATTTGGGTGGTATTTTCTATTTTTTCACTTTCCTATCATATTATTTAAGTTCTGAATGTGATAATAGTTTTGCAAGGGAATTCGCAACTGCTGAATTTATTACCTCTTTATTTTGGCGTGTGATATGAGAAACCACAGCCTTCTCTTCACATTTGATTAATTAAATATTTTCTTTAATGGATGGATTAATTGTATACGTTTTAAATGCTGTTATTATAATGAGATAATAATTTGGATAATTTGATATTCATCTGTGCATTCTTACCCTCACATACTCTTGTGGAAACACTAAATTCGTTAGTACTCTGCCCAGGCTAAACATATAAGTTAAAAAGTTGATTTCACCAACCTACAGGAGTATGTCAATAGATATGAGGTTTAATCATATTCGTAAAAAAAACACAAGTGTTCGTAATACTTTCCTCCCCCGATCTCCGCATATACGCTCACGAGAAAATTTTAAACGAAAAAACCAATAAAAGCTCATAATCACAAAGTAAATGTTCGTAAAGTTTAATGATTGTGTCGTTTCAATCAAGAGTGAGCTGCCTTGCTCGCCATATTAGAGAATGTTCTTTTGCCAATAGATTTATTCAGATGTAGTTTCATATTTTCAACTTCCGAGTTAAAGAATCACAAATGGTTTATAAAGAATTAAAAAAAGTCAGAAGAATTTCATTTGTTTTTGCAACTTCTTGCCGGCGAATTTTCCCAGTGCACGGTTTCTATGAGAACGTTAACATATTTCAATGACTTAACAAATTCCCAACTCTCTCCGTCGGTATAAAACTGACTTCACTCTCTGCGCATGTTTTCTTGAACCCCGTTGGATTTTTTTTCTTTCAACAAACTACGTCTCATTAAGGGCAAGGGCCTCCTGGTCACGCGGGGAATTATTACTACTTTTTTAATGAAGTGATAGGATGATAATGAAGGGTGAAGAGACGATCACAAATAGATACATACAGATTCGAACCCGAGATCCTTCGATCCGAGATAGTCACGTCACTACTACCGTAGAAATCCCGGCTAATCAGATCGGTCTATGGGATGTTAGCGGTTATTTCGGCCACAGAACAATTGAATAATCGTTTTCCCTCTCTTGTGGGAGTGTCTCCTGATGTGTGTTATAGTGATAAGAGAAAAAATGTAGCTTTGATGCTGATGAAAATAGATATTATCTCACAGAAGCAAACATTTCATATGGTCAAGTTCTTGCTGAAAACGGTCCTTTTCAGGTTCATTCGTAATTCATCTTAGTGTGAAATAAAGTGAGGTTAGTTTAGTTAGATTAGTGAGGTTAGGAATTCAGGAGCCACAGGAAGCGTGCGTTGATTGCTCACTTTTCTCCCCATTTAACTATTTTTGGCGTTAAATAAATAAATAAATGACGTGCTCTTCAATTCGCCAACGGTGTAACACTTTCATTCCGCCTAACACGTCCCATTGTGTTCGTCTGCTTAATGGGGTCGCGCGTGCAACGTTCCTCAGATGGTGTGACCTTTGCTCAATTGCTCTGTGCGCGGGAGTCACGACACACGGGAAAGACCCAGCCTCTGTTAATGTGATGCCGCACAGAAGTATTTTTGCACTCGCTATTACCTGCTTACTCGGATTGGCCCCACCTTCAGTTTTGAAAGGCGGTTTCTCTTCTGCGGGAAACAACCTCGCAACTGCCAATGCCAATATCATATTTATTACTATTTTATAGATCAAACTTGTTCATTATTGTGCCATAACATTTGTTATACGATGGGTCTGCGCGAACAATTGAAGCTTTGTAAATCGTTTTAAAGCAAGACTAGTTCCTTGTTGATATTCAGTTTCGTACATTTTTTACAACCTACTCCGTACGGAGTGGGGAACCCACAATAACATCCCAGAAAGTCTGCTTTGATAGATTATTATATAGTGTTCTTGTAAGGTCATGAAAAACTTGGAAAGGAGAGGTTTGTAAAAACTTTGTGGGAAAGGTCTTTCAAGTTCTCGATAAAATATTATTTTTCGAGATTTGTAATAACTCTTCAAATAAGTATTTTTAGTCTAAAAGGCAGGGCTTCAGTGTTTTGCCCGATGTTAGCGTGTGACATGGTAATTCGAGATGCAAGTGCCCCTGGTTCTACCCTATATAATAAACTGCGAACTTCTATTTTCTTTATCATAAATCCATTTGATACAGTTCTCTATACTGCAGTATCACATTTATGTTTTTTGTCGGTTTTCTTGTAACTGCTAGAAAACTGTTCTCTTTCATTATCATATAGGACATAAAAAGAATTGACCTATTAAGTTTATTGATGTAATAATAATTAATAATACTTTAGTGCTCCACTAGCCAACGATTTAACTGTTATTCCAATTGATTTGCTCCGTTAGTTTAGTTCTAGTGTTTGGCAATAGTAGCGGTGGAGCGATTGAGGTAAAGGTCTTCCAAATTCTCGAGAAAATATTATTTGAAGGTTTGTAATAACCATTCAAATAAGTTAATACTCAGTCCACTGCAAGATAATGTAATAATAATATGTGCATTACCTAAATCATGTGAAGCATCATTATTAATGTGTGTGGCATGAAAATGCCTGTCTTGTCTTCACAACTTTCATACGTAATCTAAATATATTAATGAAATTATTATAAAAATGATAAAATATTTATAAAATGTTCTTGTTTGACAGTAGTTCTGTACTATTTATAAATACAAAATCCATTTATTTAATTAAAAAGCACTGTAACTGCAAGATGCACAAATCGTCATGTTTCAGCATCAATCATTGCTATAGGCTGATTACGAGCGAATGTAACTACGGATATGAGTGTTAATAGGTAACAGCATCTTCGACCTTGGAAGCTTGTCAAAGACATATAGTTGTATCATGCGACGTGGAAGAAAAATTATTAACGTCAGCAAATTTGTGCCGAAAATATTTAAAGGTAAACTACAAAAGTGTTTTTTTTTTATTCGCGATCATATAAATGCAATGTCGTGTTGAGAAAATCTGCCGGTTAAATGGATTATCAACATTCGACCTTAGGTGATGTTTTAGGTGATTTTGTTCACCACGTAAACGTTCCACGCGATTGGTATTGCTGCGAGCTAGCTTTGCGCCTCTGTGTACCAGAGGTGAAATGATGTTTCCACGTCATGTTGAATTTGTTGTGAACGAAACACATTCGCGCACAAAAGGAGTTTTCTCGGTATTCTCTTTTACCTTCTGCCCCTCACTGCAACGTGTACTCTCTTTTTGCGCTCGTTACCCACTACAACTGCAATCATCATCAACATCCTCATCATATTTCATCGCGCATGTCGTACTAGTAGACTGACGCGATGTTTATCTAGCTATGACAATACATCCATTGGGTCGTCCCCTTGCAATGCAAGCCATATGGTACGTAATTAATAACGACTCTACATCTCTTGCAGTGTTGTAATACCCAACGCAAACGAATTTACTTTGTCAAGGACCATTGACTCACCCACAGATCATAAGCCTGTCTACATCCTGATGCCAAACTACTAAGTACTACTCCGTTGGACACAATGTCCACACCATAATAGGAATGCGAGTGATGCAATCGCATATAACGTTCTGCGGCAGTGATAGCGCACTGTTCACAAATACACTAAGTGAACAACAAACACACAAAAATTATTTATCAGACGATATTAAATTCCTAAAGACATTATATTGTTTCAAAAAATAAGTAAATTATTATTCAAGTACGAAAAAACGCGTATAAATGATTAGGTATTTTATTGATTAGGATGAAAGGAAAGTGGTAAATTATACTGGTCTGCAAGTTCTCACTTTCTCGATGTTTTTTTTTTATTTTTTGTTACGACCAAAACAAGTTAATTTTGTAAAACAGTTTTTTAAATTTACAATTGCCTAGTATGCAGAGAAACCCATTAACAACGCATAGTCACCAAATATATAAGAGATTTATCGGGGACGTGCTAATTTCACCAAAATCCAGAGTGGTGTCCAAATACGAAGCAGTGGTCACTATCCAAACATCCTGAAGACAAAAATTCCATAACACTCGTAGTCAGCGTAGGCACTCAATTGTTGCTCTCTCTTGGCTCACCATACGCGGGACGACCGGAACTGCCTTTACATCTCACTGCGGGCCGTTTTATACCCGTCAGGGCTGAAGGCTTGCCGACTGGCCCGGCCGTACGGCCGGGGACGTGCTCGGTCGCGCTAACCGACGCGCGACGGTTCCGCTGCGCCCGACCTCGGCGACAACCCTTGAGCGGTGCCTGTATTTTCCCGGGGCGCCGCCGCCGCGCTGCTGGGCCCCGGGGCCGGCTCTTTCAAGGGGGCGCGGGCAACTAGTACAATTTTAATAGGTGAACTTTAACGTGTTCATGCTGAATATGTATTTGAAATCCGTTTTGCTGGATCACGTGTCAGATTTATACAATGTAAGAAATAACAGAGTTATAGCTGTACTTTGAATTCTAATACATTTATTTTTCAAATACAACAAATCAACAAAAAATAGAAACAATGTTTGAGCACTGTGATCATGAAATCCCATTCATTTGAACATAACATTTTCTAATTCATATTTTCAACAGAACGCTTTTTAGATTTTCTTGCGCGAAATGTGTTTCTCATCTCTTGCCAATGACCAGCAATAGACTGCTAACATATTCCAGCTTCCCTGATAACATCTCCTTGATGTCTTGGGTGAAATCTTTTACCCTGTTCCTCACTAACACAACCAAGATTTTCCGAAAAAAATCTAATCATTTTCGATCGTTTTCATTCCAGTGGCCAGATGGAGAAGGCACAGGAAAGTTCAGTTGTTAAGCGACGGGGCTCTTTGCTGTCAAGACATTTGAATAAACGATATTTTTCCGATTTTTCAAATTGTAATCTGCACGTATACAAAAATAATAGTCATCTGCATGATTCAGAGGTTCATGCCAAATCGTTCTAATAGCAAAAGACATGTTAATTTTCTTCCGTTGGTTCCATTTCCTGAATAGTTCAACACAAGTATGACACACTGTTTTGGGAGCTCATTTATGTCCAAATCTCCTAGTTTCATACCAAACAAGGCATGGTATGCCTTTTTAACAAAGTGATATTCCGTCTTCTTCTCCTTGCCAGAAAACTCCAAGAAATGTGACAAAATGTGTCAGGATTATTTTTAAATTTTCTGGAAGACACATCGAGCAAATAAAGCGTCCACTTAGAAATATAACTGCTCACTAACTAAAAACTGATAGTATACTGAACATGAATCGATGTAAATATAAGAGAAGTATTTTTGAGTGCTATAGTGTTGCCAAACGTAACAATTTCAGCAACGAATTTTATGCTTTTGCTTCCTTTCAACAGAAGTAACATACTAGTTACGTCCAATACATTGATCATAAAAGTAGTAAAAATGTTGTGAAAAAATGGTACGCTATAGAGAAAACCCTTTTGTATTTTCAAAATCGGGATGATGTACTTCAAAAAGAAGAGTATTTTGAAGAACCCCCCAGAATCATGCAGACCAGTGTTATTATGAAGAAAGGACCCATGGGGCGAGTTTGTTTATAATTTGATAAGACATTATTTAAATAATTTCTATCTGCAACAAATATGCTTAATATATTTTTGGGGAAAATATTTATCTGTAGATTTTTCAGAATACCACTGATCAGAGAAGACCTTCCTAGCTTCTCACTATTAAATGATTACTTAAACCTCCTATGGAAGTCCTATAGTAGTTTCTTATATAAATCAAATTTCTTGTCGGGGAACGGGAAGTTCTACGTTGAAATCTAATGGGACGCATTTAACAAGATCAGTGGATCATGTGCGAAATGTCGCTGTCTTTTTCTGAGGCCGAGTGCTCTGATTGAACTCTCCGGTTCTCATTTTGATCCATTCCAGGGGAATCCCAGAGTAGGGCGCTAAAAACTGTACAAGGACAGGGCTCAATTCTTCCTCCTTCGATATTGTCTCGTTTCCTTCCCTTCACGCCTTCTACTTCAACAGACAACAGTCCGCCTGCGCTGTGGCCCTAATAGAATAGATTAAGGAAGGACGCTGATATTCTTCTACAAAATTCCACTGTCTAATCACAAAACGAAACTTATTTACCCGATTTCTGCATCTTCAGCTCGCTATGCCAAATAAGAGATGCTACGACAGCACACACTTTTTCATATTTTAAAACTTTGCAAATTTACGAAAATACAGAAATTTTAACGAAAATTACACCTGCCCCATTTTTGACCATCCTTTGTTCTATCGGGAAAATGCCAACAAAAAATTGTTTGAGTTTATTATAATTTTAATTATCTGCAAGCATAAAATAGGCGAAACTACTAGTCTCTTTAACAAAGGAAGTGAACTTATTTAAATATCTAATTTTTTGAACGCATTTTATTTCCAAATATATCTATATAATACCGATATTGTAGTTTTGAAATGGTTTCTGCAATGTTCGGAAATACAGTTTATCAAAAATGGGATTTACGCCAATCTTTTAACGGTCTTTGCTCTAACAGACGAAAAAAATTTAAAGAAAAAGTTTGAGCAGTTTTTGAGAAAATATTTATATAAATGTCTTAGTTGACGCAAAATTAAGCGAATAGAACTCATATTTTCGAAACATTGTACGTATTTTTTTTTATCTAATCGTCAAGAACAAGATTTCATTAATGAAATAATGTTAGTCATAGAAAGACAGAGAGAAAATTGAACATTTTGCAATTTTAAAAAAAATTAACATTTCAACGAAAATGAGTCATGTCGTAATATCTAAACGTTCTTTACAATATTCGAAGACCAAATTCGAATAAAAAGAGGTGTTGTTTTCGAAATGTTTGAATGTTTGTAATGGCCTCATCTACGTAAAGACACCTCTAAAATCAAAATATCCGTTTCAAATTCACCAACGTATAAATTCGGTCAGTCATAAAACCTCTCGCAGTTTATCTCATTGGTCAGCATGCTTACATTCTATGTTGCGACCCCGGGATCGATTCCCGGGGAAGTTTATTGTGTGCGTTATCCTTATAATGTCCGAGAATTTTTTTTCTGTGAGGCGATGAGAAAACTCACTTCTCAGATTGAGAATGCCACACCACAGCGTGGGGATATCTTCGTGCTGACCACACGTATCCCCTTAACCCATGGCGCGGCCGAGCAGCCGGGAAGCTGCTGGTAGGCCCTGGCCCGTTCGCTGGCTGTCACGCCAAGTACAGACAGACGCACAGATCAATAGAGAAATATCAATTGTGAATATAATCTGAATAGTGTAGGCGCTAACATTGACCACAGACTTTTGCTATCAACCAGTTCTTCGGTAACGAGAACCAACAGACCGTTGAGGAAGACATGTATACATAGAAACAAGATTTATCCACTCTTTCAATACCAGAGCATCTCAATACAAAATTTCCTTTTAAAAATCGACGATTTCTGCCCCAACAATACAATAGTCTCTTTCACGTAGTATGAGAAATAAAATTAACATCGTATATTACACTAGCCCTATTTCACAGCACATTATAGAAGATCTTAAAAAATTAACCGATACAAAACTTCAAATCACAGGTAACATATTTTCTTCTGCATAAATATTTGTATGCAATTAGAGCCTACGCTGAGTAACAAAGTCATAAATATATTTCTTTCGCAATAGAATCTTCGAATACGCTTGTAAAGACAATTGTATTCAATTTAGGTCTTAGTGACCCAAAACCCATGCAGTTCATTAGATCGATCGCTTTTTTTCGTCTAGTTTCTCTTGATCATTTGAACAAATGCAGAGATGTTTTTTTTGCTTTCCTTCTGAATACTGAATGTAGTTTTTCTCCCTCAAAGTCGCCTAATATTATTAATGTGAAATACATAAATCCACACATACATGCACACATACATCTTATGTGCATAAATAAATATATATGAATAATCTCATACATTATTACAAAATTATATACGCTAAAGAGTCGTGTATGATACCGGATATAAGTATTTATTCCGGTCAGAATCTTTATAAGGGCAGTAAGGCGACCCTGCGACATGCAAGCAGACGTACCAGCCCACCCGAAACGGCCAGGCGGAGAGGCGTGGGCGCCGGGTCGTGCAGCGCGCGGCCCCTCTCATACATCACACATTGCCGCGGCGGAGGCGGCGGCGGAGGCGGCGGAGGCGGCGGCGGCGGCGGAGGCGGCGGCGGAGGCGGAGGCGGAGGCGGCGGCGGAGGTGGAGGCGGAGGCGGAGGCGGAGGCCATGGTTGCGGGTGGGGACAATGGTGATACTCAGTATTCCACAGTTAGCGTTGAATTAGGAAACAATAAACAGGAAGCCAAAAAATTGATGTTTATTTATCTCATAAGCAGCTTGCCAAAGCCAATCATCTTAAGATCGCCAATCAGGGAAATGCAACATCCTGACTCCTATAGAGCAGAACTGAAAATAATGATTGATCCATCGACGGATGTCAATCAAATGAAGAAAAAAGTGGTAATAAAAAGTAAATAGAAGGTAACTAAGTAAAGAAATATTTTATTTAAACCATTCGAAAGCAAGTAAAACAACCAAAAATCGTTGACGTCCGCTGTCTAGTTTGATGTGATTGCTTCCTAGTGTTTTATTTTAGAACTCTAGACTTTTTTATAATACTTCTTTATTAGGTTAATATTAAAGAAGTTTGTGTGACCATGAATGAAGAAATTTGGTTTTATGATCAATAATTAATTAATGATTCTTGTTTAACATAATTATGGAATACATCAAAAAGTAAAGATTAAATCAAATGATATAAGATACTTAAATCTCCTGTAAATGTCAACAATATTAATTTTTAATTACTTTAATTCACCTTATATCACTCATAATTTTTAGAGATCGTTTGGCCATTTCAACATGAAATACATCGGTTTTTTCAAATATTGGGATGATCAAGAAACATCTCACAACTCCTACAACGAAATTCGTAATCTTTCTTCTCTCACAATGAGGTAAAAACGGATTGAAACGGATTGAGAGTGTTCTCCATCCCCCATCGAACCCGAAGCAACGATAATGTTAGTGATGCCGTTAGTGTTGATAAATTATGTTATTGGCGATAATGATAATGAAGAGTAAGTAAATGGTGATATTAGAAGCGGGGTACGTACTGCAGAGGACTCATGATGGAGATTGATTCGGAGGTGTCGTAGTTTAGTTACGATGCCAGAGTAAATTCCACAGCCAGAGATGTATTCAAAATAACAATACACCGATTTATTGAACGGGAAATATTGGTGTAATGAAAATACTGATAATATATAGTCAGTCCGAAAGAAATACGACACATCTCAAAAATCATTATTTTATTAAAGTGAATAAATAAGTTTAAAAAACAGTCAATTTTATCTAGTTAAATATTGATGAAGATAATACACAAAACACTCGTAAACATCGGTCAGTAAACATTCATTTTGATTTGCTGGCAAAAATCACTGTTTTGATGAGTCACTTTTCTGGTGCATTGATTTCATGTTGTTCCGTAGGGGTGGCAAGGATGGCATCAAGAAAAGAGCCCGTCGATTTATCTGTATATTAAAAAGAAAATAGTGATAAAAAATCAAGAAATCGGTATATCGTTGTTCAATCTAAGCTTGCAAAAGAGGAATAGGGCGATCATTCAGCCGTCAATAGCGGTTACGCTAGCATCAGTGGTTAGCGACACTTTCAGCTGACTTAAGAAAATAAGTGAGCCTATTTAAAAAAATAGAACCAACATTTTCAGTTGTATTTTTTTGTAATAAAAATATTTAATTTAAACATTACTTTAAATCTTTATTTTTAATTTGAATTGTTATATATATATATATATATATATATATATATATATATATTAAAATAGTTTGGCGATGTAGCTTTTGGAGGGTAGTTTTATTAATATTTTTACGAATAAAACAATTTCTACTGGAAATCGCATATGGAGATGCCTTTCCAAATATTATATTTCAAAAATATGATTTATTGTTAATAGTATTCAAATCAATTGACAAAAAATGAACCATATTGACGTTTATTCTCAATTGTTTACAATCCGTTTTAATGCTATTCATTTTCCATTTTCCTTGTGACCACGGCGCCCGTGAGAGACCTTTGCCGCGTCGGCGGAAGGGGCGATGGTCGCAGCGGTGGCCACGGAGCTGGCCTCGCAGCTCGCTGTCGAATTTTGAAATACGATTTTCGACCCGCGCAATATATTTTATTTAATGAGTACACATTCTCCAGTATTCTCCGAAACTCGTTCCGCGCCCCGGATTGGACTCCGCCCTTTCTCCCTCCTCCACATCCTCCTCCTCCTCCTCTCGCGCCGTCTGCCTTTCCCTTTCGTGTGGTGTCCTTTGCCTTTTCTTTTTCTTCCGAGCGGTGATAGTCACGCGCCTGGGCGTCGTGTGATCGCTGGCTTGCGTTTCTTGGGCGCGTCTGCTTGAGCGCTCTCAGGAAATGTAAGAGGCGGTCAGGGACACGTTAACCCGTACGTAGTCGCGTTGATGTAGTACGTATACTTTCGTCTTCTTCATCATTTCCTTTTCATGCCTTTTCTTTTTTCTTCTTTTTCTTTTTTCTTCTTTTTTCTTCTTTTCCTTTCTCTTCTGTCTTCTTCTTATTCTCCTTTTCCTTCTCCTCCTCCTCCTCCTCCTCCTCGTCCTCCTCCTCCTTCTTCTTCTTCTTCTTCTTCTTCTTCTTCTCCTCCTTCGTCTTCTTCAGGCTCAACATTATTTTCTGATTGTTTTGGCATAATCCACTGCAGTTTTCCTCTCTTTTTTTGCGGGACACTCTTGATATCACTTTCGTTTCTATCTTATCCTAAGGAAGTTCATTATATTATTTTTTATTTTTGTTTTTGGTCTTCTCTCTTTCCTCTCTGCAATAGGTACCAGGACTGCGTATAATTCTGAGACGTAAAGTTTGATATTTCCTGTTACATATCTCTGTTTTGTTGCCTCATGTGTGTATTCTCTGCAATGTTACGTTTCGTGTGATTAAAGGCCATGGATGTTGGCAGGAGGTGGTAGGTGGGGTAGTGGGAGGTGTTCATGGGATTTTGGAACCATCCTAGCATTCACCTTGTAACCGAAGGAAACAACGAAAACCTCGGTCAGGACGGCCAGCCCGGGGATCTAACCCGGACCTCCCGATTTCGAATCCTGCGCTTGTTGTATGTATGAGCCACTTCGCTCGCAATCTCTCTCTTCCTCTCTTTACCTCTCTGTCTTTCTCTTTCTCTCTCTCTCACCCAACCACCCACACACACACACACACACACACACACACACACACACACACTCTCACACATAGAGTACATCGCGTTTTAATTTACGTTATAAAGCATGAGACTACTTAAATGTTAGAGTGAAATTGTCCCTAACGGTTGGTTAGTTTTATATCGGTGTTATGTATTAAATATATCCGTATTGTTGTTAGGAAAATAGGTTTTGATTTATCGTAATAAATCGAAAAAAAATAACGTGTTTAAGTAACAAATTTTCCATAAACTCCATTAAAGAGTAGAGGATACTAAATTGAAAAATTAACCAACTAGTGGTTTTCAGCAGCAAAACTTTTAACGCTGAAACTGCCCAACTTCTTAGAAGACCGGAGAGGGGGAGGTGAGAGAAGTAATAGCATACTTCTATAGTCTATATAATACTTCCCCAAGTAAACGAAAATGTGAATAAAGTATGCAAAAAGACTAGTTTAGGATTTTCTAAATGTATAGATATATCTACGCATGTATCCATGTGAAAATGTATCAGTAAATGTGTGAGTGTATTTATCAAACCATAAATCCAATGATTTACTGGCGAGGGCGTATACTAGTTTCTCAGAACAATGGCTACCTAATTAAATAAACATCGATCTTGTGATGTAAGTAGACAGGTTGAATTGACCTTTACATTGTCTACTAACGATGCATGGGTATGTCCACCGCAAGAAAAAGATAATAATATGATGGACGAGAAATGTAACGGTACTTCACTATAATTTCGTATGCTATGTACTGGAAACTGTCATTTTTAGTGTATATATCTATTGTATTCAGCCCACATGACAATGTATCTGTTCGTTTGGGTTATATCGTACAACACAAATAAAATATAGATGAATAAATTAAATTTAATTCAACACACATGCAGCAGATGTTTTTGTCCTCTTAGAGGGTTTAGTTTCATTTTTCATACCTACTGCATATATATTTTGATCGTATGTCAGAATATAAAACTCTTAATAACTGTGTATGGCATATCATTGTATAACAGTCCCGTGGAAGATATACACCAGAGGACATTCATTTCCGGACATATGCGTTCTGCTTTGAGTTTGAAAGTAAAAATACAGAACTTTACTTTGAAAATTCAACGGAATATAAATCTGTTTAATTTCATAAACAGTTCCAGTGTCATCAAATTTATGTATTTGTTAAACTATTATAAAACGCTAATAACAGAGGAAAACAACGATTCATTTGTAACTTCTTTATAATTCCATGCGTCGGTAATCTTGGCTATGATATTCTAACGTCTTAACTACATGAATGTCATACATAATACAGATGTTCAGTAAACTCGTATTACTTTATTCCTATGCACTTTTAATGTGTGTAATCTACATGAAGCAGAAAATAATATAATTGCATAGTATGATTATTACATACCGCATTGCATGCCGAATAGAAAATATCTGCTGAGCAGCCACGTCTCCGAACTGTCGTTTCAGCCAAGTGATACGTGACATAGAGTGCGGAAATATTATATCAACAAATGAGTTACTGTTCATTTCGCGCACTTTTAACGTTCAGCTCCACCAATCCCACATCTACTCCTTTCACCGCGCACTAACAGGTCTCCAGCGATCGCACTGCACGTGAATAATGATATTTAAATCAGCTCTGCCATCGCCGACATCATTAAAGCTCGCCCAGCCGCCGGGGCCCCAGTCCGTAAAAAGAGCGACTGGCGCAGCTCCGGGAGATTGAGCAAATAAACCGCACGTTTGCGTCGTAATTTTTGTCATGTATATATTCATACAATTTTGCTTCGCTTCCTATATCGCCTGTCTGCACGTTGGAATGAATACGTGAAGTAGACCCGAGCGTTGTCCACGATAAGCGACGGCGGGCGGACGTCTGTCTGTAATTGCACGGGTCGGCGTGTGTGTTTATACTTTTGTAACGACGCAATATTAGGTGGATTTAGATGTCAAGTGGTGGGCTAATGGCTTGTAGCAGTACGTGACAACGGACTTTTATCGGGACGCGAGCTGGACACACGAAAAGAAGTTCTTAGAAGTCGGCTCGAGCGATCTTAATGACTGTGTTCATGGTCGATGGAAGGATTACGCACGTTAATTTTCATCCGGAATCAATATTACGAGTTGAAGTATTTCATCAAATTAACGACTCTTCTCGATTCCCGTGATTCGCGATATCTCCTCTTATGGACGTTAGCAGTCACCGAAAAGCGTTTGCGGCCGCTTAAACCGTCCCCGAAGGCGACATTCTTATGAGCGGTTGCCTAAACATGCAGGAATGGTCCTTCATTGGTTTCACGAAAAAAACTCCACGTGGCTCATTCCCCTATGAGGGATTCTTTGAAATTTCCGTATTATTCTATTTTCAAATGCTACAAATATATGTTACCAGCAAAATGCGTCATACGTTATCATAATATACAGTGTGTCACTACGCGTTCATAAAAGTTCATAAAATATGTTGATCACGGTCGAAAAACAAACAAAAAACGTATGTACAGCGTATGAAACACTCAATTACTTTCGCAGAATAAAAGCTTCAATAATGTCAAAACTTCAAGTCCTTTTAGAAACTGAAAATTAAATACTGGTTTACAACTTTCACACAAAATTATTATATATATTTTAGATTTGTACTCGCAGTTTGGTTGAACTGAATAATTACGAAATGCATATTTTTAATATCAGAAAACCAGTAAATGAGTGTCAAAATGTGAGGAATTTACTGTACCAAAATTTACTGTCTGACGTGCGTTTCAACTTCCCCATTCGTTATCTAGTAACCGTATCCAACACTCACAGTGCAAATTGAAAATGTAACAACGTTGTGCCAACATCTGAAAGGGAAATATTTTGTACTAAAACTAGTTTGGTGTCATTCTTGGAGGCGCGTCGAGAACATTTCCTTTAATTTTTTTTCTTCATTTCTTAATGCAATTAGAACGTAAAGAATTCATTTGATATGTTGCTTTTAGTATTCGTTAGCGTATTAACTACTGTATTCTGAAAATGATGTAAATGTAAATTAACGAAATGTAAAAATATTTTGACCGCAATTTTTTCAACGAGATTAATGTCACAGCTGCGATTATAGGAATTGGGAGTCTTACTCATCATTCCGTGAACAAATTTTTTAGAGGCCTAGGCAATGATTTACATTAATCTCAGAGCACCGAAAAAGTTATTATTTTATATCATCCTCCTAGTCCTCTCATACGCCTCGACTCAGAACCAAACTCTCCTAGGCACAACATTCCCAGTCATTCTTATTTAGTCATTAAATCTTACAATTGCTTCAGAACTCGATGCAACACTCGTGAGATAGCGCGGGGCCTATTCCCGAATCACTCCGAAAGCATAAATGCTCCCATGGACTGGCGCGGGAGACCCGCAGCCTATGCGAATGGCTGCAGTGGAAGTTTCGCGTCTTATGAGCACGTTGCCTTATGGGATCGTTGCCTTATGAACACGTTGGGGGAGGGACTGGGTTGGCCAAGTCAGGCAGATACAGTGAGGTAGGGCGGTGTTAGGGTGATGGTAGAACGGGGCGGGACATGGCTAGAAGGCTGAGAGTAGAGCGAGGCGGGGCACTGCTAGGAGAGTAAGAGTAGACCGCGGTGGGGCATGGCTAGGAGGGAGAGGTTAGAGCTGGGCGGGAGGAACGGGCGATAATGATTGGACGGAGAAGGGTCGGGACGGGGCGGCCACCTTGGGCCATGTCATTCATAGAATTTGTTCCTTTTTTCTGCCTAATTGATAATTATAATTTCTTTAATTCTCTGTATGTGTCTCATTTACACTTCTCCAGAATTCTGCTTTCTGCAGGAGAATTCTGGCGGCCGCCTGCTCTAACTAGTAGCTTTCCGTGGCTTCGCCGATTAATACCCAGCGAATGCCGGAATAAAACCCTAAACAACGGGTCACGGACCGTGCGCGTTCTTTCTTCCTCCTTGTACTATCTTCTCCCTTTTCACACATACACACTTGCACGCACCACACTACCATCTCGGATGACCAGTAAGGAGATTTTTCCGGATGGGACTGTACCCTGCCTATGGAGATGTTTTGAGGAGGATTACCTCGCAAGCAGTGTAGAGCGGCGCCGGATCTCATCATCCAGCGAGGGACGAACACCAACTCCCAGGAAATAACATTCAATACACTAACGGGAATCATTACCATAGAAGTTGACGTGCCCGGCAACATCGGTCAAACAAATGTTTCTACTAACCCTTTATTGCTGAAGTTAGTTTTAGATATAACTTGTCCATCAAGGAATACGAATTGACAAATCATGCTCAATGGAAATATTGTTACAGAAAATGTGATTGTATAAAGAGCGGGGGTGTTGAGATTCGGAAAAATAATAAATTGGTGAATCTTCCTTACCAGTATTCTTGGATATTTCAAAAATAGAATATTATTTACTTCCTTTATTTATAGTATTATTTACCAAAGGAAAAACGATATATCTGAAAGGGAGTACAGGAGTGCGGTGCCCAGAAATATCTGTGCTTATATGAAAACCGTTTAGAATAGCTTGAAATATATTGCTCTTTCAATTGAAATGTGCAGCCTTATAATTGATGCTAACTTGAGAAAAAGTCGAATATTCAGTTGTACATAAATAGTTAGGCTTTCTCTTTTGTAATTGAAGCTATGTTTCGCGAAAATGTTTGTGAATTGCTATAGAAGCTCGATTTAGATTAATGAACTGTGTTTTGTCTGTATTGGAGCAACGCGACAAGTATCTACAATATTTATGCTGTCTCGCGAAGTACAGTTTTTACTTTCTCGCCTTACGAATTCTTCGTTAGAAGAGAAACTTACGTAATCGTGCGCTGGGAAACGGCAAATTTTCGCCAAAAAAAAGTATTATAGCCGGGCTCTGACATAAGAAAAGTGGATAAATACCGTTGCTAAATTTAGAAGAAAAAAATCCGCTAACATGTGGGGTAGCCAGAATCTATGTTTTGTTGGTTCTTGATACCAGAAAAATTATTGACGGCAAAACTCCCGTCTGTCCGTCCCGCTGTGGTCAACGCTAGCGGCTAAATCGTACAGACGATTTTCTCCAAAACTGATACTCACCAATAGATCTGTCAGATGTCACGGCTCCTGGATTTTCAAACCGATATTTGTAAATTACTTTTCTTGCGGGGGGTACTTTACATGAAGCCCTCAACATTTGTATGGCTTTGCCCCTGTTCCATGCGGGCGGCGCTTCTGTGGTGTAGTAGTATGAGTGCCGGAACGTTATCTCTGAAGATCTGAGTTCGAATTTCGGGGCTGAAAAATACTTTTTGGCTTGGAAAACACTTTGGAAAACACTTTTTCTGATGTATGTAGCAGTATAATGTTGTGGAGCACTTAGAAACAATGCGAGAAAGTTTGTGCTTTGGCAGCACTACTAGTTTTTTCTGGTATCGAGCAATCGTCTACTAAGTATTGCATGATTTATAATCCCATAATCACCAAAGGATTAAGTCTGCAGACTCTGATAACCATCTTTTAGAATTCTTAGGTCTCTCGCCTTAATGGAACGATAATCTTCTTTTAACAAGTCTCCTCTGAAGAAGAGAATCGTCCATAGGGGAGGCAACTTTCCGGTGCGATGATACCATTTCACATCCACATAGCGGTCCCGTTCTTGGAACCACTTCCCAATAAAACTCAAGGCGACTCGGGGCCGGGGGGACCGTTTAATTTCTGCCCACAAACCGCCTCGTAAAACTACACCTTATGATTTTTAGTGATTCTTCCGCGCTAATTATCTGCCTCTGGGGAACGGACACTACTCACAAGCAGCCTTGTAATCGAAACGACTAGTATATGACCGAGGAAAACGTGTGCTACAACCCTATTAATCCAGAATCTGAGAAGCCGACGAGTTGTCGTAAAGCTGGAAGCTCTTCGACAGCCGCTGGGAGGTCTGGTTCCCACAGAATCCTCGACGCTCCCGCGCTCAGTCTATTAGAGGAGAACTGTTTGAACCCCTCGTATGCTGGGGAACTGACCTCGCTGTGTTCGTTAAGAAACACATTCTAACAACGTTACCATTTATGAATTAATAAAGTTTTCCATTACTGCTCCATATTTCTTGGTAATTAACGTGTTGCCAGCTGATTTTCATTGGCTTTATTATCATGTGGTAATTATATTAAGCAGAAAGGATATACTTTTTTCTCTCTTGAATTCCTTATACGACGTTCTTTTTGTAAACTCTGGTGAAACAGGAGGAAAAAGCTAGCGAAAAACACTATTGAAAAGAACACAGCGACATGTACTCTTATTGATAAAAGGCTATATAAGATTTGTGTGATCCCCAATTCTGCGTCTCCGTCGTTTTTACGTAATGATCTAAACTAGAATACTCTTATTTTCAGAAAGTGTTTTTGTATTTGAATCCTTAACCGCCACATTTTGTACCGTCCCTGTTCGAATTCTAGAAAGATATATTTTAATATTATTGTGTACATACATGTATCTCTATTTATGCTTGTCTTTTATATTGATGCTCAGTTCCTTGAATTTTCCTTATATATTTTCCGATTTCAAATATATTTCACCATTCCCTAGTATTGAACTACACTTTACAACTGATTAACACGTCTTGTTTTCCTCCCATTAATTGCGTGTAAGAATTACTTGGACAGCGTAAGTCAGATGTTTCCTTTATTTTATTTAATACTATTTTTCGGTCTTATTTTATTCTTTGGAATGTTATTGCCAATTTCACGCCTATTATAATGTATTCCTAGAGTATACATGTTAAAGTATCATGTTCTTCATCAGTTTTGTTTAGACTTATTCTTTTACCGAATACCCTATCATTTTTATCTCGATACTTGTTAGATTTTTGAGAGTTTTGGGGATTTGGAAGAGTACTCCGACTGCGCCAAGTTCAAACACATTTCGCCAATCACATATGGCTAATGTAAATATTTCAGACGGCGGTAACTGTTATAAAGCTTTCCTCCAGCATTAAAGCTATTTGTAGTCCGTAGAGCCAAATTGCAAAATACAAAGGAATGATTGCGAAAGACTGAGCTAGCATTGGACCAAGATCTTAACCTCACGACCCCGTCAAGCCGTAGCTGTTGCGGCACTCCCACCTCAGGAATGTCGTCTATCCTTGCAGCCACTCTACACTTCATATAATATTTTCATTTTAATCATTTTTACAAATCGTTACAAAGACGGCCCACACGTATTCAGACTATCTGCCAATTTTGCCCGATCCGTGACATTCGTCATTTTAACACGAGTATCTGTGAAGATAATACGGAGCATGGAAGTGTTACGAAAGAAATTCGTGGGATTCCTTTGACATTAACGAGGCCGTATTGGCACACGAGAATGCAAAACTGCTTTTCCGACATGATTACTTTTCTGATATTATGACGCATTTCAATAAGCAGAAACACAAGTTGGTCACCAAAAGTTATGCTCGGTTAAATCTCGATGCTATTTAATTTTGGCGGATGATCCACACATATGACCCATTACCTCTTTTCTACTTTTCCCCCGTTTTTTTTCTTCTGTCATTGTTTTCAATAATTTCTACAGTTTTTCATTGAAAGAAAATTTCTGAAAATATAAGATAAAAGCAATTGGAAATCGTACTGGAAATATAAAAACTTATATTTCTTTATTTATTTAATTTATTAAATACATGTATCCCATACGACATTCAATTCTTGTTTTTTTAGCAAAGGAATGTACTTTTCAATAGCCAGCAATATAAATATAATGCTATGCAGTTATATGTCTGCTTTTTGTGCCTGCTATCTTATTCTGCAGTGACTTGCAATGGCTTCGATCTACTAGGAAATCAATTAGGCACTGGTTCGTTTGTAAGATGTCGGAAGGTATTTGTTGCTGCTTTTTAAAAAGATTTGTCAAATGATGCTCGCGTAAGGGTTTGGTAGAGTTTCTCCATACATGTGTGTGGACTGATGGGCGTATGTGACGGATTCGCAGGAGGCCAGCAGGGGAAAATTTCCCCCTTAAAGTGCAATATACATTTGCGACAAAGGATTTTCCATCGCGAATTTTCCGCGGGTTCGTGGAAGGTTTTGTCATTTCTATTTCCCCGGCCTTCCCCATCATCTACCACATACCTGATAATCTGATATGAATTGAATGAGCACCATTGCATTTAAACGTTGATTCCTGTCAGAATTACGTTGAGATTTTTGGCCCCGGAACTCGACCCATGGTAGAGACTCCTTCTCAAGTACATATCAATCACGATAATCATCCAGATGAGAGCCACATTGAGATAATTAGCGTTGGCGAAGACGATTCCGGTTTATATTCTCCTCCTTTTCTGCGGAGTTGACCACGGTGATAGTTTGCCTTCCACTGAAGGAAGAAAAATGATAATGTGACAAAGAGACATAAAAAATGGTGAGAAATCACATATTACGCAAGGGCTGGTAGTTTAAAGGGATGCATGGTGATACGAGCAGGCTTGGGTCTCCGCGTAAATGAATGAATCCCCGGGCCGTCGCGCGCAGAAACCGGCTGCGCCGCAACGACCGATGAATAAATTCCCAGGCGCGAGGGGGCGTAATGGAAGCCGGCACTAAAAATAACTCGAAACCCGCAAGCGCCTTTTCCGAAGCATTACGTCTGTACCAGCGACTTTCTTCCCGCGAGCCGAGCCGTCTCCGGTTCCTCCCGAAGGTTTCGTGCTCGTGAGCACCACGTGATCGGCTTCTGCGAGCGGGGGGGGGAGGGAGGAGGACGGTGGCACCTGCGTGCGTTCGCGCGCCCGCAGATCGGCGCGCCGGATCGTCGGAGCGGAGTGGTCCGGGATCAGGGTGTTTTCGCAGGGGGGGAAACGGAGCGGCCGACCGCGGACCGGATCGCTGAGACGCCGCGCGTCCGCACACCGAATGGCGAGGTGGTGCGCGAAGCGCTTGTGCGGCCCAGTCGGCGCCCACACTCCGCAGGCTCTCTCTCCGACTTTCTCACGCCTTTCGAATGATTTTGGTCATCAAGTAATTAATAATGAAAGTAAATTAAATAAATAATGTAAAAATAGTATATAAATATATATATTATTATATATATATATATATATATTGAACGAAGAACGTTTCTAGATTATAACAATTTAAAATGATTATAATTACAATTAAATAAGTATGTGTTTGATCAGAACGTAGTAACGGCGCGCCGCCACCACAACGTTCAAATCGGGGTAGACGGCGAGCAGCGACGGTTGGGTTGAGTTGGGCGGAGAGGCGTGAGTGAAACACGGACGGGGCGTGCTGCATTCTAAACAAATTTATGTGGTGTTTAAGCGTTTTGGGAATTGAATAAGGCAGTTAAGTGAGACACTATGATTTGTGAAAGTATAATCAGATGATGACTTTACTGAAAGTGAGCGCACCAGGACCGAATCAAAACGTAATACAGGATTCAGTTGTGCGCCGATCGACACGTGTATATTTTCCCGGATGTAATCAGCAGCGAGGCCGTGCTGTGCAGGCATTCGCGCGAGATTGAGAAAGATGCGAAGACGCCGCCGCGCGCGCACGGCGGTCCCCGCTCGCCTTCAGCCCGCAGGTGGTGTAAAAGCTATAAGGCATAGCGTTGATTGTGCGCATTATACAAAGGCTTGCGCGTTGCGTTTTGTAATAATTTGTTAACGAATGTTTCTTACTATTAAAATTTTAAATGCCACAAAAGAATTTCTCTATGATATCTTCCAATGCAGCGCCAAACCCCTGGAAGCCGCATTCACGAAAATGTACCTCTCCTGTATATTTTTTTGTCGTTGAAGATACCGCTTCTCCAGGTACGTCATACAATATATAATAATATATATATATATATATATATATTATATATATAATATATAATAAATTATATATATATATATATTGTAATGCTCATTACTTCGTACGTGATATTCGGGCGCCAGTCGTTCCTGTAACGAATGGACGGATTGATGGAGGTCAAAATCAGTCCATTGACTCGATTCTGCAATTCATATTATTCTGCACCATGAGCCAGGGAAGTTTACAAGTCACATGAGGAGGACACCTTACTTGTTAAACTTAGTTAGGCTTCATAACCTTAACAGTTAATGAAACAAATCCCTTACAACTAACTTAAACTTATTCTTAACGATCTATACTATAATTTAATACAATACACAAGGCTGAGGCGGAAACTCTTAGTCTACTCGATTCAAAATGTCCTGGCAAAATGGCGCGTATAACTACGGGAGATAGTTCGCTTCGTTAAATACCGGATTATTCATCACACGGCTTGGCGTGCGCTCCGCAGACGGGGATGCGGTCCCTCATTCGAAGACGGCGGGCGGCCTCAGGTCACCGACTGCTCCCAGGGTGTTCTCCTCTGCTGGCAGCTGTCGTGGCGACAGAGTGTCGTCAATCGAGCGACTCCCATCAGTGGGACACACAGGACTGGCTCTAGTTTAGTGCGGCTTGAATGGCCGATAGGCACTAGGCAGCGGAGCAGATCATTTAGCGAAAGTACGAGGATCTTGCCATCTCCGCCAAGTAACGTCGCGTAATTTTGAAAAGTGCTTAGTATCAGAATGCTGATGCTAAGTGTCTATTCGAGAATCTGAATGCTAAGTTTTCTTCGAAATCTGAATGCCAAGTAAGTTGCTCTGCGCATCTCGCGTTCTTCCTCACGATGAGACGTCCATAGGCCTAAACTAAATGCGTCTTAATTTGAAGTTCGCCAAATCGGTTGCATCGTTACGAAATTTCCAGGGAGATCTCTCTTTCTACTCGGGGCCCTCTCCTCTCTCTTCTCTGTGAGCGATTCCAGAAGCTTCTCTCGCAGCTTCCGAACACTTGTTCGAGCGTTGCCTTTTTTTTCTGGGCAAAATTTGTCAGCGGAGCGATCGGCAGCCAGCGACTGTTGAGTTGTAAAAAACCCCTTTGGGATTTGGATTCTGGCGGCGGGCGCGTGCAAAAGGGCGCGGGCGCGTGGCAAAAGGAGGCGCGGCGCGTATTGTGTCTTTGAGCGGTGTCTCCGGGAAGGAGGCAGCGGGGCGTATATGACGAGTCATAAATGTGTCCGCCACTAAGAGGTCCCTCATCACGGTCGGTCGGGCAGCTGTCAATGCGTGTCCGCGGCCTGCGGTCGTTAGGCCCTTCGCAACAAAAGCCCGTCCGTGACCTATTTAACTGTGATGGGACTATTTCGATACGAAATTATTATAATATTATTTGTGACGCCCACATATATATATATATATATATATATATATAGTATATATATATATATATATATATATATATATATATAATTGAATAACAATTATGAAATATGCGATTGAAGATTATATGCAATTGCATTGAATGCGTTGGTCGAAAATAAATAATATGGAAAAATTTAGTTCTGTCCGATACATTGCAACGCAGGCAAAATAATTGAAAACAATTACATTAGATGAATTGACCCATTATCAGCTCGCTCATCTTCCACCACTGAAATCTAGATTCAGTGTCAGATTGGAGGTTTCGCTCGCTTCTCACCCCATTCTTGTCGCTTCATCACTCTTAACGCATGATTTTTCACCACCCCTCACATCATTCATGAATTCCAAGTATTGCCAGATGTGTTTTGTGGTGGGATCATGAGAAATGTCCCCCTAGCTCCTTCGCCCTCAGCCCGTGGCCTCTGGATGAGTCCATCTCGCGCGTCGCTTCATCTCCCACTAAATTTGCGCCGTGCCTCGCGCATTCAATTCACGTAGGCTGCGCGCGGAGCGGAGCGCATGCGTAATGATCACGCGGCCGGGGCCGCGTCGCAAAAGGGGGCGGCGCCCCCCCACCCTTCCTCCACGTCCCGCGGCTGCAAACGGGAAATGAAGCTGTCTGTGACACCGGCGAGATATGACTAACCGGTAGCGGGAGTCGCGCGGCTTCGCGCAGTCTCGCCGGCTGCGCGACGCTATCGAAACGACTGCGCTCCGCATTGTGTGGGCCGCTGCGCCGCCGAGTCCATACATCGCGGCGGCGCAGGTGAATAGAGGGGCTGCCGGCCGCTCGTTTACATGCCGGCCGCCCGACGCGACGCCCGCAGACGGCCCGGCGCCTTTGCGGGAGACGGCCCCGGGGCAAAGCGAGCCTGAGTTACGGGGCGCCCTGTAGAATGGGCTCGTATATACTGTGATGCGAGGGGGGAGGAGAGATGCTGTTAGGCGCATCGCACGGCACAGCGTGGACCCTGAAGTCGAGGGAGTATTTTGAGTGGTTGGGACTGTGTCGGCCGGGCTGGGGAAGCAATATTTGACCAATTACAATAAAGGAACTAAGAAATAATTACTGCTATTAACATTACTGAATTTATAATCCCCAATTTTTTCCTTGTACGATTTCCTAACCTCCGCGTATCTGCGGCACATCCCTCTGATGTACCATGAGTACTAGGTAAGTGTTTTAAAGTCTCTGTCGACTATCCCTACTTGCCGGTCATATTTTACCGATCTAAGGGAGATGACGTGACGGTTGCATGTGATGATAGTGAGAATGGCGCATTTTTCTCGGTAGTGAAATGCTCAAGCTCACCGTTTCTCGCGCGTTAGGGACCAGAATGTTGAGGTATAACGTACTCATAATCCACCATATGTTGCAGAAAAAATATTGCATCATGTTTACAGTCAATATTGCTGTCGCAGAATGCTTGATGATAACTTTCACTGATTATCAGATGACTGAATATTCAAAAAAAAAAAAAAAGGCAAGCGGGTTTCTTTAAAATAATAATAATAAATACTAAATACTTCATTTGGAAAATACCGAAACTGATCTAGTTGTCAATGCGAGTGTGTTCAGCAAGACCAATGGCCAGTAAACTTGTCTGAATTTATTTCGGTTAATAAAAAATTAAATAATGATTCATTTTGCTATTGATTTAATACTTTATACCCTCATAGAAATAGTGTGACAATATATTCTACGCTAGTGCCAACGTACCCGAAGGGATGGGCCAACTCATCTTACAAGTGATGTTTAAGGATTATGACATTTCGACGAATTAAAAAATACCGTAAAGTTGTCTAATAGATATAATTTCCTTCAAAGCTATCAAACTTGTAAAAATTAAATTCGTGTTCCCTAAAAAAACATCATTTGGCGCCAACCAGCTGTGGTATTTCTCTTATCTAATATGTATAATGAAGTGAATAAATATTATAATGGTTTATTTAGCGACCGTGAATAAAGAACATTTTAACAAATGCACAATATCTTCACAATATTCTAGAACTAGAGTGTTTTTTAGCGAAAAATTTGGCATTTTTTTCAGTTGTTTCACCAAATAATCGTTTCCCATTTTATCCTACAATCAGGTAACAGTAACAAACAAATTTTAAACCTGTATTACATTTGCCGATGAAACTAATTTCTATAGCATAGCAGCGATTATTTCATGGTATTAAAAGAAGCCAAAAACGCTCGCTGTTACGTTTATTCACAATTCGTTAGTTTAGTAAAGGAGCAGCGTCAAGCATTCAAGAAAACATGAGCAGATTGTAGTTCTCCCTCATACGTCACATGCAGTTTTTGAACTTGTAAACAAAGCAAACAAGTGCTTTATTGTTTCCTGTTACGCTTCACCGCCTAATTGTACATCTCCCTCCCCCCGCCACCCTCCTCGCCCGGCCTCACCCCGCTTCTTCTCCCCGCACTCTGGTTTCCTACCCCTCTTCAAAAGACAGGTAGGAGGTACCAAATCAGTTTCCTCCCAAGTACCAGCCCCTCAAAACAATCAATTTCATCAAATAACCCCATCTCGTAGATCGACCTTCCGTCCAGACAGTCATTTTAGCCGACTCCTTTATTCTATCCAAGTTAGCTTTCTCGCATTCATTACCCCCAAACAGACCTTTCCCCACTATCCACCTCACCCCACTCACTACATCCCCCCCCCCCCTTTCTTAACTACCCAATGAGTCACCCTTTTCTCCCCCCACCCAGCTCACTCATTCTCTTCACTTCACGTTTCTTCAACTCTTACATTCACCCCACCAACTTGTCCCATTGTGATATTTCATCCAACACTTCTCATCCACCGAAATATTGTAGGATTTTACAAGTACATTGCGCAAAGAACAATTTCAAATACGGAAGAATAATATTGATATTTTATACAATTGAATACTATCTTATTGTTTCAGTTTACTTTAGTTTATTTACCATATGAAATACATTGAGTAAATTGTTGTTGGCCATGTAATCATTTTTATATTATTAAAGTTTGTGGCGTTTTAGAAGAATACCGTCAAGTTGCACTGACATTCTATTATAATTCAATTTACTTATAATTGGTTTAGCACTTCATTCGGAGTTTTCTATTGACGGATTAAAGAATTTCGTAGGTAGTGCAGAGAGTAAAGGTTAGTCATTAGAATAATGCGATAATTAAGTTTTGCGATATTCCAGCTGCTTTTTCTGTCTTGTAACACATCACCCACACTTCCAAAGAAAAAAATTAAAATCGGTAGGTTCCTTCTGCGTTGGAAGGAGCTCATTTTCTGGGAAGCTCACATTCATTATACTTCCAAACAACACTCATGAATGCAACATGCAACTACGAAAGACTTTTACTTCTCACGTCGTTATACCTTCGTTCCTCCCACAGCTGCGTTACAACTCCTCCTGCCACACTTGTATGTCTAGACGCCCCCAGCATGCATCACCATAGCATCAGCATACCCTAATTTTTTTCCTGAAAAGATTCCTTCCGATGCTATTCACTCAAAAACATTTATGCAAGTGACTTGCGTAATGGGTGTATAAATGAGTTCTTAAGTCGAGCGAAGTGCTTACAAAAAATTTATTGTTTATTCAATATTGATAGCCAATTATACTCGCATAACAACACATTTAAAATGAGTATACGAACCAAATTATTTCATAATGTTGTCTACTGATGTCTACTGTTGTCTACTAATGTTGTCTACTGTTCCTGAAATTCTGTACTCTAAATGCTGTTAAATTCTTAGGGCGTTATCATAATGTAAAGTTTTGGAGAATTCGACGATTCATTCAATTTTGGATGCGCTTTAGCTCCTAACAATTACTCATACCCAAGATTTGAGTTCTTATTAATATAAAATGTTGAAAATAATTGTTAGAAATTAGTAATGTAACCGTTAAATTAATAAAATTAATGGTACTTTAGGGAGATCCTTCTTTCCCAATAAAGTATGATTAACAGACGACATTAGGCATCAAGCCCGTTCTCCTTACAATTTGTTGACCAACTAAATCGTTTCCAATGTCCAGAATAATAATAGTCTCATTTATTTTTTCAAATTCCAATCAGGATTCTCCAAATTGTATACACGGCTACACCACACACACACACACACACACACACAAACACACACACAAACACACACACAAACATACACACAATCACACACGCACTCGCACTCGCACGCACGCCCACGCTAGCGTGCGCGCAGTGTCCTCCGGTTGAAGTGGCTCAGGGCGTCCACTGATGTGACTGCAGTTGCTCTGGCCTGGAAGTCCTGGACCGGTTCGAGTACCGACGGTGGCAGGATTTTCGTCTGAGCTAGGTCGAGTTCAGTCGTTGTATGGAGGAGAATTCTAGCAGCCGTCTGTTCCAATCGGTAGTTTTCCGTGTTTTTTGGAATCAATACCAGGTGAATGTTCGAGTACTATGCTAACGAACGGGCCACCGACCATGTGCGCACAATCGTTTCTACATATTCCTTGACCTATTCTCGCCCTCTTACACTTACCTACATGCATATGACAGGAGCTTAGAGCTTGTCCCGGCTGGGGCGGTGCCCCGCTGGTGGGCGATACATCAAGGGAAGATGGAGGCAGATATCTGACGGGTAGACCGACAGACAGAGACCCGTTTTGCCGTCAAGCGATTTTTCCCTGTGAAGGAGCCACAAAACATGGATTCTGACTGCACAATGTGTTAGAATTATACCTATACTGTATATAGGGACAGGTTTTTTCCAGTTTGTCATAACCAGGGCTCGTCAAACCAAGTTGTTTCTCGAAAATTTGCCGTATTTTTTCTGCAACATTACAATACTTTTTTTACTGAGTATGCAGCAGGGAGAAATTAAAAGACGAATGAGAACATCGCTAGCTTTCAAATGTCGGATAAATGTGATCGAACATAACAAATACATACAAACAAATTACAATTTAATGCGGAATATTGCAGCTCCATCCCTCTTAATATTCTTCTCCCCTGTTTAATATTGGTCGATTTTCACATCATTTTGGATAAAATGAATTGTATTAATTAAAAACAAGAAGGTGTACAAATGCAGAAATGTACTCCAAAGGTATTAAACATATGAAAAAAAAATTCTGATAATTTGAATGGTTAGGGTAAATTCAATGGCGTAGAGTTTGTCAATATATTCGAACATTTTAGAAATTAAAATCACAATGAAACTTATTTTCATATTTAATAAAAATATACATTATGCTCTCCAGTATACATTTTATGTTGATATGAGGGGATTATCAATTATGCCGGGCAATAACATTTAAGAACAATTTATCGCCAAGAAGCTAAAAGCAACAACTCCCAGCATGCTGAGCCGCACCAACTATGGACAGATGACATATAGAAATATAGATATAGAATACAATTATTCATATATTAATAACATTTTGATAGAATGTAAATTTAAAATTATTTGATAATAACAGCAATTACAATAGTAATGAATGTCCTATATAATAATTATTATAAAATCTAATAGTGTTAGTTTTTAATTTCACAGCTCTATACATCACAACATTTTATTGCAATCTGTTTTCACTTCACAGCACATCACATGTTTCATACATGCATAATAATAAATATTGTGTGTTTTTAAATGGTACGATGTTAATTGAATGAAAGTATTGTAGTAATAAAGATTGTTTAATAAACATGTAATATAAGTCAATATAATATACAATAAATTGTTAATTTATTAACACCACCCTGAGGGAAGCGTTCAGAAACTGGCCCGAGCACCTCCTTCCAGTCCGCTATTGTTGCGTTGTAATGAGGCTGCGAGGAAGTGTCGGGATTCCCTGGCGCGGA